>VXBL01002818.1:11246-27089 GCA_013400195.1 Aramus guarauna | reverse complement strand
TTTGTTTTGTTTTTTTTTTTTTTTGTTTTTACCAGGCATTGAAAAAGGAGGGCATGACATGAAAAGCTCTCCTGGAAGTTTTATATTTCCTTGTACAATATGATATGTGGCTGTCATGATTTAGCCCTGGCTGGCAACTAAGCACCACGCAGCTGCTCACTCACTCCCCTCCCCGCAATAGGATAGGGGAAAGAATTGGAAGAGTGAAAGAGAGAGCACTTGTGGGTTGAGATAAAAGCAATTTACTGGGACACNTCCTGGCCATGTCCCCTCCCAGCTTCTTGGGAACTCCCCGCCTTCTTGTTAGCAGGGCAGTATGAGAAGCTGTAAAGTCCTTGACTGCTTGGCAACAACTAAAAAATCAGTGTGTTATCAACATTATTCTCATCCTAAATCCAAACCACATCACTAACCAGCTGTCAGAAAGAAAATTAACTCTATCCCTGCCCAAACCAGGACAGTAAGTTAATGCCAAAACCAGGAAGCTAGTGAAGGAGAGATGGCATTGTGACTTAGCTTTAACTCAAAGGAACAGTCCTACAACTGACAATTTAAGTCTGAAATACAGGACTCTCAGTAGTTCTTTCTATAATTTAGATGTTAGTTACTAAAAACTGATCTAATATATATAGCTTGTTCTAGTCTCTGAAAATGACAACTCTTTCTGAATATTACTTTTAGAAAAATTTCAAGTACTTTTAGTTATAATAGTAGCCCTCATACTAATTTTTTAATTGTTAAAAAGGAGTTGGTCACTCCAAAAACATGTGAAGAACAGCTAGTGATTCTTTTTGCTTTTGACTTACTTTGTTGTGGAGAAATGTTTACAGTAGTTACACTCTTACATATTTATGCATAATAATAACTATGCTTTGTGAAACGGAAGGATCTACTAGTATACAAAAAGAAAAAAACTGAGAAAATAGAGTGGATGATGTGAGGAGAGTGAACACATGGGGGGGATATGCCCACATACTTGCACAACTCTCAGAATGTTTTTTGTCATTTCCCCTGTCTGTGTGCTACCTGTCGTATAACGCAGCTTTCTGTTTTTTTTGTGTTACAGCTTGTTTCACTTACTAAGGAGGTAATGAGGGAAAGCAGAAGACAATTTCTTTCACTTCTGTGAATCCCAGGGAAGGGATTGGTGGTTCTTTCTTGACAGCCTCTGGTAGAGTAAGACTATGAGGCTGAGAGTTGAAGGAAATGCCACTTATTTTGTCCTTTCAGCGCCACTCCCAGTTGCTGTCAGCAGGGAAGATTGCATTGGGATGTTCTTATGTTTGACTTCCAGTCAGGACAGAGGATGCCAGTAGCTGAAGCTGGACTACTTGGCTGTCCCTGCCAAGCTTGGAATGTCGTGCAAAATAGCACTGCCGTTCTGGTCAATTCACATGCAGAGTGATTACACTGCCCCTCAAAATACTGAAATCTTCGATTTGATCGATTCATCCTTCCTAGCAAGAGAGGGAGTGATAAGGATAGGTAATTAGGAAGAAAGTTGGGTATTGTTCTGGTGTGTCTCTAGAAAGATATGAAAATCTGGGACTCCAGGATTGGAAAGGCCTCCTTGAATCATTATGTTGTGTACATTCTGCTACAGTGTATATTTGGTTCCATTCCAAAACTAATTAAATAGTTTGGGTTTTGGGAAAAAGATATATGGTTTGCTAGTCTGGGAATGTATATCGACTCTTAAAAGACAACTCTTTTGCATATAGTATTGTAAAGTTGTTAGTTTTGGGGATATGTAACTTGAAGAACTTTGAAGGTCCCAACCCATTCCTCACATGCTAGAAAAGCTTCCTTTTGGTAAAAGGATATTGATTGCCTCATTGTCGTAGAGTAAGATAAGCTCTTTCTATTTGAGTTAGATTTATTAGATAATCATATCGTGATCTAGATCTTTAAATGTCTCTCATCACTATGCAAAACAAAATTTGTGTGTAGAGGTAATATCTTTTATTAGGCTAGTAAATATAGTTGGAAAAATAAGACAAGCTATGAGGCATACAGACCCTCCTCATCACTGTAACATCTGAGGACCTAATTTGTCTTGATTTTAGTTTGTTTTTGATTTCTTCTTAAAATAGAATTTCCATTGCTTATCTGACATAAATATGTGCTGTGGAACCTGCTGCCTGCTTGGTATACAGCTGGTTTAGGGAGTGGAGTGGATCTGCATTCTCTGTCACAATTACATAGTTTAGAACATATTATCTTAATCCTTTATAATGTTCTTAAATGTGTGTGTTTTTAAGCGATAACCTAAACTTTAAAAAACATGCAATATCTCTGTAGTCCTCTTTTTTAATTTTCTTTGTTAAATTATCTTTTGCAGTCTGGTCACTTAAAAACTCTTACACACTCTTAAAATATAAGGTCCCAAACCAGGTCTTGCAATTTGAGCTTGTCTCACTAAATCTGAAAGGAACATCTGATTTCCACTGCAAGGTATCACTGCAATGATACACTTTGATGTATACAAATACGTAATACAAATCAAAAGGCAAAGTTTTCTACTTACTGCTTTTAGACCTTCTGCCAGTTAGAATACCATCTACTTGATAACTGCCAGCAGAGGGAGCACATTTATTTTGTATAAACTGAATGAACCGGGACTAAATAGCTCTGCTTACTTTTCAAAAATTTTCCCATGCCAAGAAAATGTGTTCACACAACTGATTTGGACAACACCAAATGATAATTTAATGTAACTTTTAGGCTCTAGATTTGTGACAGTATCAAATATTTGATTGAAAGTGTCTGATTCCCTGTCATTCTTTACCAGCATTATAAAGCAAGTGCCATGCTCTATGTTCTCACTGGTTGTGAGCGTGGGTAATTACTGTTTTGAGTTCCACCCAGCCAACAGAGCTGCAGAGCATCTGCACAAGCTGCAACTTGAAACAGAATCTTGAAAATGCTCTGTAGCAATATATTCTGTTGGCTTCTAAGCAATAATGAAATCCACACTAGTGATATGGTACTCCTGCTTTTACAATCAGCCTAACTTTTTCTTTGGTTTATTTTGTTCAGTTTTTTGAACTGTGCGTCACTATGGTATTTCTGTTTTTTAAAGCTTTGTTTATGCTTTCAAGGTGATGGTGGGCGATGCTCTGTTAATAAAAACTACTTTATGTTTTGCTGTTAATTTCAGCATTTAAAATTTACAATAGTACTCAACATCTTTTATCTGAAAATTCCTATGGAAGTGCTGATGTTTTTGAAATAGTGATTTTTTTAATTTTTTCCATGCAGAGAAATAGCCAGTAGAGAAAGTGAAGATAGCTCAGATGAAGAGTTAACTGGTCCTTCCGTGCAATCCCAGACTTCTGCTCAAGGTCCAGCTGAGGATACTGATGGTGATGATGAAGATGATGAATTCATTGGGCCACCACTTCCACCTGGGTTCAAGGATAGTGATGACGATAATGACGATGATACGGAGGAGGAAGATAATGTAAGTATTTTGTTTCTCTTTAATGTTTTAACACTTTGAGTGTACTCTAATTTGTATGTGTGCTCTTTCCTTTATGATTGAATTTGCAGGTGAAGTGTGACTGTTGTTTGAAATGCAGGGGGTTTTGTGTTTTTTTTTTCTAATGATTGTTGACCAAATGCAAATAATTGTTTTCATGTAAAAATACCAGGATTTAAAAAAAAGTATGGGAATCTGAAGGGAAATTCATCATCAGTTAGTATATATTATTTACTCTTTTTTGTTTTCATATTATGAAAACACTATATAAAGAAATATTTTATATACATATTTTATATGATTTCTTTCCCAATGCATGTGTAGAATTTTTACAAGAAAGAGGAGATAGAGGCGGGCTTGAATCTAGGGAGAACAATTGTGCCAAAACTGTTCTGAGAAAATGAACGGTAGATGAACCGTAGTAACTGCGGGCTTTTCTTGTTTGTTTGTTTTGTTTTGTTTTCTAAATCTAAATAAGTGCCAGACTGGTTTGTTAGAGTGAATGTAGATTGTCTTTTCTATCTCTGTTAAAAGCAAGAAAACACGTAGGAGCCTAACTTGGGTATCACAGATACTCAGTTGACAAATTTCTCTCTGTTTAGTTAAAAGTTTGATGTTCATTCTCCAAAACTTCCTAGATTGAATGTTTTGTGACAGTGGATTTGGTATGATGCTTTCCTTGGTTTTTTGTAGCAACAACATAGGAAGTCCTGTAAAAACAACCTTACCTACACTGTTTTGAACCATTCAGTAGCAGAAAAGCCCTGTGTGTCCTGTTACACAAATATGAACCTAATCCTAAAAAACAAATTCCCAGGTGTCTCAGGGGTTTCTTGTAAATTTCTCTTCAGTTTTGACTAGGTGTTCAGTTTGTCCTTTTCTTACAAAATACAAGGTAAGACATTTTATGAACTTTAAAATGTAAGTTTAGACTGCTCACACAAAATAAGCAAGAGGAACTTCTTAAGCAATGACACAGCTGATTCCCGCCCCCCCCCCAGGGGATAAGTGATGGGAAATTCTGATACCTTAGGGTTTTTTTATTAGTTTGTCTGATCTGCTTAATTCACTGTTGCCTATGGATTTGTTTAATTATCAACCTGTACATTTTAGCACCATATCTGTACGCCACATATGACTTGTTCTGTCTAAGGGAATGACCTGCAGATAAATGCCAAACTTCCCTTGAGAGTCTTGCAAACCTTAAGTTAACTTACAACTTACTATTGATCAGTATCAGGAATTCTCTTAACTTTCAACTGTTATGGCACTGTGGGCTGAGTACACATTCCTGAGGGTGTCATAGACTCAACAGATTTCAGTTGCTGTGGATCACGTTATATTGAAGTCACTACTTTTCTACCAATTTTCATCTGTTCTGCCTGCCTGCTTGTTCATGCATCTTCAACTCATAGCAAGATCTTAAAATACAGTGCTTTATCAAGAAATTTTATCAAACATGAATTTTTCCAAAAGAGAATCAGAATAATAGTCCTGTCTTGAAAAGTGCTTACATTTATTGATGCTGAAAGAAAATGTTTGATTTTGTTCAGTTTTGTCTCTAAATACCTATTTCAGTGTCATCCAGAATGTTAGTGTGTACACAGATTGTGGTGAACACAGGTGCTTGTCATTTTGTAAGAAACCTACAATATATTACACAAAGAATAACAACTTCTGAAAGTACTTATTAATAGCTGCTGACTTTGTGCCTGCATGTACTAGGAAGTGGTAAATCTCAAAAAATGCATGCTTGCTCTGCACAGGTGTTTTGTTCTTTCTTTGGGGTCTCATCAGAATGCCCTTCTAAATCACAGCTCTCCCTAGCTGTCCTCATTTCTCTTCCCAGAAAAAATCAATCTTCTGCTCTGCTGTCAGCACTTCTGAAGCTTGTAATTCCCCTATAGCACTGAGTAATTGAAGCCACACAGAGAGAAATAACTAGGCTTGGGAATGAAGGCCTGCCAGGTATCTTTAATCTTTGGGAGGATAAAAGTTCTCCAAGATGCTCAAAGGATTTCAGTGTATATGACCCTAAATTAAAGCAGTGTAAACTTGAAATCATGTTATATCCTGGCAACTAAACCCAAGGTTAAGCCTCATGTCTGCTAATATTTCGTTGAAGTATTACACAAAACTTTGCATCAGTAATCAGTAGCTGTTCATCCTGATCTTTTCTATACAGACTTTATTGTTCATTGCTTTGTTTGTATGCTATGGCCTTATTTTCTTAAACAACGGAGATTTGAAAACCAGAACTATAGGCAGCAATTGTCTTAGGGGAAAAAAAAAAAGGAAGCTATATTTCTGTGGAATGCCTTCCTGTCAGAGTCTTACGGAATTAAGTTGATTTCTAAACTGAGTATGTCCAGATTGTTGTTCTTAATAATTAAGAGAATTTAGCATGTGTTGGAAAAGTCACAGAGAATTTTGCTTAAAAACCACACTTTTCAAACTAGGTTAATAATGATGGTTCATCTTATATACCTAATTTTTTCTTGTAACTCATGGCAGAAATTACTTGAGTTTCTCTTGCAAATAAGTATAGATACAAGTAGCTTATGGTTTGACCATAATTTTGTTGTAAGACTGGATTACAATTGGGGAAAATTTTTTCCCTGGTTCCATGGCCTGTTAGAGATGTCCCTTTCTGTGGTTAGCAAAAAGCATTATATATTTAGCCTGCTGTAGTTCCATTCTGGAGTAAAACATATATACACACACACACACCCCTTTCAGTTAATTGTGTTGGCAATGATCTTGCCTGCTTATAGTGAATTAGCAACATTATTCAGTTGCGTCAAAAAAGTGTCACCACATTGGTCAAGTAAGCTATAATAGAAATACACTAAATATTCAACATCTGTTTTATTGCATCATCAGTAGAAGGCTGGCATCCTTTGACGTCTCTTTTGTTGATTAATTTTAGTTGACTAATTTTATTAAGTTCACAGGAATCGAGAGTCATATGCATACTACTGTTCCAGTTTATGGTATAATCATCTCTCTCATCTCAGTAGTGAGTGCTGTGTGGATTCCTAAATGTAATCATGTTCAAACTATAGATTAGTTTCAAGCTGCAGCAGACTCCTTCATTTATTTATATTTATGGAACAAATGAGGTCTTGTAGGAGAAAGTAACTAAATGCTGAACACTCATTTACATAGCACAGCTGTGTAGGACAACAGTATTATTTAATAATTGAGAAATTACAGGACGAGGTATATTATCTGTGTATATTTTTGGAGACAGTACATATATTCCACAGAATGGGATAATGGTTTTAGTAGTAGAGGTAGCTTACCAAGAGAAGAGGGAGATACTAGCAACATAATAGAAAATATCTATTTCTTTTTAATTTGTGCTATAGTGTGCTGAGTCCCTATTTTCTGTTGTCCTCTATCAAAGGTGGCTATACCTTAGTAGGGCTTTGTGCATTGAAATTTCTAAAATGCAGTCTATTATACGTATAAATAATTTTGGAAAAAACAACTGGATTGTTACATCACCTTGATGTCTGTCATGAGCCAGTGAGATATGTAGGGTTTTTTAAAATTTTCATATAATTGCTTGCATGCCTGTCAGATTTATGGATTCTGAGCACTGAATGTAACTTATTTTCATTATTCCTGTCCAAAGGGCAGTGGGCATCTTGTTTATCGAAACTTTTGCTTTAGTTCTGTAAACTTGTCTGGAATGGCAACCTGAAAACAGCGTGCAGAACCAGCTGATTTTACTTCAACCTGTCTCTTTCTCAGTAGTTGCTTTGTTTGCTGCTTGTCTGTTTTAATTTCTAGCAAGATTGTGGTATTAATTTTTTATTTGTATGTATTTGAATAGCACTACAACTGTCTCAATAAAGTGGAGTTACGGGAAAACAGAGTTAAAAGACTCCGATGAAAAGTTTCAGACAGAAAGGTGACTTTCAGACTGGTGTGATTTAAGTTTGTCTGAACTTAAGGCAATGGTTACAAAACAGTCTAGAATAGATTTGGTTGAGAATAAGCAGAGCAGCAGAAATATGAGACTTGTGGGTTTTCAGTCTAAACAGTTAATTTATAGCTGGGAAGATTTTGTGTCAGCGTGGATGCCAGAGGCCTTTGGGGTCTAGAGCGTCCCCTTACTGCTACTCATGAACTTGGTTATTTTCTTTCCTGTGAAGGGAATCAGGAAGCAGCTGTGCTTTCCTGATTTCCTGTTGATCGATTGGTGATCACAGCATGATCCTGTGAGCCCCAAGGAAGGCAGGTGTTGCTGTAATGAGAACTCTGTGATTCCTTTTTCTTGTTTGTGCACCAGGCTGTGGTTGGTACGCGTGGGGGCAGAACTGGGAGAGGAGAAACGGAAAGCTTCATTGAATAATGATTTTGTTTTGTTTCCAGATGTACTGTGAGACTGTCTCTCTTTTGTTATCTTGTTTTGCTGCTGAAGTAACTTCTTTAAAATACAAGTATCTGTATTTTTGACCCTGTAGGAAACAAATTTTTCTTCAATAGTTATATGAGTTGCAGTTCTGTAATCTGAAGTCTTAGGAACTTTGTATAACAGATATTGACTTTGCCCTGGTAGCTTGCCACTGTCTCTCAAGCCTGACTTTAGATGTGATTTTTATTATGGGAACATTGTTTTGCCACCATCGCTTGTTCAGTTGTGTTTGCTTTCTTATGAGAGTTTGTCAATAGAGACATTTGTCAAAATTGCTTGCTATGGGGTTAGCATCCTTTGAGTCTCAGGTTGGCCCAGGACTGCCCAGCTCACATCGAGTATTTTACTGAATGCTCATTAGGTGAAGAAGTCGCTCGTGGTTATCTTCTTTGCTGGGAATTTTTCATACCTTACTGGTGTTTTTATAGGTAAAGGAATAACAGGGGTTAATTGTTGAATGTTTTGAATCAGCACTGTTAGGTTTTGAGTATTATACATTTCTGTAATTTACATTTACATGTGATACAAACTGAATGTAAATTTTTGAGGAGCGCTATAGACATTGTATTACATATGCGAATTCTGACTTGAGTTACTTTTTTATCTGAATTTATGTAAGTTCATTTTATATACTCAAATCTTTGTGGTAGCTGTTGTAAAGCATTTTTCTGTGTTTGATTAAATTGTGTGTTAATACGAATAGTATTTACATTTAACAAATATTTAGATTTAATGAGTTATTCATTTAGTATCATTTACCTCTATTCATGCCAGAGGTGATGATTCTTAGCAAGGCACAGTATGTTTTTAAATACTTACACAAATACTGTACAGTGCTTGTTTTGTAGTAGTGTAAGGAATACAGTTGTGTTAAGTATATTTTAAGGACAACAGATCCACTTGGTATCAATTCCCTCTAATATTTTCCTCTCGTTATAGTTTTCTGTTTTGTATGAAAGACTTGCATTAATTTGGAGAGTAAGGAAAATGAGAAGAATAGTTGTCTATTTGAATTGTGATCAGTGCTTTTCTGTAGTGCTTTTTTTCCCAGTGGTGTAAAAACCTGGCTGGATTGTCAGCGACAGTTTTTCACGTGGTTGTAAACTGGAGGGGTGGGGAGGGAGGAAGCAGAGTGTCTCCTGTACTCTGACACTTTTCAGGTTTCGTTTCCGTCCCAAAAAGTTCATCTTTCTGGAAAACTTAAAGAAGATCTTTTTGGTTCAAAGCAGGGATGTTTTAAAAGAGAAAACAGCTTGGTTTTCAGAGGGCAGATTCTTAATAATGGCAATATTTCATGTGGTAATTTTGAGGTTGGGAGATACAGTAGGATCTTTACCAGCTTTTTTGCCCTGGCAAGATGCACTGGGAGTGTATCTGGTGCTTGTGCAATCAAAATAAAATCTGGCTGGAGGGAGACAGGAGACTAGCCAAAGCAGTCATGTCAGGGTTGATGGGTGAACAGTTTTAAAACTAGGACATAAGCATTTTTCAAGGTAATGGATGACACCTATTAAAAGACATTAGTAAGAAAGTGTGTATAACACCTATTAAAAGATATTAGAGAATGTGTATTTATTCATGTTCTATTCTACATGTCATTAGAAAATGTGCTGAGATCTTTAACAACTTAATGGAGTGCTAGCGTCTTGTGACACTTTTCCTCACTTGAGGCAACAGGTATAGAGGTGGTTGTTGGAGGAATTTTGCCAGATGGATTTGCAAAGCTTTATCTTCTGTCTGGAGCTTAGTTACAGTTGATTCTTCTTTGGAATGGAGAACTATTTCTCCCTGCAGTACCAAAGGGATACTAATCATGTTGTAATTATGTCCCTGAAACAAGTACAGCCTTGGGCCTCTCCAAGGCTGTACTCTGATTTGGGCATATTTCCAAAATGATAGCATAGCCTTATTCCAGGTTTTAGAATTGTTTTGAGACACTGTTAAATTTTTGCAGAGCTTTAACAGGACATACCAGTAATACTCATTTCTTTGAGATGGAAGAAAGCCATTTCCTGCTGATTTAGATGGAGAATTTAAGTAGGCTGTAATTGCTCCAATTATAATTTGGCTATGGTACCAGGCTATAAAATCATGGTGTTGTAAAAATAAATAAATGTTACGGGAATTTTTAGTCATCCTAACATTTAGGCTGAGGATTGTCTGTCCTGGTGACTGGTGAATCTTATCCACCCAGTCATGTTTCATCTTGTCTAAAGAAGAAAAAGCGAAATAAGCTGAGCAAAGCAATTTTTGTGTGTGCAATAGAGACAGAAAAATGTGGGTTTGAGGATGAGGCGTTATTTTTGAACTACTTCTTGTCATTAATATGTTGATGAAAAATAGCTATCAATTACCATTGCTTTCAATTTCCTTTTGTATTACCTTCCTATATAATCAGTAGGAAAATAGTTTTGTCATATATGTGCATAATATGTTCTTCGGTCTTGACAGTATTTCTGCTATAAAAATCAGGAAAATGTATTTTCTTTATATTAAACTTAGAACACGTCATGGAATTTTTGTTAAGGATCATTGATGTAGTTACTCATGTTGCAAAGAATGAGAAAGGTTATTTCAAAAGTGAGTTAGAAAGGATTTGCAAGCTTCACAAAAATTAAAAGAAAACAAAATTAAACCCCTAACTTTTGTATAGTGAAGCTCAGTGTAAGAATGTGAGAGAATCAATCAGAAGCTGGAACGGAAGGAATACTTAACATATGAAACTGAGAGCAACATATGGACTACGTACCAGAGGAAGCTAACAGAGTGATTCTCTTAGGGACTGTTTGTCTTTCATAAAAAGGCATGGGGTATTTGCTCGTCTCCAGCCCTGTGCCTCAGAGTTCCTGATTACCAGTTGTGCCCAGAGAAAACCAATGTGTAGATCAGTATTTATCAATTCTGCAGAGCATAGTAAGGCCAAGAATTCTCTGCTGTATATCATGCCATGCTTTTTTGGTGAAATGATATTGTTTTTAGTTGATTAGTAATGTGACTGAATATGAGAAGTTTTAGACTGTTTCCTCTGCACATAGATATTTAGTCCTATGAGATTGTTTCTAGAAATATTTTGTGAGAAAATTAATAGGCATATATTTGTTGACTTCAAGATATTTAGAGAAAGGTGACTTTAGTAGTATTAAATAAAATGTGATATAGAACACGATTATTATTACTACTGTCCTTTTTAACAAAGTTTAGAGACCTTATGTTCTGTTTTTACTCTTTGCCAGCTCATGCTTATCTCTCCTGAGACCCTTGATTTCTTTCTAGCCAGAAGATTTCGTGGAAGTTAATGTCCTCTGCTGTCAGAGGGAGAGTGGTTTTTGGTTGGTTGGTTGGGCAGGTTTTGGGGAGTTTTTTTTTGCCAGGTATGTTTGAGGTATGGGTAGCCTTCAGGCTGTACAATTCTGTCACCTACATCTTTGAAAAAAGATTCTCAGTCTTTCCAAGTACATATTCTACATGCCTATCTCAGTCACAAGACTGTACATTTGCTATAGTATTATTTAACAAGAATACGTAGTTGGAAACGTTAGGAAATTCTGTTCATGCGATGTTATATGAACATCTGATCCTAATTACTACTTTTGTTACTTCCAGTAGAAGTTGGGATCTTTGGAGGTGCAGAGACCACAATGAATTTATTCTTTGAGAACCTAAAACGGTTACACAGTCAAAAGAAAGTGGTGACTACCTTCCTTACATGATGCTTTTTTTGGCAATTGCAACAAATTTGCAATGTACTTTTATAAAGAAGCACAAATAGCATATTGTTTCTATCATTGTTAGAATATATAAAATATTTCTAAATTTGTAAAGGGAGGTAACAGCGATACTAACACTGTATTTGACACTGTTGGTGTCACTGTGGAATATATACATGGAAGATAGGTTTTCTTTGTATCTGGCTGTGAATGCTATCTTTTTGATNAAGAAAATAAAAAGGGTGATAACACATATTTGAAATATTTATGGTGGGGATGATTAAATAATTTAGAAGGGCTATATTTGAAGGAGAGTGTAA
Organism: Aramus guarauna; assembly: GCA_013400195.1. Classification (NCBI taxonomy): domain Eukaryota; kingdom Metazoa; phylum Chordata; class Aves; order Gruiformes; family Aramidae; genus Aramus; species Aramus guarauna. The sequence goes on along the minus strand of VXBL01002818.1, from coordinate 15,155 downwards.
GTGACATGCAGTTACATTTCCATTCCAAAACAAGTCTTCACAGGATTTTCGATTAACAAATGAGTTATGTTAAACTGTTTGAACTTCAGACTGCTCCAATGGTATCCTTGGAGAGCAATTTTCTTGACTCTTGGCATGTCTGCTGTTTGTTTAAAAGATGACTTTGGATTTTTATGAATGTGAGACTACCACATGTAATGTTTTAGAACTGCTGCAATGGCACCTTTTATTTGCACGTGGGCACTTAGCACTATACAGGGACTATACAAACTTGATGCTAACACTATCCAGCCTGCACAACAATCATACTGAACTTCCTTCCTTTACTCCTGCTTATGTTTTTTTTTTTTGTATTTTAATACCTAGCATAACTATTTTTAAATTGCTAGGATCTTGAATAGTATTTTGCTGAGTTACGTTGTCTACTACTTATAAATGTTCATTTGACACATCATTGTAACTGATGATTAATAAGTGTTCATATACCCAAGTGTTATGGGAATATGTTACAATTTTTTTCTGATTTCCTTCCAAAAACAAAAAGAATTACTTTCTCCACAGGAACTGTAGAATCTTAAAGAATCATTCATATGAATTTCTATTAACCATCTACTTTCCCCTTTTCGTGGTCCAGACCAAGGCTTTTGAAATGTGTTTAAAGCACTTCGTTGGATTCCAGTAAGTGCACTTGTGGCTTTTTTGTGTAAACTATTTATTACTTTATTCTACTGGAAGTATTTTAATTTTGAAAAATATCAGTTTTACATCTGTTGTTTTTTTATAGAAAAACTTTTTGAAATGTTTCAAAGAATACTTATTTAATGAGAGATAAGATAGAAGAAAACTGGAAAAAAAGCCTTTAAGATCTTACATTTATTTATATGAGGACCCTAATGTAGTTTAAAAAGTCAGGTGAGTTAGATGTAGCATTTGGTTTTCAAGTGAAATGTTACTTTGTAAAGCAAAAGGTATTTTCGTATCTTAAGCATCATGTGCAAGAATAGTGAAAAGGTGATAAGTTATGTAACCTTTACTTCCCAATATAAATAAAAGTAGTTCATACAGGACCTTAATGCAGTAGGGATAAGGAGTTTCCTGTTCAGTTTTCTAAAATAAGGCTTAATGCCAATAGCTAATAAACAGCTATCTCATGCAGCTCAGGTTCATTATTTAAGGTTGGAGGGTTAGATCCTTTGCCATATACACACTTGTGTTGACTTCAGTGAGACTAGAAGGACTTCCAGTTTTGTAAGAGGGACTGAGTAAGCATAATCAGTGGAACTACCATACCAGCATTGTACCTTTGCTTTTACACTGTGGTTGAAACAGAGGACACAGACAAAACATAGTTTGCTACTAACAGGAAGAAGGTGATACGTGCCTTTCATTTTTATATCCAGGTTTAATTAATTTAGCAGTGTTTAGTAAATAAAAATGTACGTTATTTTGCAGTAAAGTGTGCTCTCAGGGTGCAAACAGGAGCTCATGGAACTGAGCAGTCTTCTGTGTGTCTGTGTGAGACCAGTGATAGAATCCCAAAATAACCGCTGTGGGCAGTTTGGGCCAGCACCGAACTGCGCACAGCCTACCTGTGAAGGTCGCAGGCTGCAGGGGCATGAGCAGGTTGTTCAATCTCTGCTGTTGTGTCTGCATTGCAATTTATACACCAGTTACATTGCTGATACACAAGTTTGAGTTTGTCTACGTGAGATACAGTCAACGTTTGACTTAAAAGAATTTTCATGTTTCTTTGATACGCCTTAACACAAATATTGCCAGCTATTTTTTTTTCCTTTCCTTCCCCAAAATTGCACTAGGGGGCAGACAAAACACCTTAGATGCATACCGGCTTTCCTGGCACTTGTATTTGTCTTGCATAGCTTCTGCAGCCCTCTTTAGCAACTAGCTCAGAACCAATATTCAGAGAGTAAGTAGTACTATGTAAAGATTTTGATTGGGATTATTTAGCTGTGTGGAATTCATTGCAGTGAGCACATGTACATTCTCGTGTGGTGAAACACACAGCCTTAAATAAGGGTTGAACTCTGTCATGGTCGCCCTTTTACAGTGCAGAGGCACCCTAGCTAGTGTTTCATATAATAATGAGTATCAGTGCAAGAAATAAATCCTGGAAGACCTATGGAAATTATGAATAGAATTTATTTTTATATGCATGACCAAAACTTTTGTTGTCATAAAAACAGTTTTGAAGAGTTAAAATATTAAATTAATTAATTCAAATCTTATGTGGAGTGAAAGCACAGTTCTCACAAGTATGTGAGTTATTTGCATGGAAATGCTAGAAAGCTTGGCCTGTTTTTTTAAGTCAAGTATTTCACAAATGATCACAATATAGGTGATATTTCCCTATCACTCTACTGTATGGTGTGTATTTGTACGTTGATTCTGTTGTCAGAAAGAGCTGACGACCTTTATTAGAGTTGCAATGTCCTATGAATTATGACAATTTTTGTACTAATGTCTATCTCTACTAGCTTACATGAATTAGCTGTTCCTTTCCTATCATGCAGTACAGGCAAACCATATGACTTAATACTTTTAAAGAGGGAAACAAAAAATGTAAAATATTTCTTTGTTACACATACAGCCTTTCTCTGTTCTTCTTCCTGTTAAAAAATGGAATTGTCAGCTTTGGAATATTAGTTGGACATGGAGAAGTTACTTAGGATTTATGCAGCAGCTTACATCTTTAAAAGGAGTGGGAAAATAGAGCTAAATTTTTAGCAGAGACTTCCTATGCCCAATTTCTTTTTCTTTTATTTCAATTTATTAAACAAAAGATGAAAGATCTTTTGATTGAGTTTGACCATACAGCTTTTGCATGTTGTTGTACTTCATTCTTTAGACCTTTCCTTGTATAGGAGGAAAAAAATCTGTCCCATGGCCAAATTGTAGTCAGGCTCTGTGAAACCAAGTATGTATGTTATGTGATGTGTGTGACTTTGTACTAATCCCATGTAAAGCAGATCAAGCCCACAGACTGCATCTTATCTACTGCTATATTTGAAAACAGAGGAAGTGGGTCAGAACAGGACACCTTTCTTTTCCAAGTTTAGCCAGATGACTAAGACCCACCACATTCACTGTTTACCTGTTTGATCTTGTGAAAACAATGATGATGCTAAATCTCCGGAGTTTCAAAGCAAGCAAAATTTCATGACATGACATATGCAAACACACTAAAAAGGGGTCTGTAGGTAGTACAGTTCTGCTGCTGTGTCCTGTGACTCGGCATTTTCTCATTAGTCATTAATTAAAGGGACTTAAAGCCTCCTTGACCCCTCAGTGTACCACTGTGCTAGTTTATACTTGTTCTGAAATACCAGAAACAAAAGTAATAAAAGACTTCAGTTTTCTTGGAATATGCAGAGATTGCCTGCTTATTTTGATGTTAGTCATTGTCTCCGAAAGACAACTACCAAAAATGGGTGACATTTTCTGCATGTTATTGAGCAGTCATCTCTGGGCCTACTTTGAAGCCTGCATTTATATTTGCTGCAGGTTGAGTAAATGTCTTGCTTGCAAATATTGCACACGTGCAGGCACAAACATTTTGTAAAAATGCTGGGTTGATGGGACTGACTGTGGTGAGCAATTGCATTTGCGCATAATTTCTATTATTACTGTTATTATTCTTTTTTTCCTTTGTTATCCTATTTAACTGTCTTTATCTCAACCCACCAGATTTTTTTGCCATTCTCCTCCCTGTTCCACTGGGCAGGAGGGGTGAGCAAGTGGCTGCGTGGTGCTTAGTTACCTGCTGGGGTTAAACCATGATAATCTGAATAGCAACGATTATGACACTTGAAACAAATCTTTAGCCTTTCAGAATTTTACTGCAAATTTTCAAACTAGTCTCTTTCAATGTTTTGGTTAAGATATGATGTA
>VXBL01002818.1:322-11211 GCA_013400195.1 Aramus guarauna | reverse complement strand
CAGTAATCTTCCAAGTTTCATGCATCATATGAACTTACAGATATTTATCTGCCTTTTTTTGAGCAACCTGTTACTTAGGGTGTCTTGGAACATGCTATTCTCTGCAAAGAAAGCAAACTTATGTATCGGGCTATGGATTGAGAGCAGCCCTCAGGAGAAGGACTTGGGCGTATTGATGGACAAGAAGCTCGACATGACCCAGCAATGTGTGCTTGCCGCCCAGAAAACCAACTGTATCCTGGGCTGCATCAAAACAAGTGTGGCCAGCAGGTTGAGGGAGGTGATTCTCCCCCTCTACTCCGTTCTTGTGACACTCCACCTGGAGTACTGCCTCCAGCTCTGGGGTCCCCACTACAAGAAGGACATAGACCTGTTGGAGCAGGCACGAAGATAATCAGAAGGCTGGAGCACCTCTTCCATGAAGACAGGCTGAGAGAGTTGGGATTGTTCAGCCTGGAGAAGAGAAGGCTCCGGGGACACCTTATTGCAGCCTTCCAGTACGTAAAGGGGACCTACGAGAAGGATGGACAGAGACTCTTTATCAGGGAGTATGGTGATAGGACAACAGGTAATGGGTTAAACTAAAAGAGGGTAGATTTAGATTAGATGTTAGGAAGAAATTCTTTACTGTTAAGAGTGGTGAGGCACTGGAACAGGTTGCCCAGAGAAGCTGTGGATGCCCCATCCCTGGAAGTGTTCAAGGCCAGGTTGGATGGGGCTTTGGGCAACCTGGTCTAGTGGAGGGTGTCCCTGCCCATGGCAGGGGGGTTGGAACTAGATGATCTTTGAGGTCCCTTCCGACCCAAACCGTTCTGTGATTCTATAACCACATCTGTATGGACCAGCTGGCTTTCAGTGCTACCAGATTTATAACCTTTTCCAGTACAAATAGTCAGTGTATGTCTCTTGCAAAACGGGTATCATGGCTTAACTGCTCTTGTCTTAAATACAAGAATAAACATAATTCTCAGTGACATTCCTTCTTTAAGTATGTTAATTGTATCACTACCTTTTCTACTGAGTACCAAAAATATCAGGAGTGTAAATTCAACAGAAAAAAGAACTAGCTTAATCACCCTCAGTGTCTATAAATTGCACATAGCTAGTTTACAAGACCACTGTGACAGAGTGCTGAATCATTTTAAAGACAACCTCTTCTACAGTTTTAAGTCTTGGTCTTTGTGAGCATGCCGTGCCTTAAGACCATCTCAAAAATAAATTATTTTTAACTTCCATAATTTTTCTGTGGAAATATTAAAATTCTGGAGAAAATGTAAACTCCCACATGGTAGTTGCTTTTTTATATCACTTGTGTATTCTTCGTAGGTTTACTTTTCTACAGGTTTTCCCTGCCTTTTAGACGACATACATAGGTGTGCAGGCACACGAGGTGAAATGTTGGGTTACATAGCAGTGTGTGATAATTTTGTGACTTCCTTCAGCGGATATGTGTGTCATCCAAAATTAAATCCTAGAAATAACGATCCCAGAGTAAACCTCACTGTGTATCTTGATAGAAAATAGTTTAAAAATTCTGACATGGATCTCTTTTCTGCCAGTGATGTAATACTTTGTTTTAATGACTTTATTTGTTTTAACGTGGAATTTCTTACCTTTCTTTTCACAGAGTCCTTCAGAGTTGTTCCTCTGTTCTGTGATTAAATGCTGCCTTACCTAGCAGTTTCTTTGGTGAGGGCAGCCAGTTGTTTGGAGGCTTTTGTTTTTTCTCTGTGACAGACCTGTCATAATTGATATTTCTTCCAAAAATGCCTTGTAGGGATCAGGCATCCTGTCCATCCTCTGGGTCCCCTTTGTGCTTGTATCTCTATCTCTGGTGACTCCCTGTCACATTTTTCTCCTTTGTAAAAAGGAATCTCTGAAAAATATGCTTTTTAAAATATCAAATAAAAGTTCATATTTGTGTTGTGATAGTGCAAGCCTGTAAGTAATAGAGTAATAAAAGAAGTTTCTGGATTTAACAGCTGCAATTTTAATGGCAGATCCTTTCTATTATCTCTAAATTAATGGTGTAAATAGTCCCAGGCCTAGTCCAGTTGCTGTCCATAAAATATTTTTCTTAGGGAAGGCAATTATGATACACTGAATAGACGGTGAATTTATGAGAAGGCCCAGTGGTAGTTTTCTGTGATTTCCTGAAGTCTTGTAGTCCAAATAAGAAACTGCAATCAGAGTTTGAATGCAGAATGATCAGTAGCCAACTAATTCACAGCATTCTCAGTGAAATACTAACTCCCCAGAGTAAGATGAATGTTACTAAATCTAAATTAGTTATAACTATGCTATTTATAATGCTATTTTGAATGAGCATCTGCCAAAATCATGTGATAGTTATGAAAACTAGTTCTATCCTGTCAAAAAATAATAGTTGTCAGCTGTAGTTTAATTCTATGTAGTTTAATGCAATTTGCATTAGTTTGCCTCTTGGGAGTTGTCTCATACCGTAGGAACTAAAGGAAGCTGTGACCCTGTCTGATACTTTTAGGGAGTAACTTCATGATGGACTCTGCAACCAAGTTTGAGTGGGTGGCAGAGTATCATAGAAATTATCCACCTTCTCTGCCTGATTAGGAGAAAAATTTGTATCCAGCTGCATCTTGAAGTACTGTATATACAGTCAGATTTATGATAGTAGACCTTTTATAATATGGATTGTACACAGCAGTTAAATGATACAGAGGTGAATTAGGCAAATAAGAATCAGTAATATGAGAAAACACTTGACAGTACAGTAAGTCAGTGGGGTGAGAACAGAGTGTGGATCATCTGCTGTTTGTGAGGGAGGGAAGTGTCAGAAGAAAAGTTAGTATTACTCTAAATGTTACTCTGAAAAGCATGGAGAGAAAAAATAATGAAAACGTGGGATTGCACGATTCATGCTTCCTTCTGGTGGTTATGTAGGTATCAAACCTACTTGCTTTCCAAGTATAGTAAAAAAATTTTTTTTTTTTTCCTGGAGCCAGCCTTGATACTTCCTGTTTGTTGGCCTTTTTGAATTAGTAGGTAGTGATAGTGTTTTTCTTTCGAGCATTTAAAACCTGATTTATATGTAGGCTAGACAGTATCTTTAAGCTGGTTTTCTCTGATGGTTGCATAACCACTAATGTAATTGACTCACTTTCAGAACTAAATTGAGCAGGACAACTTCCTAATGACTGTTTTTGGTTCAAAGCTGTTTGTACATATTGCAAGTTTTGCAGATTTAAAAGTTAAATCAGGAGTGATTGAGGCACAGATAGTCTAAAAGAAAGATTATTGGGGGTTTTAGGCTGTCTTTGTTAGGAAATGTGTCTTGCAGGCCAGGAGCTGATACAAGAAGCCAAACACTTACGTGTGCAGAATTTTTGTGTTTGAAATAAGATGAATAAATAATATTTAATTTATCTTTAATCTGAAACCACTAATCTGTCATCAAAGAAAACAATGCAGCTTTAGATTTCGTAGAGTTTTTGAAAACACTGTGTGGCAGCCCCTGATAATTAATATACTGCCTGACTTTGTGCCATTGTTCTTGCTGAAAAGGCATGCAGGAGAAGCTCTGAGGCACGCTGACAATAATCTCTCAGGTTGGCACTTTTACAGTGAGAAGGGCTTGCTGTGTAATCACTAGGCATAACATACCATCCTTGTTGTAATTACAAGTTCTAAGGAGGTCATCTCAGGTCTTTCATCCTTTGCACTAGATAGGTTAAATTGCATGCCATTCACAATATAGCTTATGGGTTATTTGAGTTCTTTTAAGTGCAAGTTTGTAAACAAGGCTATTGCTTGAGCAGAAATTATCATCTCAAAGCAAATATCTAACCTTGTGAAGAATTTCAATGTTTTAGCCAGAACTCCCCAAATCCCTTATTGTGCAAAATTTTGACAGTGCAATGTATATCTGCCCTCTGCCTGTCAGTATTAATAGATTCTTCTAAGCTCTTGATACCCACAACCAACCACAAAAGTTTACTTACATGCATTTGCACACTCTAGCTAGCTTGTTCCCTCACCTGTGTTCCACACTACTGGCATTGTTCAGTGTCATAGTAACTGTGAGGATTTGAAAATGTATGAATAGCTTATGGTGAGTTTTAATAATTTTTGCATGTTTGTGTAAACAGTGAAACTGTTGACTGTGTTTTAAAAGCGGGATTGTTTTGATGTCTCTATTGCCTTATTTCTGTATTACACCGGAATTCCAAGGGCAAGTGATTCACAGATAGGAACAGGTTACCATCAGTGTCAGGGTTTTCCCATTTTAACAGATTGGTTACAGTGGTTTCTGAAATAATTGGTTTATGAAGGGAGACTTGACCTAAATAAAGTGTCCTGGGAGGAGTTTCTCCCTGTCAGTAGAGGTTTATCAGGATGTCATCAGAGAAACCTGAAGACAACAGGATGCCGTCATTCTCTACTCCGAGGTCCATTTTTTCTACCTCAGACTGGATATTACCTGTGGTAGCCAGATGAAGTGAGGATCCAGAGTATCTGAATGTACAATACAGAAGGCAAGCTAAACTTAAACAGCAAGCATGTAAAGAAGAGTGCCAAGAAAAGTGCCTTCCGGTGGTCTGTACTTTGCACTTTATCTGTAAACAGAATAATGGCATTGAAAAACTGAAGGCAAAGTAATTTGTTCTGTAAGTTTATCTACTGTCCATTTTGTGTGGCTCCCAAGAGGTGAAATGTAAATTGTTAAAAGGCCTGGGAAACAGTCAAGCCCAGGACAGCTGTAGGTGTTATGTGAGATACCATTAGCTTGAGAACTAAACCATGTCATTTCATGGATCACCTGTCCAAGGTGGATGTCAAACATAAGGTTAATGTGAAGAGTTCAGGCCTACTGAAATTCCAGAAATGGGAGTTAAATTCTGCCCAAGTCCAGCAAACTGTGCAAAATCGAGAATCCTTGTTTTGGCTTCCTTATTAATTGTCTGCACAATGTCTGTAGCAGGGAATTTGAACAAAACTGAGCAAAATTTTTTGTACTGCATTTGCTTCAAATTATTTTAGGGATTTTTTTTCCTACCACTTCAACTTTTCATGTAGAAAGCCAGTAAGTGTTTATAAGCTCTCTGCTTCTCTCGCACTCATTTTTGGTTTGTTTTATACTTTTGTTTCTCTTTTGATAGAACAGCAAGTTGGACCTATGTTTAAGCACTTGCTTTTTACAGGGAGAGAACTGCTGGAGCGGTTTTTTAGCTTGCTTATTTATGGAAACAGTAGTTATGGAATCATGCATTCCATCGTAACTTCACTAATGCATCGTCAAGAGATATGAAATACCACAGATCTATTTTCTCAACAATTGCACAATTTCACTTGTAATATGAGCATTATACACAGAGCTCTTTTTTTTTTTTAATGTGTTTTTTTTTGTTTCTTTTTACTCGTTTTGTAAATGAGGTTGTAAGGGACTTAGAGTACCTCAAAGGATAACGCATTTGAGGGATGGGATGCCATTCAGAGGGACCTGGACAGGCTTGAGAAGTGGACCCATGTGAACCTCATGAGGTTTGACAGAGCCAANACAGGAAAGCTGGAGAGGGAGACCTTAGAGCAGCCTTCCTGTACCTAAAGGGGCCTACAAGAAATCTGGAGAGGGACTGTTTACAATGGCATGTAGTGACAGGACAAGCAGGATTGGCTTTAAACTAAAAGAGGGTAGATTCAGACTAGGTATAAGGAAGACTTTTTTTACAGTAAGGGTGGTGAAACACTGGAGCAGGTTTCCCAGAGAGGTGGTAGATGCCCCATCCCTGGAAACATTCAAGGTCAGGTTGGACGGGGCTCTGAGCAACCTGATCTAGTTGAAGACGTCCCTGCCCATGGCAGGGGAGGTTGGACTCGATGACATTTAAAGGTTTCTTCCAACCCAAACTATTCTGTAATTCTATTATAATAATAGGTATTAATAATGGCTTCTGACTTGGTAGAGTCTGAGCAGCTCAAATGCATGAATGAATCTACCATACTTATTAATGTACTATTGTAGTACACCTGCCAGATGGGACTTTTGATCTCATTTAAGACACGATACTTAGACACATAAGCAATTGTCTTATGGAAATCTCACAGCAGGTGTGTAGTAGATTTGTGGTCTGAAACCTGGAGTTCCTTATATCTATGAACTATGCTTTTCTTTCCTGACTCCAGAAGAAAGTAATTGTAGAGTATTATCTGAACATCCAAAATTGTCATCTTTGTGCTATATGCTTTGAATCATATAATCCAAACTTACATTTTAGATTGCAAAAGGAAGAAGATTTTTCTGGCAACTCAAGTAATCTTTGTATAGTATGGAATATCTGCAGCAGCTCCTTGTGGAGAAGATCAGAAAGCCTGTTCAATAATTTAAGGAAAGATCTTATAGGATGTATCTAATATTCTACATTTTCTAACAGTTGCAGAGTAAGAAAAATATACAAGGTCTTAATATCATGTCAGTAAAAGTATGTGAAATGAGGCATTTCAGTAAAGTATGATGTTCTTGAATTTTTGCCTTCTTTCTCCATGCACACAGCTGAAATTTTATGTATTGCCTAGACAATGGATCTTTATTTTAGTCTAGGTTAAAAAGTGAAAGCATTTCTTCAGTATTTCTTCTTTTATACCTCAGGCTCTTTGAGGAATGACTACAATAAGTGTTGGACTTCGATACAGTCTCCCACAGCATTCTCCTAGAGAAGCTGGCGGTTCATGGCCTTGATGGGTGTACTCTTCGCTGGGTTAAAAACTGGCTGGATAGCCGAGCCCAGAGAGTGGTGGTGAATGGAGTTAAATCCAGTTGGCGGCCGGTCACGTGCGGTGTACCCCAGGGCTCAGTGCTAGGGCCGGTCTTGTTTAATATCTTTATCAATGACCCGGACGAGGGGCTCGAGTGTGCCCTCAGTAAATTTGCAGATGACACCAAACTGGGTGGGAGTGTTGATCTGCTCAAGGGGAGGAGGGCTCTGCAGAGGGACCTAGACAGGCTGGATCGATGGGCTGAGGCCAACTGTATGAGGTTCAACAAGGCCAAGTGCCGGGTCCTTCACTTTGGTCACAACAACCCCATGCAATGCTACAGGCTTGGGGAAGAGTGGCTGGAAAGCTCCATGGCAGAGAAAGACCTGGGGGTACTGGTTGACAGCCGGCTGAATATGAGCCAGCAGTGTGCCCAGGTGGCCAAGAAGGCCAATGGCATCCTGGCTTGTATCAGGAATAGTGTGGCCAGCAGGAGTAGGGAAGTGATTGTGCCCCTGTACTCGGCGCTGGTGAGGCCGCACCTCGAATACTGTGTTCAGTTTTGGGCCCCTCACTACAGGAAGGATGTTGCGCTGCTGGAACATGTCCAGAGGAGAGCAACAAAGCTGGTGAGGGGTCTGGAGCACAAGTCTTACGAGGAGCGTCTGAGGGAACTGGGGTTGTTTAGTCTGGAGAAGAGGAGGCTGAGGGGAGACCTTATCGCCCTCTACAACTACCTGAAAGGAGGTTGTAGTGAGGTGGGGGTCGGCCTCTTCTCCCTGGTAACAAGCGATAGGACCAGGGGGAATGGTCTAAAGTTGCGCCAGGGCAGGTTTAGGTTAGACATTAGGAAAAATTTCTTCACAGAAAGGGTTGTCAGGCACTGGAATGGGCTGCCCAGGGAGGTGGTTGAGTCCCTGTCCCTGGAGGTATTTAAAAGAAGGATAGATGAGGTACTTGAGGACATGGTTTAGTGGTGGGATGGCAAGGTTAGGTTAGTGGTTGGACTTGATGATCTTAAAGGTCTTTTCCAACCTAGATGATTCTATGATTCTATGACTTGACATGTGGGCATCAGACCACTGGAAAATGTGTTGGGCTCTTTACTCTTTTCCTGTATAATCCACAACTGAGCAATACTGAATAACAGTTGTTTAATTGCTGTGTAGAAATCAATGGCTCTCTGTTTAGTTGTGTATCTTGTTGGGTTTAATTTTAGTCATTTTGAATTTTCAGACTACACTACTTGGATAGAAATCAGTATTTTTGATACAGTATGCTGTATGCTGGAGGGGTCTCAACATTTATAGATACTATAGTAAGACATATCATATAAATGCATAGAAGATAAGCATGTTTTATAATTCTTGGGCACAATTTTTAAAAATGGTGGGGTTTATGATTAAAAATAAATCCAAGATATTCACACTGGCTGTGATTTTTAACCTAGTGCCTAGTATTTGCTGTGAACATTTTGGAAATTATTTGCAGTGTCATTTGGTATTACAGCAGTTTTAACAACATGAGATACATCATCTGGCCATAATGCACTACCTTTTTCTGATACAAGCTTTCATTAAAGGAATATACCTGAGTGAAGCATGAAGAAAGGTGTTTTACTTCCAAGCGTGGACCTCACATGTGTACAATATAAATGTATCTTTTTCTCTTTCCAGATGCACAGTTAAAGACACTTAGCAATTTATTCTCATGTCACATTACATAAAATTGTGCTGCTATAAGACAGCTTAAATGTTAATGTTTTGAAGGTAATTTATGGGTGGCATGGGAGAATTAGTAATCGAAACAGTAATAGAATTGGAACCAGCTGTGGGAGCTAAATAGGAAATTGTCCTTCCTTCCTGCAGTAACTTAGGCATGCTGTAATTTTTAACCCCCAGGCCCTTACCTTCACCCTTTGGTTGTAGATCTTTGCATGACTAGCTGATGACTCCTCTTCCCCTCTCCCCTCCCCCCAGTTTTAATTCCTTATCCTAATTGATTAGTAAGTTTAGTAAGTTTGTAGACAACTGCAATATTTGTCGCTAAGTGGGATGGTATGCATAAACTTGTGTGTCTCAAGATTCTGGAGTAAACATTTGACTGAACACGTTTTTACAATCCCAGTTGGAGAACTGTTGAAAAGTATAGTCTGTAGACAACTCTCTCTAGAGATGTGATTGTTTAGTTTTGCTGACTGTAATGTGTTTGCTAAGAATAACAGGATCCCTGATGAATTCGAAGAACTTCACCAACATTGCTGAAAAAACCTTGTAGCAGATTCATTATGATAGATACTATTTGTTCAGAATTTTCAGATGAGGAAACTGGGGTATGCAGGAATGAAATAAATTGCACAAAGTTAAAGGTAAAGGATTGGTCTACACCAATGGTGTATAGTTTTAATTTTGGTCATTAAAACATGTATAATTTAAAAGAGATGCCTCAGTAATGAGGTTGCTGTTAGACTGGTATAGAGGGTCTTATTTGTATCACCCTGATGCTTATAAAATTCCATGCTAACATGATCACCAGAAATCTTAAAGTCAACATCAGGATCTTTTTTGACAAGAGGAAAAATGCATTTTATTTCAATTGTAGTAATCTCCATGTCTGTTTTACACAGCAGTGCTGAATATTGAACATCTATTGGTTGCATTGGCTTTTTAAGTTTTGATGAGTCCAACACAGCTCCCCAGACAGCTCTGGTGGGAACATGCAGCCACCTAGCTGTGCTTTACTCTTACACCAGTAGTGAGCACAGCTGTGGGAGGTGTGCCCAGGTAGAGAACTCCTCAGTGTAGTGGCAGAGCTCTGGGAGGAGGTGAGTAGGTTGAGGAGTATCAGGGAGCATGAGAGAGAGATACTGCTGGAACCACAGACTACCTTTCCTGGGACAGACCCAACAGGCAGGCAGGACATATGATACGGAGATTCCCTGTCCTCTTTCCACCTGGCAGAACACAGTGACTTAACGGACAGAGGGCAATGGCAACAAGTTCCTGCCAGGTGTAGCAGGCATGTCTGCTCTGTGACTACCTCACCTTCCCAGGTGCCCTTGCATAATAGGTACAAGGCTCTGCAAATGGAACCAGACAGTGCTAAGGATGATGGTTCATCTAGCTCGGAGGTGTTGCTGAGGTTAGGTCAGCCTATGTCCTGTGTCAAAACTGCTTCCGTAAAGAAAAAAAAAATGTATTCTTGTTGTAGGAGACCCTCTTCTGAAGGGAACAGAAGGGTCAGTATACAGACTGGACCCAGTTCTTAGGGAAATCTGCTTCCTTCCTGGGGCCCAGGTTAAAGATAGGAAGAGAAAGCTTCCTACTCTGGTACAGCCCTCAGGTTACTGGTTTTTCAGGTAGGCAGCAATGGAATTGCAGCAATAACTTTGAGGGCAATGAAGTGTCATGGCAGGGGTGTTGGAACTAGATGATCTTTGAGGTCCCTTCCAACCCAAACCATTCTATGATTCTAAGAGGGACTTGAGATGACTTGTTAAAGTATCAGAAGCGCAAATAGTGTTCTCCTCTGTCCTTCCAGTTGCAGGGAATGATGAGGGAAAAAACGGGAAGAGCCAGTAGATCAATAACTGTCTCCAAGCCTGGTATGATCACCAGAATTTTGGGTTTTTTGCTCATGGGTCAGTCTACATGACACCAGGCCTGCTAGGGTACACCTCTCGAAAGGGGAAAGGATCTTAGCACAGACATTAGCAGGGCTCACTGAAGGAGCCTTAAACTAGATTTGAAGAGGGGAAGGGATAAAACCAGGCTTCGTAGAGATAAGACCGGCGGTGGCACACCAATGCTTGAGGAACGGTGTGCTAGTGAGGTCCTTTGGTCTGCCATCTCAGTGGAGGTAGGGGATGGAGATCCATGTGGCAGCAAAGACACAGGGGTTATTGATGTGTTAGAAACCATGGAAGCACCTGAGAATGGTCACATAGGAATTAGGTCTTCTGCCTCCCAAATGGTGGCAGGATCAATAGCGCAGATGAAGTGCATCTACACCAGTGCACACAGCATAGATGACAAATAGGAAGACCTGGAAGTCATTGTGCAGCAGGAAAACTGTGATATAGTTTCTGCCATCACGGAAAGCTGGTGGGGTGACTTGCAGAACTGGAGTGCTGCAATGGATGGCTATAAACTCTTCAGAAG
>VXBL01002810.1:96214-138952 GCA_013400195.1 Aramus guarauna | reverse complement strand
GATTGTCAAGAAGTAGAAGCATAACTGATAAATTGTTAGTTTGACCAACAAGCATTGAAGAATTGTTGAGGATTGCCAAAGAAGGAAATTAGGGGAAAGGTAATTCCAACAGGAGGAGATCATGACCACTGATCCATGGACCACCCACCCTAATTATACCACCGACTCGAAAGAACTATTTGGCATGTGCACTAATTTACATAGGAGGCAAAGATTTATGAACCAATTATATAATGATAAATAATATGTATGTATTAGAAGGATGAATATATTAATGTTTTATGTATAAATAACCACTGATTTGGAGCTTCAGTGTGCTGCCTTGGGTCAGACACCCATATCTGTGCAAAGATGCAATAAAATACCTCATTTGTATATTGACATATTGCACACCCGGTAAACGAACCCCCAGTTTGGGGACAACACCATGGCATGGACATCTGCAGCCACGGCCGCTATTGCTGGCAGAAAACCTCTGCCAGGTGTCAAATCCCAACTCACCTCCAGTTTTGCCACAAACACCACTTCTCCTCACCCTGCACCCAGCAGGGACACCGAGTTAGCTCCGTAACGATGCATTGCGCATACGTTCATTTCCACTGATAGCACTGGTTCTTCCTTTGACACATAGGAATGAGGTTGTGTGAACTTGGAAGTCACTGGGGGTCTCACATTTGTCTCTTTTTGCTGATAATATGGTCAAGGGCGGTAGTCTCGTGCTGGAAAGGTTGCAGAGACATGGAGGACTGGATGGCCTGTAGGGACTGGGCTCTGCTGCCTTGCTCCAGGGCTGGAGCCGTGGGCCCTGGCTGCAGCCTAGCTGCCACCCTCCCGGTCCCCAGGGCGAAGAGAGGATTTACACCTCTCTAAGGATTTTAGTTTTGCAGTCAGCTTGCCCACTTCTTCCCAAGCAGGATAACTTCATCCATTTTAAGCTCTCTCTACTGGCTTAGCCCCAAAAAAGCAAAGACATCCATATCAAGAGATAGGGCATTAAAAGTTGGAGCTGGAGGGAAGAGTCTGCTTGTGCCCACTGAGACCAGTTCATTGCAGCCTCGCAGATGAAAACTCGAGGAGGTTGTTGCATGACTGAAAAGGGGCAGCGTTTGCAGTCCCAGAGGGTAATTCCCAAACACCCACACTGGTGCACAGCCAGAAAGAGCTGCCAAACTTGCTACTTTGTCCGGGTTTTTTTTCATTTTTCCGGTTTTGACCTAATGCTGCCCCACGGTGCCACAAAAGGTTTGCGCCCCGGCTGCCAGCTACCACACAAACCACCATCCTCCCACTGCCTGCCTCCTGACCCTTGCTCTGGCATGACTAATTCCTGCCACTCTGATTCAAGGGAAGAGTTTAACTCACCAAAACGCTGAGCAACGGCTGTGCCTGTCCTCCCATCCCCACTGCATGGAAGGGGCGATGGTCCTCATTCACGGGCAGAGATAAATCTTCAGTGGCCACAATGGCTTTTTGCCCACAAAACCTTCCCCTGCCAACAGGTCCATGCCTGAAGGATGCGTCTCTCCCAGCTAGCACTTGTTTGAGACTAGGTCTAGGAGTAGGAGAAAAGGTCATGATTGCTTCTTTTAGAAAAAGATGGGACAGGAGCAAGAATGGGTGTAAATCATCTCATTGGAGACCCTCAGGTCTCTGCTAAGCCTGATCTGGTCTGAGGGCAGTGGTATGAACAGAAACGACCTCTCCAGATCCCCGTTTCAGCTATTTCCGTTTAAGCTGCTCTGTGCCTGGGGCTACAAATGAATAAATCCTTTGTAATGAATGGTGACCAGGGTCTTCATCTGAGGTATTTCAGAAGGGCGTGAAGGAGAGGTGGTACCTGCTGTAAATTCTCCTGCTTGTCAAATGTCCCTGGATACACAAAAACAGAAGGAAAAGGCTCAGTTCCTCAGAGGACTGAAAATCTGCACGAGTTTTTCTGTTAATGCCATTGCAGAGTCCCTAAGAGGTTTCTCTTAACCCCAAAGCGTCCTCTGTGTGCAGAGGAATCCCCAGTTCAGGGGTGAGCTGGCAGAAGCCTTTTGTGTTTTTATGAACCTCTCTGCCTGTAAACCCCCCTGTCTCCCACAAGACCTGCCCCAGACCTCTGCCCTCCAACCACCCCGTTCTGACATCTCTCCTGCCCTCACCAGAGCCAGCTTTGCTTTTGGTCAACAAGGAGAAGCATAAGGGAGGACAACGGCGTGAAACAGGCTGTTATAATGAAGGCAACCAGCAATTGCTCTCCAAGTCAACTGTAGGAACAAGATGCTGAACTACCCGAACCCCAGGGTGCGATACTTCTGGGGAGAGCAGCCCCAAGCCAGAGCTGAGCTTGGCTTGGGCAGGAGAACCAAGTCACAGGGCCCACAGCCCCAGATGAGCAATTGCAGTGGACAATGCTGACTCGGCAGGAGTCCCTTTGCTGCCCAAGCAGAGAGAAAATGAGTGGGATAGGTAAGGGAGTAGCAACAGAAAACATTTTTTGTTGGTAAGGAATATCCCACACCCAGCAAGTATTAGAAACTGAGATCATCACAATGAGAAGGAGAAGCATGATGATCTGCGGGCATTTGGCTTTAGCAGAACCAGAGGAAACCCTGTCATCTGGTAGGAACCATAGAAAATCTTACAATTGCAAAGATTTTTGATGGAAATGGTGAAAATATTTCCTCTTTACTGCAGTAGTTGGCCAAGCTTTCAGTTCCCCATTTAGATGAGAGCCGGATGAGACTTCTTACTGGACGCTGATGAAATACTTTCCATTCTAACTGGAATCAAGGATATTTCAACGAATTCCACAAAATTGCAGCTCAGCAAAAGTAGATAGTTTTTGTTTAAGTGTGTTTGAAGAATTAAATAGAAGGAACTGATGTAAAGGGAGAGTGAAGAAATGACTTATGGTTTTGTTTCTCCTGTCATGGAAGACCTCTGTAAGCAGAAGGCTTTCTAATCCAGCAGAGGAACACAAAAGAAATTCAAGGCGTGGAGGAGGGGCGAACACAGGAGACCAGAAAATCCAGCTTTACAAATACAAATTTGAAAACCAAAAGAAAGTAAAAGCCCATTAGTTAGAAAGGGGAGCAAGTACCAGAAGATGCCACCTCTTTTGGGCTTGCCTTTGCATAAACAAAACAAGAGGTTATGGTAAAGTACTCAACACAACTAAATTTAGTGCACGCAGGTGAGAAAAGGAAAAAGAGAACAACTAAGTAAGGAAGAGGTAGATAAGGCAAGCATAATCAAAGAAAAAGTCTCCAGAGATATCCCTAACTTCTTCCCTAGCCAGGCTGAGGCCATCTCTGAGTCACTGATGATTAGCAGGACATACTCAAATGGAGTGGGAAAGGCACCAGAAAGTCAGTGATTAGCAAGTATGACACTAGTCTTGCATTATTAGATGCTTTTGGCTCTGCCTTGCATGTGTGTCTCTAAGAAAATGGGGGAATTCAAGTCTAAAAAACACATTACCCTAGGGGCTGTGAGAAAAGCAAGAAAGTTCAGACACGGCAGGGCAGCCAGACAGTGTCACAGGATTCATTTAGACTAGAAGAGAAGACGAGGGATGTTCTCGGTCATTGTAAGAGGACAGCATCGCTTCTGGTCCCCAAGCCCGCTAAAGAAAGCTGAGACACAACTGCCTCAGTCTGCAGCCAACTTTGGGAAAGCCTCCCCAACCCTGCCAAGTTTGCCCTGAGGACAAATCCCTGCTAGATAGCAGAAGCAGGTTGTATTTCTGACCCCGCGTCAGGGCAGAGGGACGCTGTCTGCACCTCTTTCAGGAGAGGCTAGCAGACACGTGGAGCCCTGTGCTTCGCAGCACTAAAGGGATCACAGCAGCCCTTCTGCTTTCACCATGCACCAGCATAAAAGAGAAGGAAACCGCAGGCAGAAAGAAATGACAGAAACTGCCAACACCACGATCCCATGCAAATGTAGAGAGAGAAAAAACACACAACATTATGCAACATCCATCTGGGAAGCGACACTCATCATTGATAAAAATTATGCAAACAAGTCCCATGGCTAGAGGTTGCAAGGAAAACAGATCAGCCGTCAGTCTCACCCTGCAGTGAGCTATCACTGACCCTTGCATAAATTGTTTTGAGAGTATTTCAGCACTGGAAGTGGAATTCCTAAACCAATCCTCACTGATAGCTTTTTAATTCAAATTCCTGAATGTCTCTTCCTCCTCAGAGGATCCTGCGCTATGCCCAGCATAAAGACCCACAACGCAGGACAGATTTTTCTATGGTCCTGGATCAATGATAGACCTGTTCTCCCCCAGCTTGAGTGACTTCTACAGCAGACTGAACAGAAAGAGAATGGTAAAGGCAAAAATAATCTCTCCCCAGGCAGGAGGTATGTTGCAGCCCATCGGCGTGTGCATGCATTGCAGAAAAACACGAGGGGATTAGTAAAGTCCAACAAAAGAAGGGTAACTGGACACTGCAGGCACATGTGCCTGACACCCTCCAGCTGCTCAGCACAGCTCTACCAAACCCCAGGGACCCCCTGAGCTGGCTACCCTCAGCTCATGTCTGACAGCTTAGAGACCACCCCAGGGGATATATTCACCCACAGCTGCAGCCTCAGCTTCTCTCACCCTCTCCCAGACTCCTCATACCGACTCCAAGCACCCCTTGCTCCTTAAGGCAAGCAGCTACATTTCTTTCAACAAAACCAGGGAAGAGAAATGCTGTGTGAGCAGAGCAAGCAGTTGCATGAGCAAGAAGTTGCCCGCTGCACCTAAATGTAAATATGTCCCTCTGCACATCGCAGGATTCAGAGCACAAGGCACTGTGAAACACCCAGGATAGAAGCTCACTCGCCAGCTCACAGGCACCTTCTTGCCATGCTGTGAACTCAGCTTTGCTGTGCCCTAGCTCCCCCAAACAGCACCCACAGCCTCCCCCTCCACACTCACGCAGTGCTTACCCCCACCCCAGGCCCTCCTCTTGCTATTTGTCTCCTGCGCCTCATGACTTGCACCTGCAGCCCCATGCTCAAGTGGAGGAAAACCCTGGGGCTAATTCTCACCAGGGCTGGTTTTGGTTTTGCAAGGGCACATGGACTCCGGTCTCTCAGACAGACCGACCTACAGCTCTTCCATGCATCTGGGCAGAGCCAGCGGCTCCTCAGCTGCTGCCTCTGCAGAGATCTGCACCTGCCCAAGTGAATACATCATCGGGGCTTTAAAAAGAAGTTGCCTGACTGTGAAAAGTGATTTCAGTTTTGAGTTTGCAGACACCAACTAGCATTACCTCCTGCACCCAGACAGCATATTGCATAAGCCCCATTTCCATGAAAACAGGCTAAAAATAAAAAATTATTTAAGCTTACATAGCTGGGGTTATCTCAAAGCAATTGCTTCTTTCTTCTCCACTTTTTGCCATTGATGAGGCCTTCTGGCAGAGAGTTTCACATGTTAACTACGCCTTACACACCCACAACGCAGGACTCTCTCTAGTACCCAGTTTCTCTCTTTAAATGGTTTCAACCACACAGATGTCCCTTTCTTCTTCTGCATGAAAGGGTAAATAATCAATATTGAATGTTTATTTTTAAGGTCCCTTCATCTATTTGCCCCACTCTTTTCAATCTTTCATCTCCAAGTCGCTAAATGCTTTCATCACCTGGCTCAAAGTCTTCTGGGTTGGCTCTATCCGTCTTTGAGTCAAAATGATCAGAGCTGAATGCAGCATTCAGAGATCTTCCTGCTGGTTTCTACAACCACATTATGGCATTTGGAGACTTAGTTTCTATCCCATCCTTCATGCACTCCAATATTCTGCTTAATACTTGGACTTGCAGCATCAAAGATCAACTCTAGAAAGTAAGGAGAAGTTAAGTCTCATTTTCTAAAGAAAATAGCATTTAGGGACCTGAATGTTATTGAAGAGGAATGGAACAGACACTTCTAAGTCACATAGGCCAAATACTCAGGACCTAAATTTCTTTAAAATCTGGCCATAAACTCAAAAACATCACTACAGGCCTTTTTCTTCCCAAGTAGCTGTAGTTCATTTGACCTTAGAAACAGAAAACAGTATTTCAAATGACTACCGAGTGCATGTAATCTGCTAGCATGTTCCTACATCAACTAACTCTGTTAAACCCCAATCTTCTCCAACCCCAATTAATGTAAATAATCTTGTATTTTGCAGACATATGCCTCCCACTGAACTCCCCTCTCCAGATCCTCAGGCATCGCACACGATACAACATATTCGCAGTACATCACACTGTATTGGTCCTCACACACTGCAACACTAACCTAATAGCTTCCTTTTATAAGTTCACACATATTTGCATCGAAGGAAATGCAGTAGATCTCACTCATCTGGGCTTCAGTAAGACGTTTGAAATGGTGCCACATAGTGAATTATTAGCTAAGCCAGAGATGTGACTGGCATGTGAAATGTAAAGCGGGTAAAGAGCTGCCAGAAAGGGACATGGTAATTGCTTCAGCTGAAGGGGGATGTGTTAGACTGAAGGGGGCTTACCAGTACGGATCCTTGAGTTTCTGCCTCAGAAGTTATTCTGCCTAACATTTGCATTAATGATCTTGGCACAAAAAGCAGGAGAATGCAAAGGAAATTTGCTGATGAGGCAAAATGAGATGCTATCATCAATCTAGCAGAGGCCAGGATATCACACAGAAAGATTACAATGACCTTGAGGACTGGAGTAATGGAGAAGGGATTTGATTCAGCAGTGCAGACCTTACGATCATGCTGCTGGGGACAAGGGATAACAGTAGCAGCCGTTCCAATTTGGGAGGCTGTCAGCTGGAAAGGTCTGGGGCAGGGAAAGACCCATGCTACAAATCACTAGACTGCCATGAGACCCCGGTGTTATACAACATGAGAAATGTCAATGCAAAGAGCTTGGGTTGAGCAGTTAGGAAAATGAGGGACTGATCTGTGTGAATGCATCAGAGTCAACATCAGGGGTGGAAGAGAGGTGTGGTGGGCACTGGTGGTATAAGGACGTATGGCTAGAAACTGGCTGGGAATACAAATAGATGGGAAATTAGATTTCCATGTGAAAATAATACATTTCTCATGCAGGTTTCTGACCCAAGCAGGGCAGATAAAAACCCACCACCACTCAGATGGATATCAGTCCTACTGTACAACCAGCACGGTCCAGAAGCCAACCAGATTATGGGTGTGATCTTCCTTCTGAATTTGAACTGGTCTGTCTTTACAAGGGCCTATGCACAGAGGCATTTTAGAGTCCTGTTTTAAAAGGTGTCACTAACCAGTTATTTTGGAATCAAATGTACTACAAGGCTGTACAAATGCCATCAGCCCAGGCAGACAGCAGCTGCTTGCCCTCTTATTCCCAGGATGAATGCTAGATTCACTTGTTCCCCTCCAGGACTAGAGGTGGTTGCAGTGGTTGTGGGGTTTTGGTATGTGATTAACTGCTCCACTCTGAAACCGCTCTGCCCTGCTGAGCTCAACCATTCAGTGTGGAATCACTGAGTAACAGCACTTCTGACAAATTTCCTCCAGAGTATCCTTTTTGGACACACTCATCTCTAACAGCTCCTCTTTCTCGGCCCGGAAGGAGCAGGGCTGAGGCAGAATCTCTCGCAGCGCAGTCAGCCCCATCTCCTAAGCTCCTTCTGCTCCCCAGGAGTGAATTGAGTTTTGCCATGGCAGCCTTTTACTCTTCACATTCCTTGTATTTACCCAGCCCAGCTTGCTGTCCTTGCTGCCAAGGTGTCACTAACACGGTCACCTTCTCTGCAGTACCTAAGCACATTGAATCTCCTTGGGGATCGTCAGGGGTTTCTGTTTCTCTCCTTTCAGTTTCCTCTGCAAATTTGACTCTGATCGCCTCCCATGAGTTCCTCAGAGCTTCCTTGGCTGCCTCGCTGCTGAGTCAAAAGATTTTTATAACACTATTTTAAATTTTCAGGCTTTTTCTATTGACTTCCTCTTTCTCTGGAATCTCCCTTTCAAATTTACTGGCACAAGACTATTTCTGGGGTCAGCTTGTATCCTTTTCCCCTTGCTCCTTTGAACCACAGGATGTAGGACTGAATCACACTATAGGCAGGATTATTTAACGGTCCCTGCAGGTCTCCCATTTCTATCCCCCCCAGTCTGTGAACCCCAGCACCCCCAGCATCTCCCCACTCCATGGCCCAGCCACAAAGCTGTCTCTTTGGACAGTCTCTTCTACTTTTCAGCTGAAGGAGACTGATTTTTTCCTTCTGTGAATTCCCCAGTGAGAGCAGAGAGGTTTATGGCCTTGCAAGTAACAAGTTGTCACACCTTGGCTTTGCTTTTAGGACCAAGGCTGGAGTAACCATTAGCCCTTTACTATCCATTTAAGAGATGGCTCCTTCCCGCAGACTCCAGGCCCTAACCCTGCTGGGTGTAATTCAGCACGACAAAGCCGTCTCCTCCCAGGAAGGGTATTGCTCCTGATTCAAAGTGGTCTTTGGTGTGAAAACTACTTTTATCCCCATCTAAATGCCTCAATGCAGTCCCAGGAGTGGGCTCCCCAATGTGCCCAGAGCACCTCCAGAAAGCTGACGCTGCTACCCCCTGAAAATACCTTGCAGAAAGATGGAAAGGAGTCCAAAGAGCGCAGAGATCCAGAAATAGCAACACACAGCACAGTCTTGCATCTGGGCCTTTTGCCCATAGAGCTGTGTGAAAACACTTTGACCTGTGATTTTTGCCATCAAGGACTCATCACAGCTGTCCCCATGCCAGGACTATGTCCTCACCAAACTCCCCAACACCAAGAGCAGCAGGCTGGGAGCACATGTGACAATGACAAATTAAGGGTGCTAGCCTAGTGCCTCCCGCACCCCTCCCCTCACTCAAAGTTTGAGCGCAAGTGCCAGGGATGCTCAGGGAAAGACACAGAAGTTGGCAGCTGCCCTCCAGCAACAGAGAACAAATACCTGGCCCACAAGAGACAACAATAGACCTCACTGGCTCAGAGTCCACGAGCCTAGAGAGAGGGGAGGGTACCAAGACAGTGAGATGTTGGGATGACACCCTGTTTGCAAGGAAGAAGAGGAAGAAGCTCACTTGAGTGTAATTCTGCAACAGCAGTTTGTGAAGGCAGGATGTGAACTCATCACGCTGCTGGTGACTGTGCTCCCTAACAGCAGCAGTACAGGGAGGAAAAGGTCAAGAGCAGATGACTCCCCGGTCAGCCACATGCACTGTGGTGTCAACCTTCCAGGGCCAGGTTAACCCTGGATCCAGGCTAGGTGAATACGAACTGGCTGGTCTTTTAAGAGACAGGTCCCTGGCGAGGACATGCTGTCTCTAAGGTCTAAATGGCATTTGCTCACTCCCACAGCTCAGATCAGGAGCACCCTGCTGAGCAGGAATACACAGTTTCCCATTTAAGGTTTTTATGAGGGCAGAGAGAGCCCCTTGGGGTTAGAGCAAGTGTTTTTTTCAGAGAAACACAGAAGAGAGGGCTGAGGAGAATCATCAGCTTCTATACAGAAGATCAGTACTCACTGTGTCACTCCTGGAACAGATTTTCTTGCTCTCCTGGTGATCTACTAGCACTTCCTCACCGCCTGGAGTGTTTTTTCTCCCATGTTTTGCTGTAGTTTGAGATCAGAACATTGTGTCTTATCCAGCATGAAAACAAGGATGAATTTGTTCTCTCCTCCTTGCAGTAACCCTTGTAGACTGCTCTCAGGCCTCGCTTACCCTCTTTAGACTACACACAATTCTTCCACACTTTGCAAATTTAACAGGCCTATGCTTGTTTCAAATAGCATTAATGAAAACATCGCATAGCACTGGACCTGTGGGGTCCCACACGCTTCTGGCAGTCATGGATGAAATCCATTCAGAAGGCCATTTTTACAGTCTGATGATGACAAGGATGTGTCAGAAATATTAGAGGATTTTTCTGTAATATGGGGAGCTAGCTCATAGCCGTGGCACTAAACTGTTTGTGCAATAATCGCTTCTCGGAGTATAGTGCTTGCACATTTTGAATTCCCATCAAAAATTATGCCGGGTTCAACTCCAGGAAGAGAATGCAAGTTCAGACTAGTGTGATCGGCAGAGATTCCCAAGTAGTGCAGGGTTTCCGAGCCAGGTCTTTCTGAGCTGTTGCAGAGCACGTCTAAGCTGTGCGGCAGAATGGCAACGCAGCACCATCTGCTGCCTGCTGCCTGCAGGTCCACAGGTCTGCACCAGTCAGCGGGATGTTGGGCCTCGAGCGTTCCAAAATGCTGACAGCATCATCAGATAAATACCTTGCTCTTTACGGTGACAAATCTTGCAATTACTGATTAGAACAAGATATCTGTGTTCTCTTCCCTGCTTTGGGGGAAAATAGGACTCATGCTTCTCATACTTTCTTCAACTGAAAAACAAATCTCACATCCTCCTCAACACATCTGTAGCTGCCTGTTTTAAGAAGTGGTTAATAGTGTGAGTAATGAGCATCAGAAGCACCAACATACAAAGTTTAATTGCTGCAAACATTTATTTAGGTTTTAAGCAAACTAATGCCCAGGTGGCACTTTTTGTTGCAGTGCCCTCCCACCAACAGCCCAGTACACCTGACTTCAGGAGATTCCAGCTCCTCTTGCCCCATCTAATCTTTCAAACACCCATACAAGTATGCAGGAACATGGTGCTGCAAATGAGCAAAGCACAGCAAGAATACCTATGAGACAGCAGGCTGAGAACAGCTTGTGCAGATAGGCTCCATTTTTAAGCTGGCAGTGTGACCCTGTCCTTTTCTTCATTGTGATACACAGGACCAAGTCCAAAGAAATAGATCAACCATGCATATGGAGCAGTTCTTTTCCTCTATGCCCTATACCACAATGCAGCTCAGATATGACAACAAAAGGAAACCCCAGGACGTGTGGCAGAATGAGGGTACAAGTTTAGTTACCTGTGGCAAGACACACAAAAATACAAAAAAAAAAAAAGAGGAAACAGGAAAAGAAGAACCAGGAAAATCGCAGCACTCCTCCCCACCCCCAAATCCAAGAATGCCATGTTCAGACTTGTTTTGTACTGTTTTGCTCTCGGACCATTTCCTGTCTCACCACTGTCCAAGTTCTGGCCAACGCCACCTACCCAACCTTGGGACCTTGACAGCATCTGCCTCTTCCATCTGACACCTTCCATCTCACACAGGAGGCTTTTCCCAGACAAATCAGAAACTATGCATGTAATGAGATGTTTGCAGACTCTTCGCTATATCAGAGTTGTGAACAGAATTAACACACCCCACCACTCCACACCCCCGCCAAAGGCAGCACCTACTCTCAAGGCTGAGAAAACAAACAGGACAGCACTGCAGATCACTGTTACGTGCATCTTGGCGAGTATCTGTCATGACTGGTTAAAGTCTGAGAACAGAGCTGGCTACAGATGCTATCCCCAACTGTGCTCTCAGTCTGTTGCAGATGTGTACAGAGATTTGTTTGTTCTTAGAACTTGCCTTGTTAATGTTGTTGTAATATTGACACAACATTCAGTTCAAAGCTGTTACTAGCAAGGGGAAATTGAAGCTCTTTATTGAATGTAATTTTTTTAGTCTTAGCTTTTAGAACAAAATATTTAACAACATTAACATTCATTTTTACATCACGTCACATGCTCAACTGTGCTACTACTTTAGCTACAGCTGCATATTGTCTGCTTCTCCAGAAGTCCTCAGACTGAAGATTTATGGTGAAACAGACACTTAAACACACAAAACCAGAAAATGCAAGTAAGTTTTACTAATGAGGCAGACATTTTGCTGCACCTCTCCATCAGAAACAAGTCCAACTTTAGCAGACACAATAGCATCTTTTGTCTTTGTCTAATTTGTCAGCTGTGTTGCAGAGAAGTGGGAAACAAGTTAATGTATGCAAAGTTTGCTGGAGCAGCAAAAGCAACAGAAAGTGCTTGATCTAGTGAGAAACTGTAAAGAGAACAGAAGCTTTGCATTCCAAACAAAGGATTCCCCCAGGAATGAGAGGTATTTGAAGATGTCCACTTCTACATCTGCAATTAAAAGCTGAGATTTCTCACAGAGAAATGAAAATCAATTAAGCGAACCAAGAAATGTTTGGGGAGGAAAAGAAAAATATTTGGCAGGTAAACACTAAAATGTTGAGCAGCTCTGTGGGAGTCATGTCCCATGGTCCGAATCAAAAACATAATTAGTCTAATGTGTAGGTAAACACTGAGCTCATGTATAATTTTCTCATCCCAAACATCTCCTGGACACTTGCTGCCTAACACCCTTTCTACAAAAGCAGAGTACCATATTGATAAGTCAGTGTGTAAAAACACCTGGGGAAGGAATGTTTAGCGAAGTATAAAGTGTTTCTTCAAAAGTGCATAAGTAGTAAACAACACTCCTCTGGGTTTGTATGTTTACCATTGTACCCTAGCCATTTTACAGTGGCATTTTTAGTGCTCCCAGCTTGTGTTACCTGCTTGGAAGCTGAACGGCACCACACTAACTATAGTACCACGTCTCTTATGCCGATGCCTGTCAGCAGAGCTGCACAAGCATCCTTGTACAGGTGCATTTTGCAGCAGCCAAAAAGATGGCCACCAGGTTCTATCAGTCAGATAAGGAAACGGGAGGCTTCAAATGTAGATCACATCCGAGTCATGCTGCTGAACCTACAGGCAAATCAAATAGGAAAAATTAGTTTTGCCCTGAACTCCTACTTAAAGCAAAGTAACTCCCTTTGATACAGTTCTTCCTTTACCTCCAACTCTGTAGCCTTTTGCAAGATGCTCTGCAATAGCATTTTCTTCCTTCTTAAGCATGTTTGCTTCACCCCTGCTGTTTGGATTAGGTTAGTGCTAAAAGTTACTTCTGTTACTTGCATTAGAAAGAGCTGCTTCCTCATCTGTTGCTACAGTCGGTTGTGTTCCTTCTAGTTCTAAGCATACAACCCTGAAGATTCAGGTCTTGAATGTTATACACTAGAGCCTCTAACTGATCCTAAAACCCCTCAGTTTTGTTCATAGAAAACAGCAGCAACTACATCAAGCTTTCTTTATTCCCTATACCTTGCACAATTAGCATTGCCTAGAAAAAGCTAATTTCCTTCCCACTGTTCAAGACTGCATGTCATTACAATTCTTCTTGTGTGCATACTAGATTCTCCATTCCAGTGAAATTTAAAAGCAGGTTTTTTTCATAAGATCCAGCTCATTAGCTCATCAGGACTCTGACAGAGAACACACGGGAAGAGAACTAAACTGCTGGAAGTCTAGACATTTATTGGTGTCCTATTCCCTGTCCCTTAAAACCAGAAAACAGGCACAGTATGTTTTAAGCTCTCTAAACCTGGAAGCACATTATCATTTCCAAGTCTGGCTGATACAAATAAAATTTAACACCGATCCTCCTACTGCATGCAGGCATCACAGTTTCATTTACCAAGGCTTACAGCTTTATATTCCTGCTTAGATCATAAGTGATAAAAAACAAGTGGCTTTGAGTTATACACAGTCCCAAGTGGTGCACCAGTGCAGGGTCTCCAAACTTATGCAACAGCCGTGTATTGACTCATCATTTGAGAGACTGTGACAGAGCTGGACCAAACAGGTCCCTAAAGCCAGGCATTCTTTACCTCTCTGAACTCTAAACTTTTAGTCAACATTTGGGAATTTACTTACAAATCTGATTACCTTTATAATCTGTTTTCTGGTTCCTGTGCCCACACTGTTGGCAACCAAGGAATTTGCTTGAAAAGATGACTTTTCCACTGGCACTGCGTGTTGAATTTTGTTGGTACAAGGCCAGCTGCTTGTAGTATTTAACGAGTAAGCAGGGAAAGGTCTTTGAAGATTTATATCCAATGAATCTCCAGTTTCAAAGATTTTCATCCATGATGGGGTCTTTAAAAGAAGAGAACACATGGAAATTTAATGCCCTATATAAACACTCATTAAGCCAAAAAGAACATCAGATGCATAGTCAGAAAATAAAGGCCATCTTCCCTCATAATTTTTCCAAGCCACCCTTCTCTCTGTCAAACCAGAATCAGAGCAATTTTTGCTACATGTGGAACAACCTGGGAAGACAAAGCCAGCCCTATTCTTGCACTGGTTCAGGAATAGGCTGGAATGTTTCTGTAAGTAGCAAGAAACGTAGGACAAAAATCTGGGTTTAATTCCTCAGTGCCTTAAAAATACATGAAGACTTTTATGACTTTTAGCAACTGCAAAGCACGTGAATGAGAATGTGATGCAAACTATGAGGAACCACAGTTTAGTTTGCTCCCAGACCTTAAACTCTAACTGTGATTTCATAATCTGTAAAATAAGATAATTATTTTTTACCTATGGTACTGGTATCCCACCCAGGAAAAACTTACTAGATTTTGTTTTGACATGAATTTTCCTTGTCTGTGTTCCTGCTTTTAGTATTTTACTGTCAAGGGTACTAAAGCACATGCTTTGAACTGAAATACACCAACTACCTTTGGCACACCCACACTATTCTCTTTTATGGTGCATGCTGAAAAAAGCGTCAGGTATTCAAGGTACATACGTTTCCTAAGGAGCGATCCAAGGATCCCAGTACTTCATTCCAATGAGAGTAAAGCCCAGACTGTTTTTCTTCTAGTTTCAAAGCATGAATTTCAGACTTCAGTTCTTTCAGTCGATCTTCAAATTTTCTGCTCTTTTCTAAGTAGTCTAGCCTGTAGTCCACACATTGGAGACAAAAAGCTTATTGGCATGACATAGCTCAAGAACAGGCATGTGTGGAAGGACGAGAGAAGAAGTTCTTAGTTTCATTTTGGTTTTTTGATAGGCAAAATGAAATCTGGCACATGTCAGCCTGACTCCCCTGACCCAGGGAGAAGGGGGTTCACTTCCATCCTTCAGCATTCACACACTTACTAACTTTTTACCAAGCATTCTCTTCCAGACCAAGAGAGGAAAAGCCTCTTGATGTGTTAGATCAAAGGAATACCATACTTCAACGCTAGAGGGAAACTTCTTCCTCTAACATGCTGTTACTCTGGCAAAGTACTTTGCCCCTAACATAATGCTCTCCAAGACAGAAGGGTTCTGGACTTGTCATGGCTTGATGCCACCAGGACACTCTTCCTTTGTGTAAATAACTAGTCTTACACAGACATAGTCCACACCAGCTCAGTAAAAGGCTGTATGTACAAGGAGGAGGCCATCCTGAGTTGTTAAAGGATGAACCGTGACTCCAGAGATTGTTAATCATGGAAAGTACAGAAAGGAAAAAAATATTCTCATTTATTTACACCATAAGCATACTGATACCTCTCTCTCTCTATTTCAAAGGATAGTCTCTTGAGGTCAATGTCCTTCAAATCCAGCTTTATGGATCCTTTGTCAAAGTTGGCATCTCTGGTGTCAGTTGGTGAGTATTGCGGGTACTTGACCATGTGCTGAAAGAAGCAACACAAGCACCGTAAGATCTGATTGTTTGATTCTGGGTTTATCTCCCCAGTTTCTGCAAGGCTACCATGCTGAGCCATTTCATAAGTTACCCATGGATTCTGAGACACACAGATGCTGCTGCAGCCCTTCCCCTCTACCTGAATGGCCCCAGATGAACTGCTGAAGTCCACAAGCCACAAGGGCAAAGAAGTATCCTGGCTGCAATGTTCCTATCTATTTCAACAGTGAATGGAAATCCATTCTCAGCCAGACTTGAGCAGAAGAGGGAGCTGGGGCATACAGCCTTAGTGCTGCCTTCTTGCTGGAGACAGCTTCATCTGCTTTGCTTAAAGACACTCATGGGCACTTCACATGCCAGGACAACACAGCTGGCTCGGTACAACCACCTCCACAAAGTATTGCCTGACTGAGATGGCACAGGGTCAGTATTAAGCATGAATGCAGGCAAGATAGTCTCTGCTCCTTAAGTGCCAACACCAGTCCTGTTTTTAACTTTTGTCTTGCCTTTCTTGTCATTCTGACTGCCATGAACAAATACAAGTTCCATCCTAGCTACACTGTGTTTAAGCACCCGTTGGTCCTATAGGTGTTTGTTGCCCAGCTGGATGACAACATGCCACTACTCAGCTTGGTGTGGGCTATAAAAATGCAATCAACATCTGACTATCTTTGAAGATGAAGTAGTGTCCAGTAGAGCAGAAACTTACAGGATAATTAAGCCTGGTTATGTCTAAGAGTTTCTGCTTCGCTTTCCGTTCAGCCTCTCTGGCTTCATGCAGATCTTGTTTCAGATGCTCTGCTTCCTTGGCTCTGTAAGACAAATATCCTGAAGTGAAGGGTTGATGATTTCCAGTATATTCAGAGCTATGCACCTCACTAGCTTCCAGAGAACAAGATCCATTACTGTGAGTGATTTTTTTTTACCCAAAGACACGTGTGGTAGGATGGTGACATGGAGAACTAACAGAACACAGCATGACACATGCTTTCAAAGACAATCCCGCACAAACTGGCTGAATTTTTAGATTGTTTTTCCTACTCCTAATTTCCATGACCTGCTGATACAGATTCTCCAGGCTGTCAGAGATCCTCCCTGAGGTGGGGAGAGGTGCAACATATCTACTCTTTATTTTGGCAAGCTTTTTGGCAGTATCCTAATCTAAGTGGAAGGCCCTTAATAGCAAGGTTAAACATCCTCTTGTCAACACTGGTCTGCTCTGCATCTTCAAGCAGCATGGTGTCATGGAACATGCAAACACTTCTAGAGTGGTTTGTATTCCATACAAGTTTACCTGGTTAACACCTCTCAGATCTGAGAAGTGTAAACAAGAGATCATCTCTTGGTACCAATGAGTGAAACCAGCCTCATAACTCACAGGGTATACAGACTGGTAAATTCAGATAGCTAGGTAGCCAGTGCTCTTTTGATAACTCTAAATAGAAAATGCTTCTGCATTCTGGATCTTTAATACTAAACATTTCTAAAACCTTGCATCTCATCCTCTGTAAACTTCTTGAGCTGCATCACAACCAGTGGTATCAGTTGGAACAAACAAGATGCAAGAAAGCTTAGTCACTGTGAAGTGTTGCTTTGGGAACAATCCTGTCCTCCTGGGCTTAGCTCTGAGAAAAGCAGCACCCTCTCCACCCAGGCATCCCCATAGAGACCACACAATCCCACTGAAGCAAATCTAACCTCCGGTCAGACTCCTTCACCAGCTTCACTGCTATCAGCTCTGCTTCCCGCATCTTTTGCTCCATCAGGCGTTTCTCCTCCTTGGTTTTCAGAGCTGTGATCTCCAGCCTCTGTCGCTCTTGCTCAGCTTCTGCAGCATTCTGGGCCAGCAATTTTGCCTCTTCTTCTGCAATCTGAGCTTTCTCAGCCAGCAACTCTGCTGCTTCCTGGGATCGGAGCTAAGAAACAACAATTCTTCTTGGTTACTCTGCCTAGCATCTACAAAATCATGCCTGTAATCAGGCAGGAAGAGGGCATCTTTTCCCAAAAGATCAAGTGATAAAAAATATCATTCTTTAAAATAAAAAGTATAGTAAATATAATTGCAGGTTCTGGTGTTCCTCCTCTGCTCCTTTCAAGGGCAAGTATTGATAGGACTTATGGCTTTAAACTTAACTAAACGAGGGTAGATTTACATTAGATTTAACAAAAAAATTCTTCCCTGGAAGGATGGTGAGGCCCTGGCACAGGCTGCTCAGAGAAGCTGTGGCTGCCCCATCCCTGGAACTGTTCAAGGCCAGGTTGGATGGGGTTTGGGCAACCTGGTCTAGTGGAGGGTGTCCCTGCCCATGGCAGGGGGTTGGAACTAGATGGGCTTTGAGGTCCCTGCCAACCCAAACCAGTCTGGGATTCTATGAACTAACTGCCTAACTTCCTTCCTGCCTCTCACCTCTACAAAGCAAGGAGACACATTTGCTTGGAGTTGGACAAAGACATCAACCAAAAATTGAATTTGGCCCCTTCAGTTGCCAGTGCACCATACCCCTTTCTCCCAATTTCAGCTCCAAGGTTGCTTCCCTTCTTCCCTCTTTGCCTGAAGAAAGCACTGTGAACCAAATACAGGGAGTGAATGGCTCACAGCAAATGGAGATGATGGCAGGTCAGAGTTTTCCCAGGTATTCCAGCATGCCCTGTCCACCAGTAGTCAAAAACTCTCCAGCCCTGTCCGAGCCATAATTCTTGGTGTCTCACAGGAGCCAGAAGGAAAAAAAAAAAAAAAGCTTCCAAACCAAGAAAGCCCATCAAGTACAAGAATATTAAGACTAATGTGCTACTCACCAGGGCCTCATTGGCCTGCCTGGCTTCATCTTCCAGCTGGAAAAGACGCCTTTCCAGCTCTTCTTTGGCTCGCTCAGCTTCTTCTCGGAGCTGCTTCTCCCTGGCCAGCCTTTGATTCTCCATCTGGAAACAGAATGAGGAATACCACGTTTGTGGGTTTGCAGCAGAATCTCCGCTGGGCCTGAGGCAGCACAGCAAATGAATCTAATGAGGAATGGACGGCTCTCTAGCTGGTGGACTGATATTCACCAGAGATACAATAACGAAGCTGGTTGAACTTTGCAGCGCTGAACTCCTTTAACAGGCAATACCAGTTATTTCGGACTGCTGGAAGAGCACTTCGATCAATCTGTTATGTACCCCACATCTTTACAATCACCTGTTCAGTTTCACAAACATCACTTACATCCTCAGATGCTGCAGACACACTGGAGCTGTCCCCACATTCAATCTTGCTGCACTTTCTCACCTCCCACACACATATTGATGCAGTGCATGGACAGCAAGGGCACCAGCTGGAATAATAATCAGTGTTTTCAACAACAGAGGCGCAGAAAGAATCTACCTTTTTTCTAGCTTTTTCTTCCCTGGCTTGTGCTTTCATTTGCTGGATCTCTATTGAGTCCACTTTTCTTCTCCTCATAAACAGGTCGTGGTTTCCAATGCATAACTGCAAAATCTGGATAGGAAAAGCAAAGCAAATGCGATTTTGATGTACTTGTGTGCCCCATCCAGAGGGACAGGGAGCCCTGCGCTGGCCTCACAGGACAAAAGCTGACAATTCTGACTTCAGGACAAGAGCTGGCAGTTGCTTCCCTTCCAAGAAAATCAGCACCCAGGGCAGGTTCATACCCAGGTACATAGTATTTCAGAAAGGTTCGTAACAGGATTGGGGGTTCCTTCTGTCCTTCATCCTTCTCTGGTTCCATTTTCCTGAATAAGAACAGGCAATAGATCTAGGCCAAGAGTACACAAGATGTAGCTGTGGGAATGGTCACCTGTTTCTTTCACATCTCGCTTTCCACCTATCATCTCCCCTTCCCAGAGAGGACAAACATATGCACCCTGACTTTCCAGACAGAACAATCCTAAGGAAAACACATGCTGAAACTCAAACGTTCCCTGGTCTCTCCGTAGGTTTTACAAATAATACTTCTCACTCAGGTATCAGTCAGTATTACCAGGCTCAGTTTTAAAGAAGGAAAGCAGGACACTTACCAGTTTGTTCACTTTGAGTTGAGAGGAAAAGAACTTGAAGACTTCTGCTTTTTTGTCAAGAGGTTTAATAGTTAACTGTACAGGCAAAAGAAAAAAAGAAAGGAAACACAGTGAGAAGGAAGAAAAACAAAGCTGAAACTATTAATACTAATGCAAACTTTAGCCCATCTCCACTTCTCTCCAGGGAAGCAGTGATTTATGCCACAAATGTGGGGAGAGTAAAGCAAAAATGTTTTGCTCAAAAGATTCAGAACCAGGGCTGCTGTTACACAGGTCTGCTCCCGTAGCACACTGTCAGAAGATAAAGCCTCCCACAGACCCACCCTGGTGCCAGTTTGGATGGTGGTTTTCATAATAATACAACTTCTGTATTGCAAGGTATACTAAGAATACTGAAAAAAGCACTGGTTATCAGGAAAACAATACATTATTAATCCCCAGAGGTAGTCATATTCTTAAAGCCAGGGAGATGTCAAACAACTCTCTGAATACCAGTCACTGCAGGTGTAAACAAATGTTTCTAGAGCCTGAAGGACTTGTTCTTCTGACCATCAGATAAGTTCTGGCACTCCTGCTTTCTCACATTTTCAGTCAAATCGCCCAAGCTGTTTCCAGAGGACATGAAGGGCTTTCATGCTGCTAGGTCAGTACACAGCGTTTCACCTCACATGCTGTGCTCGGTTTGGCTGCATAACAAAATATGGCTCCATTCTTTAAGATCCTGTTTTCAGTGACTCATGGGTTAGCTAGCACTCTACTCCTATAATTCATTTGCAATGCAATGTATAATTTCAGGCCATCTGAGTCACCAAGATCGTAATATCCTACAGCTCATTTCACCCTGTAGGTAACAACTGGTTGAATGTGTTGCCTTGTGAGGAGCAGGGCTGTGAATGTATCACTGAATATACATTGGAGCTTTCATACAGGGCTGCCCAATTTCCTAAGAATAGGGAGTTAAAGCAGTTTATTCACAGACCAAAGAAGTTTAATGTCATGCAAGGATTGAAAACTTTCTGGAGACAGAAATCCTGAAGGCTGCCCTGCCTGATTTAACGTATGCACACCTAACTCTGGACCGCAAATCTTATCCTTAACGTTTTTCAAAAGGCCGACAGAAAATGGAACAGGCTGTGCTGTCCTTTGGCTGACAAACTCCAGGTATTCCAGTACCAATGCAGTTTTTCTGGTTTTGTTTTTCTAATTATACCTTTCCATGTAGCCACACGATTTGTAATTAGACTAAATTTCACCCACTCCCCATTGTACTTTACACAAGTAAAAGATGGGCTCTGAAATCACAGTGAAATTGGTTGTGCTGAAGACTGAAATCGTGCACTGCCAAACTGACAGAATTCAGGTAGAAAAACACGTACATCTCCCTGCATGTCTCCTCTTGCCAGTGTGCTCCAAAACTCATCTACAAGGACAGCTTCTGCATATGAAAATGGCATTAAGTCTTTACAGATGATGTAATTCCTGCTGAGATAACTGAAGCAGCTAGTTACGGTGGCATTCATAATATCTATCTTTTTCAGAGCTGAATGCACTTGTTTTGCAAAGGACAAGCAGCAGGGAAGGAATCAGAGCAGTGGACTCCACAAGTTTGGAGAGCTCAGAGCAGCCTCTGGCTCCTAGGGGAACCACAGTTATGCGGCACATCTGAAAGGCAGGTCTGTTATTTTTAGTTTTGTAACAAAGCTCCCTAGGATTTTCCCCTTCTCCCCCAAATTATTTAAACAGAGACAGCTTTCAGGCTGTTCCAAGAATCCCAGTTCACACCCATGCCCATATAAAAAGAATAATATATCAAAGCCATCATACCTCTTTCTCACTATAGGAAATGTTTCTGATAGCACTCCACTCAAATGACTTATTTGGAGAGAACCTGTTGTTAATGCTGTAGATATGAATACCTTTGGCATCAACTCCAAGTAGGAGATCTGTATGGTTTTTATTTTGCTAAAAAAAACAATAGATATCCGTAAAAAGCCATTTATGGTGACATTAAACAACCACAGAAAAGAACCACACTTTTCTAATACATTGATATTTATCTGTACTTTTAGGAAATTGGTATTTCCACAAAATATTATGAATGTTGTCACTCCTAGCTAATAAACCCAGTCCTCTAGCTTGACTATAGCAAACAAACTTCTAGTTTATCTCTCCTTCTTCCTATTACATACCCAGAGCTATCCAAGAACTCTGTCAGATTGTAAAACATTAATCTTAACTGTTTTATTCATCTACTCATTTAGCAGACAAGTCAACCAAGTCAGGGCAATCAGTACATAGCCCATCAGCAGAGAAAAGCAGAAGCCAGGAGTCCCAGTTCCAAACTCCCTGGAGGATTTTAAAAGGACAGTACCATCATCTACAGCAATTGAAAACTACTAAAATAAAGCACTTACAGCAATTGGAAAATAATTGACACCATACATTTCCAAGTCTTGGGCAATTTTCAGGTAGTTCATCTCAGCTTCATCCCTAGAGAATAAGGCCATGATTATACTTGGAGATTCCTTTCAAAGAGCCAGAAGGAAGGTTTTTATTTTGCTCCCACTTAGAAAAGAACAGGCAATCTGGTTCTTTGTACTTTATTTAATTTTGCCATCTTACTCTCAACAATAGAAAAAGGATAATAAAAACAGCATCTCTACAGAATAAAGACAGCAAAGCTGGACCTATTTTGAATCATGTAGAGTGCAATCTTTATTAAAATTCAAGTCCAGTCCTATTGTTGTGTTAGTTTTGCCACTCCATCACTATTATGTCTTGGAAACCTACCCTATCATTGTTTTCCATGACATGAGGATATTGCCTTTAGGAAACAGAGTTCATGGAGAAAGGAGTCCTGAACAAATTCTAAACAGCGCTTTGGGCAGGGGCCAAAGAAGGGTGAGAATCTCTCCACCTGCTTTTCTTCTCCCTTCAAGGTGAGGCATCAATAAGTCTTGAGGAAAATATTCAATAAAAATAGTGCTAAGAAGCATCTAGAATAGCCAAAGAGAAATTGAACCGAAATATTAGGAAAGGCTGCCTCTGGGTGCCAACAGCTCCTACTTCTTGTTTAATTGAATTTCCAGGCATGCTGAATGTGTTAGAAGTAGTTGAAAGTCCACATGGACTAATACCAAAACTCAGTACTGGAACTATGATGCCGTATCTTCACTGTTTTGGTTCCTTGCTAAGTATGCTGACAGCTATGATTTTCACAAGGTATAAAATATATCAGATTCTTTCTTTTATTCTAGGGGGAGACTGGTGTGATATGGCTCCAGAAGGCAGCTGCTGCATAGGGCGCACACACCAGCAACCCCAGGCAGCTAATGGCCTTAAGTGGAAAGACTAATTGTCTCAGGACTAACTGCAAATTGAACAGCTTGAACTTTCTGTAGGAACTTCTCTCTGCTGGCATACATGGACTCTGATAAGACAGGACTCTTATTTTAGATATGTTAGGTCCTGAAACTCTGCAAGACCCTTCAGCTTCTCTGTTGACTTCAAAACAAGTCCATTTGACAATCACTTGGAGCCCTACACAAGACACTGTTTACCCCAGATGAGTGGGTGTTTTTATCCTTAGTTATAAATTAACTTATTAACATCACAGCTTGGAAAACAGTATTTCTTTGCTCACTCTACAATAGCCAAATTTCACTGAAGACAACAAATAACCAGTTACTGAAATGTATGGGATTTCCAAAGAATGAAATTATTTCAATACCTGGCAATACCCCTGTGCTCAGCATACCAAGCAGTAATCTTTTCTTCCCACATCTCTGCTGTCAGCTGATACTGCCTGAGGACCTACAGAGAAAGGAAGGAGTTTGGTTTCCTTTGAAGATACATGTGCTGCCTCTCTCAAGCAATGTGAATGCGGCCATGCAGTTCACAGCTCGGTCATTTTGCCAAGTTCAGGGCAGATACAAACAGTTTCTAAAGCTCTGGTTAATTCCACAGCAATATCTGTGCTGCAAAGAGTACATTCAAAGATTTGGTTTTATACAGAATAAAAACTTACCCTTTTGGGTAAAAGTTCATCATGGGCTAGAAAGCCTGGCTCATGAAAATTTGGGTCGTAGTCACCATACTGTCCCAAAAAAAGACAAGACACTTCAGTTTGTTATATGCGGAATGCTGAAGAACACGTTGCTTGCGTAGTTTGATGCAATTACTTGAGATAGATTCTGTTTTCATTCTCCTGCATACAGGGTAACACATAGTAAACAGGCTCCTCCGTTCATCTGAGCTGTCCATGGAAGTTACTTCCAGTCTTTGTGTTATGCACGTGGCTCCAATAGAGCCACTAAGGTGGACTTCAGTTCTAGCCTGCAGCTCTTGGTAAGTGCAGATATGAAGGAATCACCCATGACTTCATAGCCTCCTCCAAACTACAGGCTACATTCATGAGTATAAGCTCCCTTATTCCTGTAGCCAACTGCATATAGGCTGGGCTGCTGCAGAGGGCCAGCCCTGCTAAGAATTTGCATTCACCTCCTGCCATCGTGTAAGTTTGCCTCTTGGTGGCACGAAGTGAACTATGTTCTGAGATACTAAAAAACATCATGTCCTTCCACTGAGCTCTGTATCCATGGACATTTTTTAAAACAACAGGAAATAATTCTAGCTGGAAGAAAGATTACATTAAAACATTAAGTCCAAAGAAATCCCCTAAGTTGTGAAAGCATAGTATATAATACCAAAAATCTTTGTAGCAGCATCTAATGCTTATTTTTCTAGCTGTGCCTGTACCTCCCACGATGACCTACTTCTTTAACAGCAAATTTTAACACTACTATGTTTTACATACCACCATGTATATGTGTTGGTTAAAAAAGGGGGAAAAAATCAATAAAAAAAGAGCACTTCTATACACAAACCTTGGCCTGAACAGCATAAGAAGCCAATAAAACTGTTGCTTCTGGAGAACAATAGATTTCCTCATCCAGTATTTGTTTCTTAACCTAAATCAAGAGAAAAAGGGAGCAAGTTGAAGAAGCTCAAAGTCAGGACTTTGAAATGAAAGTCAGGCTTGAAATGAAACTAGACATGTCCAGACTATAACTTGGCACCAAACATCACCATTATGAGTTAATAACAGCAACAATAAAATGGCATTCAGAAACACAGGAAGTCTTTGCTTGGCATTACACTTAATTAAAAACCACCAACTTTTGAAAGTTAAAGTGTCTTAAATCTAAGTTCATAGAAATGCCAGTGGGCTACCTCCACACATTTACATAAGGAGTCCTGGAAAAGAATCTGTTATAAAACATGAGTTTTATTGTTTGCACTTCATTCTTTTTAACTATTCTTTTTCTTCTGGATTTGGAAAAGTTAGCTTTACAACATCTAAAACGTCAAATTTTAGGTTGGAAGGGACCTCTGGATGTTATCTAGTCAAAGCAGGTCCAACTAGATTGCTCAGGGCTGTCCAGCTAACTAATATAGCCAAGGACAGAGACATACTGCAAACCATAATAGTATGTTCTCAAGCTTTCCAGAATGAGACAATAAAGGAGACCTCACAAAGGGACACTGACTAATAAAGCACTTTAATTACAGTGGTCTAAGCACAACAAAAATAGGGGCTTAAAAATAAAAGCCCAGTATAAATGGTAAAGAGTCTTTTAACATTCTTTTCATTTTAATAATCTATGGTGCTACCAAGATCAGAGGTGTAATAGTTTGTAATATGTTGCCTAATTTTAAATCAGTTGGGTAATTTTTGCTTGAAAAGTTGAAGAGGGAAGGGGAAATTAATCTTCACAAAGCCTCCCCTCAGGTGTGATGTATTTAGTCTACTAACAAGCACAAGACAAGAAAATTCTGCATAATGCACAGCCTTAAACATTTCCAGTAAGAAAAGCTACTTGAGATAGCACTGAGCTGTCTTTACAAATACACCTTGGCACTGTAGGTGTTGTGAACTGAAATGAACTATCAAGAAAGTTTTTCTTTTAGTCTCTGGTGAGCACAATATATGAACCTGAGTTATAGCACAGGGAAAATTCTTTCTAAGCTGTTAAAATGGAAAGAATGAAAAGACTGAAAAGACTTTTCTTCCAAATTGGAAAGCTCCAGCTTTCATACTCTGTGGTGAAAATGATACGTTTCAGAATTTAGAACAACTTAAGATAAATCCCCCATAAGTGTCTGGGGTTTTTTACTGATCAGTTCTTAAAAGGACATTTTATTATACTTCTTTATGAAGAAGCAAGTAACATTATCTTTAAGCAGACAACATTTAGCTTTAGTCACTGACATTTATTCACACATTTTGCAAAAAGCTGTTACGCCACATTAATCTGTAAAGGTCTGAATAGTTAGTAGAGCTGAAATCTTTAGGCATCCAGATGTCCATACATGTTTTTCTTATTAGCATCCAGGTGTGATCTTAAGTTCTTATAGTCAGGAAACTTTGCAAGTTCAAATTTGTTTCAGTCTTGTTTTTCTACTTTGGAATGAGAAGAATTTGCTAATTGCATATCTGCTAGTCAAGGCAGGTTCAAGGAGAAAAGAAAAAAGTGAAAATAATCAGGATTAAAAGACTAGGAAAAGAGTTCTGCCCCTCTCATTCCTTTCCAAAATTAGCTTAAGAAACAAATTGCCAAGTGGTTAAGGGTTCTGGATGAAGTTCTAGTTAGTATATTAACCCTTGAAACCATATTTTCCCATTACTTCATTAACATCTCCTCCTCAAGGAACAAGTGTATTTACTGTGTTTATTTACAGATGCAGACTGAATTTATTCCATACACCTAACCTACTTGCACAGACATATACTGCTGAAAGCTACCAGAATAAAAGCAACACACAAGGCTGTAACTTGCAGAGGACTCCACAGCTACTCAGGAGAGAAGCTGGATGTCACAGACATTGGAACAAACGGCTGACCAACAAGGAGCCATCCAAAACTCAATGCTTGTATATCTACTGCTTCAGTTATGGAGCCATAGCACGGCTTTTCCTAGTTGATGCATCTTTATTTTGATAACAAAGCATTGTACTCCAAGAATTTGCTCCATCTACTTTTTAATTGAGCTAAGAGCACCCTAACAATTTCTGGGACAAAAGAAAACCAAGTGGCAAATAAGAAAGCTGCCTCTGCAAAGATACTAAATGCATATGTGGGGATAACTTTTATTACTTTTACTGGTTTCCATCTTACGGAAATTTGTAAATTCGTAAGAACCACCATGGTATACAGACCAAGCTGTGTTCACACAGCCAACAACTCTGCTCTTGAGCACAGTACTCTTGTCCTGCAGCTCCTCAGTAGCTGTCCCTGTGGCAGAGCTGAAATGGGTTATCTGTAATGAAGATTTGTCAGGGCTAGGGATTTATTTTACTAACATAAGTAGCAGGCACCAAGTTCAATGGGGTAGGGAAGATAACTCAAACTGGCTAATTTGACTGGCAGAAGTCAGCGTGTGCAAGTCTGGACGTTTCAGAAGAATACCAGCCCCATACCAAGGGAGCAGCACTTCTCATCCAGGGGCTATCAGACAATATGATGCCTCCAGAGTTTGTTTTTAAAAGGATCACACATTCTGGTGAATCTTCTGCATGAGTCGTAGCTGTGTATGCTGCTCCACTCATTTTGGAACTTGCTAGATGAACAAACCTTCATTTCAGAATGGCTATCAAATTCTATGATCTTTTTTCCCCCCACAATTCAAAATGAAGATTTAAGGATGGGTTAGGAAGTTCTTATCTTCTAGTGACTGTGCCCTCTACAGTCGTACACAACAAGATTTCCCAGTAGCCACCTGGACTATTTTTAGGAACTCGCAAGTTCTAAGTTTCAGGGATAGGCTGTAGTCACAGGTCTTGTTCCATCTGCAGCTGATATGAGTGAAGAAGCTTATTGTCCCCAACTGCTTATCACCATTCCTTCCCTCCTCTTCACCTTCACAACTGCCACCATAATTGCATATACACAGTGTGTATATCTAATAACAGCTCTCTTTAATTCTGCTCATTTTGAAAGAGCTAGATTAGGGAATGGTTCCACAAGGAGCTACACCAGCAGGTCTAAGACAACAATAAGAAGGAGCTGTTGAGACTCTTCATCCAACTTAGCTGCAGCCAGAGCAGACCAGATGACAGTCCTCAAGAACTTCTGAAGCTGATAAAACGATGGCTTGTCTTTACACTTCTCAGTGTTGACCAGTTAGGGCAAAAGCCTCACAGTTCTTCAAGCAGTGCCAGCCTTGCATGGATTTATATTTTAACACATACTATAGGAGCAAAACAAATCTGGAATATCCAGATGTAGAATCATCACCCAAACTGCTAGGTGTAAAAGTCATTTTACATTAAACTAGAGGTCTCAGCAATTTAACTCCCATTCCTAGCACCAACAGTAAGAGAAGCCATCAAGAGAACAAAAACCTGCAGAAGCTAAACAACATTCAGCTTACCAGTACACAAAACCACAGCGGTCAGGAGAGAGGTTTGTATTTCATAAAAATGACATCTTTACAGAGACACTGATACAGCTGAAGCCAGCAGAATCGTTCAGAGACTAACAGTTGTCCACATGATCAAAGACAATACAAAAGGACTGGGGTAAATACAGAAGGCATTCATGGTTAAAAACTGTTCCTGACCTGAAGGAAGAATAAATGCTGGGTAATTTCCTGTAATAGTTCCTCTTCTACCTTCTCTGGGTAGAATTTAGCCAAAAAATGAAAGCTAATGGGATCTTCTTTGGGGATTTCTTGATCTAAAACCTGTTTACAGATAAAATAAAATCAGCAGCAAAAATAGTACATAAGTGTCTCAAAATAATATTCCAGAGGAAAATCAGAAAGCAGCTGATAATCCACTTAAAGCAGCCTTTCCATATTTTAGAGGGAAGGGCAATGCTGAGCTTTAATCTAATAGCAATCAGTGCATATACTGGTGATTGGTGTGTTATACTTCAGACCAAGTGTGATACAAGCAATCAGACCAAATAACACAATGAACTTTAGTCTTAAAAAAAAATTATACTATCTAAAATTACGACTTGTCATGTAACACATTCCTTTAGCTCCTGTGCTTAAAAAAGTAAGTATTTTTATAAGTAAAAAATTGCCACACTTATCTTTTGTTTCCCATACCTTTTTGT
This sequence comes from Aramus guarauna, assembly GCA_013400195.1. Lineage (NCBI taxonomy): Eukaryota > Metazoa > Chordata > Aves > Gruiformes > Aramidae > Aramus > Aramus guarauna. Next base: position 110,397 of record VXBL01002810.1, on the reverse strand, counting down.
CCATCTTTAACCAAGTGCACATTCCTTTTACCGTGTACTGCAAGCCAAAGAACCAAGTCTCCCTTAAACCAAGTGCTCGGCACACCAGGTCAAACAAGTCCTTTCCTTTCCACTTCATCTAAAAGAGAAAAAGAAAATCAAGAAAAACACATCTCTTAAAATGAATTTTCTCTGGTTTAGGCAAGCACATTAGGCTAGCATTTACCTTTCTCCTATGAACTCTTATTTCACCTTCAGCTTTTCAATAAAATCTGCCTGCTGCTGTCTACAGCAAAGTTGCAATAGTTACAATGCTCTACCTCCTCTTCTCCTCCAAAGATTCACAGAGCAGCTGTAGTCATTTAACCACACCATCAAGCACTTTATGAGCACAGGGAATGAGAATTGTACAATTGATTTCCTGGGACATGGCAAAGCTTTATTAATATTTGTAAAAAATCTTATTCAATGGTTCATACAAATTGGAGAGACAGAGAGGGCTGTGGAAATCAAAGGAGCATCAGGGCACACCACAGAAATGCCAAACAATGAAAGCAAATCCATCTTTCACAGCTATTTCAGTGGCACCATGCCAAGCCTTTATGCTACTCTGATTTAAATGAACAGAAGCCTGTCTTCAAGAGTAATTTAGTAGCCTGGCTCCATACACACATATGATGCCTCATTTTTTCACTGAAGAGGCTGCACATCTGCTTCTTCTGTTTGGCTACATGTTAAAAAGATGATTTTTGTCTAATTGCATGGGTCAGCCACTAAAAACCTAATGGCAAAAATAGAACTCTTAGGCAATATTTGGATGGAAAGCAGGAAACCATCCCAGCAAAAGGGCACTATCTGGGGAGAAGGGAGAGATGGCAAAGGAAGGAATATGTACATTAAGCTGGATTTGTTAACAAGGCATCTGATCTCTCAATCAAATTTTCCAAATCCTTTATTTTCACAACTCTGCCTGCAAGTATTCTAGATAAGTAAGTCACAGAAGTGCACTGCTTCTGACTAATATATTCTGTCTCTGAGGGACACAGTAAATGAAATACTAAATGCCCTGCAAGACAGTCGTGTCTCATTGGAATTGCCAGTCCCACTGGACGTCAGTTTTCTAACTCCACTTCTCAAAATAACTGTGTGTCTTTTTTCGCTTTTGCTGGATGATTAGGAATTAATCAGGTACAGTTCCATCACTTCAATAGTGCAGCCCAATTAATTTAGCAATTGATCACTTGCTACATTGATTTTCTTCCGTATTTTTCTGCAGTCATGATTTCTCTATCCAATTTACTAGATAGCCGTAACTAATAGAAAAAAGCTAGCTTTTTTATTTGATCATTTTTCTCTTCTGCCCAGAGATACAAAACAGCCATTGTAGTTAAAGAAATTAACTGGAGTTTACAAATGGCAAATTTGAAGAGAATGTCCCAGATTAACTGAGCACATTTTATAAATTATTTTATATGCAACATCTTAGGACCAGCTCTGACCAGACGACTTTATCCAAGCTGGCAGTGTCTTAAAGAGTTGTGTCACTTACAAAAAAAGAATTTTGTGGCAAAGTAGGTATACTTACAAACACGCCCTGCGTCATATGCTGGAATGCTTACGAAGAAAGCAGGCTTACTGCTAATTTAGCTGTGTCACAGTCAAATGGATTTCACAGAAACAGCTTTAAATTCTGAGTAGTCAGTTGTTTAACAGAAGAATGCATCTGAGACTAAGTAATCCATTGTTTACAAAAATAGATCAGTTAAGACCATCCATGAACTGATAACTGAACTTTTCAAATTTATGTCTTGCTAATACAAAGGTCAGTCTCCATCTTTCTAGCATTCTACTGAGGGCTCTCACCTCACAGCTGAACTCCATTTCAGCATCCACTGTTACAATTTTGACTTTAAAAGTCTTTGGTTGTTTTTTCTTCAGGCCTCGGATGGACATATTTTTTAGCTTAGGAGGATAGCCACACCTGAAATAGAACATGCATTACATTTAGCAATGGAAATTCAGTAACATTGTATTGACTAGATTCCAAAGTAGGATGAGTCCAAACTTGCAGAATAAAGTCACCTTTAAATATGCATTTTAGTGTCAAGACAATAATACAAGATGTTAAAACAAACAAAAATAGTTTGACCTTGAAATTTAGCTTGCTCCTTAAAATAAATTGCTCCAAAGTGTCATTCCTGTCTTTCCTCAGACCTCGGCAGACTCAGGGTTCCTACAGTACTAGAAAGAACATCATTTAGACCTTATAATGCAAGAACCAAGGGCCTGCCTCTCACTACAGCTGAGGACATCTCGGGAACCTATAATCCAGCCCTCGTGCTCCAATCACCAACATCCATGCAATTCAGCAGTCTCTTGCAACAAAACTCTGTAACGGATGAATGTTTACAGTTTCATAAAAATAATACCTGGCTTTTTAATAATGTCAGAAATATGGCATTCCTCATCTCTTTTGCAAATTCAAGCAAAGTTCCCTTTCTCGAAGGTCTCTGCGGCACGTACCAACACCAAATGTATCAGGGGAAGCTCTGCTTGTAAAACACACAGTACAGCACTACATCACACAGCAAAACATCATGATATCAAATCCAACTCAATCGTTTTCCATCAGTTATGGCTCCTTGAGCAGCTAACCTATTGAGGTTTTTTACAACATGAGATCTTAACTCCATGAAATGATACAAATGCCAAGAATGCATGGAGTGAAATTAAACTGAATTTACCATGTTCTCTTGGGCATACTAACTCACAATGATGAAAGTTATTTAGAACAGAAAATCTCCCAGCGGAGATCTTGTGAAATGAATTTAATTTTGCAGAAGCCTACACAAAATTCCTTCACAAATCTTCTATGCTAAATGCAACTGATTGCATGCCATCAAGAAAATTGAGATGTGCTATTTCCACAGCCCCAAGGGTTTTGTGGATGCAGCTCAAACCAAATGCTGAAAGTTGGGGTTAAATGATAGCGTGAATCTGCACTACGTAGTTCTCAGATGTTTATTTCTGAGCAAGGGAAATCAGCCTGTAAAGTTTTCTTCTTATTTTTACTTTATAAAATTAACAGTTCAGACTTGCACAACCTAATTAGTATCTGAACTATATAGGTCAAGAAGAGACTGAGGCACTCGGTTTCCTACAATATAAGACTACTGCAGTATGGCAGACTTCCAATGTCTCCTTAAGGAATTCCAAAATAAAGTTCTAGTTTAAACTGAAAAGTTCCATTTGTCTGTACCTTCCAAGATTTTATAAAATATCTTATCCCCTTATTTGCTTCTGCTGAGCTCTAAATTGGCTTGCAAATGTACTGATTATTTTCCACTTTGTATGTGCCCCCTATCCAAAAATTTCAATTAGCTAAGTAGGAGGTAAAATGTATATGGAAGTTTTTCTTTTCAAGTTGTAGGGAAGTTGAGGCAAAGAACAGATGAGTTAATTACCAAATCATATGGGCATCAGCAGCAGAGCTGAGAATAAGTATTTGAGACAACTCAAAGCGGGGAAGAAAAGCTCAGGAAGAAATTCATCTTTCCGATGCCACTGAGACGAGTCCTCTCCTTCCAGTTGGCTGTGGCAAAGCTTCTGATGAAGTTTTGTTCGGTTTGGGGCAACACACTTCAGGAAAGATAATGGGCTAACTGGAGAGAATCCAAAGGAGAGATCCAAGGGCTAGAAAATAATCTGTGGTAAAATGAAAGCAGTGGTTAGTACAGAGAAGGGACAAGTGTGGTGAGGCATTATAATGTCTGCTCTTCCTGACCACAATGGTTAGGACAAGGAATAATGGGCTTAAATAAATTGCAGACAGGTGGCACACTGAGAAAAATTCACTAACAATATTATGATGCTGGAAAAGTGTAAGATGGAATTTCTGTTTTTCTGAACTTCAATCCAAACCAGTGTGACTATCAGCTCCCCCCTCAAGACCAGAAGGAACTACACGCCCTCAAAGCACTCTCCCCAGGCTGGTCCTTCTGCCGATGCCTGCCACCAGTCCTACAAGAGGCCAGTTCACACTACCAAGAATCAGTGCAAGCCAGGGTTTTTCAGGGATAGGCATATCCAGAACCCATCATTGCCCTCAGGGTACCCCCTTGTCTTCAGGGAATATTTTTTTCAAGGATTGAAAAATATATCTTGCCACAGAGTGCGTTTCCTCTATAATTTAGGTAATATCTCAGTGCATACTTCTGAGCACAGCTCAGGTCCTTTCTAGCTAGCATAGAAAAATGTTGTCAATTAAGAGGAAAGGAATGTTTAAAAAACAAAAAATGACCATAGTAGTATGGTGGTATGTGAGCACAGTAATAAGCATCATATGAAGACATCCAAAACGCCAAAATTATTTCAGTAATTTTTTGGTCTCTAATCTGCAAGCTGCAATACAATTAATAGCAAAATTCTATTTTAACCTGTTACATTCCAAACGTTTTTCCTGTCCAATTTTCTTCAGAACCAGAGATTAACTGTTAATAATCGTACCACTGGATACAGCAGTTAAAGCATGAGAACTACAAACTACTATACAATACTGGAAACAACCCCTTCTTCTATTAGTTCTAGAAGAAACACCAATGGCTGAAGACAAAGGAGAAAAAAGCTTCATAATTCATTTCTAATATGTAATTTGAAACGGCCAATTGAATTAAACAGGAACTTGGAATTAAAGCCAGTACAGAACATTCTCAAAGAGTTTCATATGGAAAATGCTGAACAGATAAAATTGAACAACTGTAGAAGAATGTACTAAATTTCTCAAACTATGACAAAAACACCAGAGCCCTTCATTCTGACTTTTAAGTTCTTTTTTTTTATAAACTGGTTGAAATGACAATATAATTTGTTCAACATTTCCAATAGCATTTTTTTTTCCTTTCCAGAATTTTTATTCCATGGAAAAGTACATTCTGACTCACAGTGAAAAGACATTTTTGAATATCAAATTTTCCCAAGAAATGTAAACTGCATTTTAATAAATAGCACTAGTAAAGAAATAGAAAAGGTTTTCACACTGAATAGCTTAAATGAATGTCAGATACTGACAACATAAGCAAAAGCACTTAACAGTCAATTTTTTAGAAAAATAACTTTTTCAAATAAGAGAAATCTTGCCGAATAAGACAATCTGGGTTTGCAATCTTCTCTTTGAATGCACAAATAATCCACTCTCTAGATCTCCGCTAATAACAACTTCTAACTGTGAATCATGTGCAACTTGTTTCAAGATAAGAGTTTCTGTCACTGAGCTCCAGTGATTTATTTCTGCAGTTGCCACAGGGATCTAAGCTCAAGACCCAGATGCAGCAAAATGCAAAAGATCAGAGGATGCCATAACTTTACCAAGTAATACATTAATCTAAAATAGGGTGGGGTGATAACACATCTCTGTCTAGCCAGAATCTGGGAACAGATAGCTCAGAAGCTGTGAATGTCCACAACTTCTCCTGCACCTTATGAAAGCCAACAGAAAGATGATAAAAGCTTTGCTTAATGAGGGGAACAGAAGTGCAGTGATGAGGAATATAATTTGCAGGAAATAAACAGTTCTGACCCTGCCTTTCAGCATGTTCATGTCCAAGATGAAAGAACTGACATCCACCAGCTCTGACTGGATTATAGTCTTCTCCTTTCTTGACAATGAGAAACCAGTGCCTGAGCAAAATGTGGGGGTGCAAGGGAAACTGGGAACAGCAGGCAATAGCAAGAAGAACTGGCAAGGCGACTCTTGCAAGAACTGATGCTTATCTCTATCACAGCTCTCGATGGGCAGTTGTGCTACACCACTGCGCTGCACAATGTCAAAATGGGAAATAACCCACACATCAGCTACTACTTACAGTATTAACATTATAAAGAGAAAGAAAATGAAATCAGCAACCCCTCCCCCAAAAGCTCAATAAATCCACCAGAACTCAGTACATTAGAGACAGACACAGAGAAATACCTCAATGAACAAGCTGTAACTAACCTTCCCAAGAGTCAGAGTACAATTTGCTTTCAGTTCAGCATTTCAAAGGTGAATGGATGATTTGCAGGGCTCTCCACAGGATATAAAGATTTCCCTTCATATGGTACTTGCTTTCAGTGACAACTGTGCATGAGCTATTACCATCCAATCACACTTTGGTCAGCCACACTCAAGTGAAAAAGCATCTGTTTTCACACACACACAAAAAGCCAGCAACACTTTTTTAAGGTGAGATCTCACTCTCAGCTGCAGACAGGCTGGGAATTAATGGAAATTGTGAGACTCTTCTCTTACACCCCCAAAAGCAGTCTGCCCTTAAGGAGCAGCACAAGCACAGGGGCAACAACTGTATCATGTGCTAGCAAAGCCCTTATATGAGCTGGACATATAAAACCTTTGGAAGTGCAGCGTGGTTTAAAGAAACAAGGTTTGGGCAGTACTTTAAGAGCCACCAATATAAGATGCTTGAAGCATCAACTACAAAAGTACATTAACATAGATACTACTACAATTTGAAAGTCTCCTGTCATTGCTGAAACATTTACTGCAACTCTTAATCGCAAATTCCCTTGACTCCTTATGTTTCTCCCAGTTCCTGAATTTCTATACTTAAGCTCAGAAATTAATGCAAGCAATTTGAATGCAGACAATACAGGAAAGCGTTGTGGGCTTTTTACAGTTGTTGACTCACACTTCTGCCTGTGCTCCCTGCCCTGCCCAAGTAACAATTCAAGCAAAGAATAAACTGTTTTAAAATGGGTCAGCAATATAAAGGTTTTTCTTACCTCTCAATCTAAAAAGAAGTTATCTAAAGTCACCAGCTGCAATCAAGACTTACCTCACAGATCATTTTCTGAATGAAGATAAGAAGAAAAAAATTCTTTTTAATCCAAAATCACATATTTTTCAACAGACATCAATATCCAGCCCTCACAAGTTCTGCCACAGAAAATAAAATCCAAGAACAACTTTTATACTTGATCTCCTTTCCTTTGTTTCCTATGAACTGCAGCATGTTAGCACCCTCTGAAAAATCAAAGAATTGCTTTCCCAGGTGATACGAAAGGCACTTAACCATTTCCTGCCTGTGCCAGCAAGACTCCTCCCAACTTCCCTCCACTGTAATTCAAGCAATAAGCACTAAAATAAGGGAAACCCTTAAAAATAAGGGACTTGGACATCTGTAAGAACTGATAATGAACTTCCAAATAACTCCTTTGATAGTATTTGATCAAACCATTTAAACAGTGTCTCCAGCCATACAAATAGCTTGTTCTCACCATATCCCGCCACCTTAAAAAGGAAAACTGCACAGTGTTGTCCTATTAAGTAAATACGATTCCCTACCTGCCCTCTTCCTGTGGTGAGAGATGATGTGACAATAATGCCTGAAGAGAACAAGCCTGAAAAGTGGGCAGCAGCCAAAACACTTGCCAGTGGAAAAAGATAAATGAACACATTTAAATAAAAAAAAAAAGGGGGGGGGGAGAATGGCCTCAGCCTGAAATCACAGAGACCACAAGCTCCATGAGCTGCCAAGAGCACATTGCCTCAAAGGCAATGGCAAAGTCAAGACTTTTTTTTTTTACTATTATTCAGTGTATTAAGTTTGTTTGTTTTTTTTTCCAACCCTTCATTTTAGATTTACAGACTTACAGAAACTGAATTTCTACCAGGGTATGGACAAGCAAGGACAAAAGGCCAGCTGTTGCTTCATACATGTTACAATTACTCCAGATTTACATGGAAGACATTCAAGGTTTGGCTCATTTACATAACAGCAGGTTAAAGAGCACAAAAACTACTTCCTGGGTAAGACCTCAGCACCCTGCAGCCACAGAGAGACTGCACTGAGAGTCAACTTCATCCCCTGAAATTCAGGGTGTAAAATGGCCCCTCAGCTCTCTCACCTCTGCCTCCTCAGCTTCCAGTGCCTCCAGACCAAGGCCTGCCCAGCCCCACAGCACAACACATTGCTGAATACAGCACCCAGTTGTTTGTACCAAACACGGCGGTGAATTCCGCTGTGTGAGCCCACAGGGGCCAGAGGTAGGGCACGTCTCCCCACAGACAGTGGCTCCTGGAGAAAGAGGGCCCGGGCCCACACCCAGCACCCACTCCCTTATCTCCCATAGCTGCGTGCCCAGGCTGGGCCCCCTGCCCCCCACAGCCTAGAAAAGGAAAAAAAATCTCAAAAAAAATCTCATTTCCATCGGCTTTAGCGTCTTACTGCGCGCTGAGGCAAGCCCAGGGGCAGCGCTCAGCCAAGGCACCGCCCGAACCATCCCTCCCCCTACCTGAAGGGCCCCCCCAGCCTGTCCGCGCTTTTAAAACCTCCCCAGGAGGCTCCTCCCCTCCCCCGCTGGCCCCGCCCCGCTGCCGCGAGGCTCTTCCGGCTTCGGCTCCGCCCGTTCCGTCTCGGTTTCTTTAAGGCCCCTGAGGCTGAGCGGCGGCGGCGTTGGTGGTGAGGGGGGCTGGGGGGGGCCCGTCTGGGTATGGGGTGTTCGGGAATGGGGTGTTTTACAGGCTTGAGCTGCCCTCTGGGAGGTGGCTGTGGCGCTGAGCTTGGGGCCGAGCGCCTGCAGGACAGGGCCTCCCCCTCAGCTGTGCTGGCAGGGAGGTTGCTGAAGCTGGGCCTGGTGCGGGGGGCTGTGGAGACCCGGGGGGTGGGGGGACGACACAGACTCCCAGTCTGAACTTCCTTCTTTATCCTCTTCTTCCGTGTGAGATATGCCTAGCCTAGCTGTCTGGCTCCTGTCTTCCTGGTAGCTCCCTTGTGCTTTGTAGGTGTTCCTTATTTTGTACATATTTGCATCTCCCTGGCTGGTCACTGCGGTTGGTGGTGGTTATTCCTGCTCTGCAGAAGGAGGGCCACTCGTGCTGACTCCCTCCTCCAGCCCTCTGGGTCATACAGCTGAATCAAGGATGGTAAAAGCAGCCCTGAGTGGTGCTGCTGGAAGTGTTTCATCCTATGGATGTGTCTCTGTATCCCTAAACTTTTGGTTTGATGTGTTGTGACATAAAAGCAAGTGTTATTTAGTCTTACAAAATGGATAGGTGGAGGGTTCAACAGGTGTCAGTTGTGCTTAACAATATGTAGCTGGGTGGGAGAGAAAAAGGACAGTAGTCATCAGTTTTAATATTGGTTCAATTCTTCTAATGTTAAGTTATCTATTTTCCCTGTGACTTGTAGGAGTGGTATAGAAAGGTCTCCCTAATCAAACAAAACATATAAGGTAATAGAGTGTAATTACTTAGAGGAAAGATCTAACTCCAAAGTGATTGTACTTACTGTAGCTCAGACAACTCTTTGATAGGTCATTTATGCTTTGAGAAGCTTATTAATTTTCTGAGGTTTTATCAGCTCAGCTAATAGAAATACACAGAAGCAAATGACTTTCTGAATAAAAGTTATAGGCTGCTCTCTGTTTGGGTTAATTCTGGTCATACACAGACCTGATTAACAGGTCTCCAGCAAAAACAGCTGCTGGAGTATAAGTTAAATTCCTAACTGCCACAGCTACACATTTCTGTATTGTGTATGTGACAATTGATATGATTCAAAGGAATTTTGTGGACTTTGTGGGGTAAGGTCTCATCCTCACATTATTATGTTCATTTTTACTGCCATCCTAAGTAACTTCCCCTAGTAATGGGGATATTTTCACATCCCTTCTTATATTGTAAAACAAGACCGAGGTACTGCAATATATGGATTTTTGAAATGCTTGTATCTACCCTGTTTTTCCAATAAAATGACCTAAGCTGGTAGTCTGAAATGGAAAACATAATTTTGGTATTGATCAGAAACTGGTTAGGGGGTTTTTGTTAAAATAACATGTCTGCTTGTTTGTTGCCAGGCACTGGATGACCATAACTAAACAATGTCTGTACCACGTGGAGCTGTTCATGCAAAATGGATAGTAGGGAAAGTAATAGGAACCAAAATGCAGAAAACTGCCAAAGTGAGAGTGACAAGGCTTGTGCTAGATCCGTACTTACTAAAGGTAAAAGCTGGTTAACAATGTGTCTTTCATGGTAACTTTTGTACTGTGTGGAGGAATGTTTTATTGATTTGACTCTTAGAATTTTTGATAGCTCTTTACAATGCAAACTCCTTAAGGAACTTACATGGTAATTTGGCTGTGGGGGTGACTGCAAAGAATGAAAAGCAGTGTTTGTGAGGACATTTCCTTACAGATTACCTGCTAAGTTTATTTCTTTGAAGTGCTTTGTTAATGACCTTCATTTGATATCAGTTGAGAAGGTAAGTTTTTGTTGTTTCACACTTAAATTTAACTCTTCATATTGATTTGGAGTATGCTTTGTTTTGGAAACTTGACATACCAGTCACTTTTACAATAAATTTTGTAGCAATTTTTCTGTGTGCATTATTGTAGCACACTTGGTATTTGAATCTGTACTGTGGTGGGCTATACAAGCTTTGTGTTTATCACTTCTTGTCAATGTGTTTCAAACAGGGAGGTTAAAATTAGTATTTTCTCCATTTTTTATGTAGGGAAACTGTGGTACATGTAGGTGGAATACCTTGCTTTTGGGGACTAAAAGGTTATGGATTAGATCGTGGGTCTTGTGGATCTCAGTCTGCTGTTTTATAGAGTAGAACCACCTGTTAATTTCTTAAAAAAATTTTTGAACTCTGCTGTTCCAATAAGAATAAATACTGAAAATTTATATGAAAGAAAATGAATTGAGCAAGAAAACTCTCAGATGACAAACTTCAAAATACTGATTTCAGGGCTGATGAACCTTAGACATATTAGAATGAATAAGAATTACTATCAGTTCTTGAAGCATGGACTGTGCAGGAAAGTCATTAATCTTGGAAGAGCCAAGGCAGCTGTCTTGCTGAAGCAGTGTTGATATGAGGCATCCAAAGGAGAGGAAAGACTAACACAGTAGAACTAGAGAGCAGAGAGGCCACTGAAAAGTGGTGATGCTGGGACAGGGAATCTGTGTGAAGAGCTTGTTATTTTTACCTGTATCCACACGTTCACTATGAACAACTTTTTGTACTTGGCTTTTTCTTCCAAATCTCTTTTTCTGCAGGCGTGGTTGGAGCCTCTCCTCACCAGAAAGAGTCAGAGGAGAATAGTGCTGTGCTTTCTTTGGAAAAACAGACTGTACAGTTGCATTTCTCTTCATGATCCAAGCTGAATCTCATTAAAAAATACATAAGACTATACTTCTCCTTAGTGAAACTTAGTTTAACTATGTATTTGTTAATTGCTTCATTTTGAAATCTAATGTCAAGTTTTCCTTTTTTCCTTCTACAGTTCTTTAACAAACGAAAAACCTATTTTGCCCATGATCCGTTGCAGCAGTGTGTTGTTGGAGACATTGTTCTTCTGAAAGCTTTGCCTGAGCGAAGGAGCAAACATGTGAAACATGAACTGGCTGAAATTGTTTTCAAGGTTGGAAATGTCATAGATCCAATAACAGGAAAGCCCTGTGCGGGAACTAGATTCCTTGAAAATCTGTCAGATTCAGAAAATCTGACAGAGGCAGATACTACCTACCTAAGTGAAAAACTTCAGGAACTTAAAGTTTGTTCAACAGACAAATAGAGGAAAATATTTAAGCAGAGGGCTTTTCAGCTTGTCTCTGTCAGGGATGTTTGGGGCCCTGCTGTTGTATGTTAAATGTTTCAGTGAAATCTGTAGTCAAAATAAATAGTAAACATAGTTGCTTATAAGAACAGATGTTACAGATTGATAGCACCTCAAATCTTTAAATGAAAATACAGATAAAATGAGTTAGTGTTAACCCTTCATTTTGTTGCATGTAGTTTTGCCCCAAGCCTTGACAGTTTCAAAAGCCAGCTGCTTACTTGGGATAACTTTGGTATTGAGAAAGACAAGAATATAACTGTATGATGTTTAAGTTGGGTGGGAGGGTCATTATATTATTTGATTGTTCTGTATTTCAGACAGTCATTTGTGGTTTGTAGTATTACTTCAGATAATGCTATTAAACCTTTTGAAAGGAAATGGAGAATTTTAAAACCAGCTACCTGCATGTGTCTTTATTTCCTCTTACAGTTGCTCATATTACATTGCATTATCTTCTAACTTCCAAAATCTCTAACAAAAACAAAGTCACTTAGCTTTATAATGGTAGTAAGGTGAGAATAAAAAATTCCAGGTAGCTTAGCATGGTTGTCTTTAACCTGTCCAAAGGAAGTATTTAGTTCTTGGAGAGATGGATCTCTTTGAACTGCTAGCAGGAAATAAAACCTGGTGAGAATAGAGTCAAAAAGTAGAAGTAAAGATGGTTAGATTTGGTCTCATCAGAAAAGCTAATTAAAACAGCACATTTTGGGAGAGGTACAGGTACTGATTTGCTGCATGCTTTTGTATGAAACTACAAGGCCATAGCAGTTAATGATTAAAGATTGCTTTATCCTCCTACAGCTCTGGGGATCTGGTGTCCTGTCCTCCAGGACAAAGCAAACTAGGAGTGTGCAGCTGTTACAGCAGCCTTGTTGCTGACTTGTTATTCAGATCTAAAGGGGCATCTGCCTCAAAACCCAGCATCGGTGGGGACCACATTCCATGTCTCTGTATGGAGGGGGGAATGGTGCATTAAAGCTATGAGACCCAGTTTGAAGTGTCTACCTATGGCATGGTCTTTAAAATGAGAAGCTAAACAAGGTGTATCTGACCTAAAATACCTTACCTCAAAAAACTGAGCCAGCTTATACTAGTAAACTATCAATTGTATTCTCTTCCATTGTCAATGGTGTGAATCATTTGTGCTTTAACTTCCTTCACCTGCATGAAATCAATTTCAGCTCCTTGTAAATGGCTAATGAAGTCAAATTGAGCTTATCAAATTATTTGGGCCAGAAAGAATGAAAAACTTAGTTTCTTCAGTGCTTCAAACCAAAAAATACTTCTCTTTGAATGCCAGTCCTGGAGTACTGTCCTGCATGTCAGATCAATAAGCTGGGATGTCAAGACACCTTGATTTGAATGTCTCTAATTTAGACAGAATTACTGTCTAAATCAGTAATGTGGACATGGTCTCTGACTTGGAAGAAGTGTCTTAAATGTGTGGTTGTAGGTTCTTGCTGATGTTTGAAGTGGTTTAGGTTTATGTAAATTACTTAGTAACTGTAGCTGGCTGATTCAGGCCCTGATCAAAGTGGATCTGGGCTCTGACTCCTGCTTGAGTGCATGTAAAATGTGAAACTTCATCCCTTAGCAGAGATTGAAAGAAATCAGATCCAGGCTAGAACATAGCCCTGGGCTGTAGGAAATAAACTTTTTAAGTTGTATCCAAGCAGGCAGCAAAGGAATTTGACCCTCAGTACTTGGGATATGAGTGTTTGAATAACTAGACATATCATGTTTATAAGAAATAGAAGCTTCCTGTTTGGTTAATGAGTTGCATCTATATCTAATTAGGGAAGTAAATATTTCCCTGTATTTCCTGTGATTTTTCTTGAGTAGCTCTGAAAATGTCATTTTTTTCTAAGACTGATTCATCACAGAAGGTTGTCAGCTTTCTTCAGTGTACAGGTAGGCTCTCAGAAGGTTGCTCAAGAACTCAAGATGCTGTCAGATCAAAATGTGATTAAATGTACATAGTCTGAAGTGTAACTTCTTTTAAAAAGAATGATGGTAGTTGTAGCTTAACTGGTTTTTAAAAAGGCTCCGCAAACATTGTATTTATGTTAAAGCACATTGGGTGTGCTAGCCACTGGCTTGCTCGCACAGAGCATGGATGTCATGAAATGGCAATGGAAACTACAGCGGAATGACATAAACTTTGTGTGCTATGTAGAAAGACAAGGTTTGCTCATTAACTTGTTTTCTATGTTTATTGGCTAGTTGCTTTTACAACTGTCCTTATAACTATTTTCCTGATTATAAGTTTATGCTTAATTTAAAGTTATTTAAGGATTGGATGCTAGCGCACATCACCAGTTTAGCCAAATGAACGACTACTATAGCTGGGACAGGTATGTTTCAACTATGTGTGGGTGAAAAAACTTATTTGGGGAATAAGAAACAAGTTTTTGCATATGATTAAAAAAAAAAAAAATGCTTGGGCTCTTTCTTGGTATTTTTCAGGCGAGACCCNCCTCCCTTCCCCCCCCCATCCCCCGCCTTTCCTGACTGGAAATGGCGCACCGCTCGCAGGGGCAGGTAGCGGGCCGGGCCCGCGGCCCTCCCGTGGGGCGGGG
>VXBL01002810.1:61670-95929 GCA_013400195.1 Aramus guarauna | reverse complement strand
GGGTCCCCCCCACCAGCTGAGCAGCCGGGGTGGGGAGGGGGGGGCCTGGGCTGGGGCAGTCCGCGCATGCGCACCTGTGGCTCCCCAAGGGGCGTGGCCCCTTCCCCGCGGCGGTGCGCCCCTCGCGTCCGGCGGCGGTGCTGCAACGCTCAGCGCCCCCCCGGCCCAGGAGGGAGGCGGCCGGAGCAAGATGGCGGCGCGAGTGCTGCTGCGGCGGAGCTTGGCGGGAGCCAGNGCCAGCCCCTTCCCCTTCCCTCCCCCAAGTCCGCCCCTAGGTGGGGATGATGGCCGTGCCGTTGGCCCGCTGCGCCGGGGATGGAGTGCCCGCCACCTCCTGCCGCCTGTTCCCCGCGCTCAGGCTGCGGGGACACCCCGCCCCTACAGGCAGCAGGGTGCACAGGTACCCCACGGTGTCGGGCTGCACAGCCACGCTGCACACGCGTATTCCTGGTGTTGGGGTGCATGACTGAACGTGCAGCAGCACCCCTTGGTGTCAGGACACACAACCACGCCATGCTCACGGTGCCAGGTTGCACCCCTACCCAACATCCATGTTTCCCCCACTGTCAGGGTGCGTGGCTGTGCACACCAGCATCTCTCTGCCTTCATGATGCATGGCTACACATGAACCCCAGCACGTGTGTGCACCCCTTGGGTGTCAGGGCACATATATTCATACTTCCCTTAGGAGCTGAGATGCGTGTACACATGCATGCAACCCCCAGGTTTCAGGGCACATGCACAGACACATCTGCCTAGTTTTGGAGTGCAGACATTTGCATGCCCACATGTCTGATGTGTAAAGGGTCTGACACCTGGGTGGCAAGGGTGCACACACACATACACAGCTCTCAGATGTGCACACACGTGTCTTGGGTATAGGAAGCAGGCACACATGCTCCCTGGGTGTTGGAAACACAAATGCAGCCAAGCAGGGATGGATCTACACACATTTTTCCCTCCCTTTCTTTGAAACAGGGAAAGCTGCTGTCTCAAGCCTCAGAATGGGCAGCAGTCCTTGTGCAAGACTAAAGGCATCACTGCAAGCAGCTGTTTAAAACAGGAGCAGGAAGGGTTGTGGAGGATATGTTGGTTTCGAATAAGCTTTGACGTCTGTTCAGACCACAGATCAAAAACTTATCAATTATAGACAAGTTGTTTTTCTTTCTCTTCCAGGCAGACATGGGTTTCTACAAAATCTAAATATTTGACCTAATATCTCCTGGCCAGTTTATGTTATGTGTTAAAGCAGAAGCTAAGTGGGGTAGTTGTTTTCTCACCATTGGTTTTAACCTAAGGAAGCCATATGGTGTGTTTACCCACTGTGAACTTCTGTGTTCACAGCCCAGTCTTTGTAGCAAGAAAGCTAAGCCCATAGGTAACATTTGTAGGCTGACAACTTGCTAGCAAAGTCAAGCAAAGCCTTAAAGAGTGCATGGAAACTCTCTTTAATAAGTATTGTTCCCAGAAAATAAAGTGTGGTGGTAATAACATATAGCATGTCTACATTCATTCTACGTGCATATTCACATTGTCATTAGTGATATTTGGGGTTTGGAACAATTTGGATCCAGTATCTGTTTTACTTGGAACAGGTAGTATAATATTGTGGGGCATAATGTTAACAAGCTAGTTAAAAGTAGATCTTTTGGATGATGGATTAGTTTTGAATTAATTTGTGGTTGATGCTTACAACTAGCAGTCCAAAGACATGAATTTAGTCCCTAGTCTTCCAGAGCTAATCTTGGGTACATATTACCCAAACAAGTGAACCAGTAATCAGTTAAGGGCTTCTTGATTTGTGGATGTCTAGATTGACACCAGTAGTGTAGGACTTCTCTAAGGATACAGATTAAAAATAAGGCCTTAGCATCTCAGATTGGGTGCACTGCCTATCTGTTTTAATAAACTTCAGTTTTACCATTCTTTATTGTGAGTAAAGTGTATATTTAGATGGATATTCATGATTGGTTGGTCATTGTTCATGAGGAGCTTTACAATTGCTGGGTAAAAGATTTTACATAAATGTAGAGTATTACTCATTTCATTGTATTGAAAATTAAATATTCCTCCATTTTTAGGTGTAGTTTAACATTCAAGTCATGAGACTCTCCTAATAGCAAAGGAATTTGCTTTTCAATATTATCCCTGTAACTCCAGCTTACTCTTCCTGCTGGTAAAGCTGGTTCACAAAAAAGCAACATGATTATTTGTCTCTTTAATTTTCAAAGTTTGTTGCAAACACTAATCCTCATAGAGGAAGGTTCTAAATATTAGTTTGATAACTCTATTCGATAAAGGGAAGGAAATGGCAGTAGTTTCCAGATCTGAGTTGCAAAAATGAGTACTGCGTGACAGGGCTTGAGTTCTATCTCCTAGAGCCCTGTTTGCTGTCCAGTGAGCATTAGCGCTTACTTTAAGGGAAGTTTTTAAAACAACTTGGATTCATTAGATGGCGTTTACCCCTATCATCAGGGGCAGCTTGTGTTCCTGTGACACCTGATGTAGGTGTGACAACACAACTGCAGTCACCTGTGCCTCACCTCCTCCAGCTGAGATCAGAGATATCTCTACTCCGAGCAGCTGCATACCCTCTATTCTAGCAACAGCCTTATTGTGGAATGCCCTTTTAAATGCTTGTACTTAAGAACAGCTGCTTAGCTTTCAGCACACTAACATGTTTGTGTGTTTGCCTTGGGCTAAAGAAGGCACTATTTTCAATAAATACACAAATAAGGTATTTACCAATTCTTAACATTGAAGGTTATCTCAGCTGCAGTTGTTCTTTTGGTTGTTAGTACTTCTCTGCTATGAAATGCTTTTTCTTTCCTCCATCTTGCTTCAAGAGAGTGAACCAGTTAATTATGTTATTTTTAGACATTGGGGCTAAAAGATTGCTTACTGAAAAATGCTGCTAGTGTGAACTACTTTGTGATACAGACAGATATGTTTGTGAAGATACTTTTCACAAAGGAAGTTGAGATTTTCTTCCCTGATTTTTTTTCCTTGAATAACTGTCACAAACTTTTGATATCTGGAAGACAGCTTTATAGCTGAAAATTGATAGCTATCTTCTGGATCTCCTAGTCAGTAATTAAGGGTGAAAAGTTGACTTCTGAGGCAGGAAAAGGTTTAAATTCCTAGCTGTAGTGCCACATTTTTAGTACATCAGAGAAATATTTTAGTATTTCAGAGAAACCCCATATCAAAAAGAGGTAAATTAAATAACATGCTTCTTTGAGAAAGAAGAAAAGCATTTGAGCTTGTGGTCCCCTGAACCTTGTAGAGAATCAGCTTTCTTGTACTTCTGCACAATTTTTGGTGAGTCTTACCTGGGGGGGGAGCGGTGTCTTACCTGTAAAAGAGAAGAATAATTCCTTTAACACATCATTTTATGAAAGTGCAGTTATCAATTGTAATGTTTTGTGGACTCTGTGGTGTAAAGGCAGGTGATATTATGTTGGAAGTGTACTTTCAGAAACTGTGTAAAGGTTAGATAAAAAGAGACAGTAAAATTCTTCTGTTTCAAAGAAAAGGAAATCATGAATGTTGTACAAAGAATGTGGATCTGTACCCTTACATACTATAGTTGCCAGAATTTGGAATTGAAATATTTGCAGGCTGTTTGTTTCCTGCCACTCTTTTTTTTTTTTTCCCCCAAATTAGGCTTTCATTATATTTTTTTCTCTTGAAAGATGCACCACTTAGCTTTTCCTTTTTTAGAGCTATATTTAAACAACATAGGAACATATGGCAGTTACTTTCCTATTTACACTGCACAAATTTTTCCTTATGCACGCTGTCTTTCTGCTCTTTTTCACTCTTGCCTGTGTACATGAGGACAGACCCAGCCTTCTTGAGCAAAGCCACTTATTAAAAAGGAGATAAATAGGCAGAAAAGCAGCTATCCACCCATTCCCTGTCATGTGTACAAAGGATAAAAGTGCATAGTGTATGGTTAACTGTTCAGTTCTGTATCGAGTAAAATGGTTTGTGAGAGGATAAATCTTAGTGGGGAAAGAACTGCCTTTACCTTGCTAGGAAGTGGCTCAGTGGAAAGTTTTAGTAACAGACGTACATGTAACTGTGTGTTATGGTACTGTTTGCATTCAATTTGATTGTGCCTATCTTCCCTGCATTGTGGGCATTTTCAGTTCATGCTCAGTGACAGTATAATGTACTTGTTAACATGTAGGGGGCTGGTTTCTTCAGCTAGCAGACCTCGTGAAGACAGTTGGTTAAAATCGCTATTTGTTCGCAAAGTCGATCCAAGGAAAGATGCTCACTCCAACCTTCTAGCCAAAAGAGAGACCAGCAGTCTGTATAAACTACAGAGTGAGTGATATTTTTATATTTAACATTACCATTTCTTTATTCTGTTTCTGCATTTCTCACGTAATGTTGTTATTTCAGTTCACAACGTAAAACCAGAATGTCTGGAGGCCTACAACAAGCTTTGGTAAGTGTGCGTATTATGTTTTCACATTTTAGACATGTTGGTTTGATCACAAGTTGTTCTGAAAATTGGCAAATATCGTAATTACTTAGAGGGGCAGTAAAAAAATTCTGCTTTTATTTTCAGGGTATGGTGTTAAAAAGATCATATTATTCTTGGAGAGAGATATGATAAAAGATACTTTACTCAGTTCACCCCCTGCCTTCCCTCTTGGGGGTGTCATTTTCCTAAGCTACATCTTAGGGTGATGTCTTTTGTGAAAACATTGATGACATCTGTTGGAACAGCTTTCCCCCTTCCCTTACTTGTCTTACCAGGGCTGGTCCCTGCAGGTAGGTCCTGGTATGCTAGCATGTCCCACTCCAGTTGCCATGTAGGAATATGTTGAGGATGGTTATTGTCTGCATACAGGAAGGAAAGGGGGAGATCACCGGTAAGTAAAACTACACACCAGAATTAAAATACAACTTTGAGGAGATTTTAAAAATCCAGGGGTTGACTTTCAGCTCATTGATATCTTACTTCTACAAAAGTGATGTTACTGAGATCTACTCTTTAAGAGCTATGCAAATCATTGGATACAATCTTTGCACTGGGGTGATATCCTCCAAAGGGAGAGGTACTGTTACGGATTTTCCAAAAAGTTACAGTTTTATAAAATGCATGAATAGTAACATTCAAAATTTACTAGTTAAGGATGAAATTGCAGATATATTAGTCCTATTCTGCCTACATAATTACTCCTCTGGAGCCAGAACAACTGCCTTTTCAAGAACTGAATGTTTAAATTTGGAAATGTCGTGAGCCTCACATGTTTTGAAACAGCAGGGCTTTCTCACTGCCCATGATCACATTGTTAGTTAAATGAAACATTCTTAGCATAATGATACCCTACTGCAACCAATTTTTAAAGTGTGGTGTATTGGTGAGAACACCAGCTGGGCTGGAGGGTGGGGAGGAAGTTCTCAGCTCCCTGTTTATGTCCTCGACTTTGTTATTGGTTCGCTGTACAGCCACAAGTAGGTCATCTAACATCTCTCTGCCTTCATGTGTTCAGCTTTGAAATGGGGCTGGATAACCCAAAACTGTTTTCCTTGCTATAGAAACAGAAATCCACTAGAATAACATTCAATCATAAGGTATTTTTAACTTTTTTGTTTAAAAAAAATGTATATACACAGAGAAGCACAATTAGCATTCAACCAGCTTTCTATTTAAAAGCTCAATATAAACATGTCCAATTATACAAGACAGGGAACCACTTCTCCGCCTTATCTCATGAGCTACCTAAATGTTGAGTGAAAGCAGAAGCCTTTATTTTCATGGAAAGAGACAGTAGCAAAGAAAGAAACTGCTGAGAGCAATCAGATGAAGTATGTGTGGTTGGATTTATTCTTTCCAAACCAAAGCCAGTTTTAAGTAATATAAAAAAAAAACCCTAAGACACTCTGCACTTCCCTTCTTCCTCTCCCTAAATTAAATATGAACAGGTTAATTCCTTATTCTGTATCAAGTCAGAACAAGGATTAGTCATCATTTATTAATAAAGAACTAATGTAATGAAGACAATTATAAGAGTTCTTCCTGAATCACTGTGGTTAAAGACCCCTTCTGAAGAATTAGGAACAGTTATTTTTTAAAAAGAAAGAGATGGTGTTCATGTCTATGAATGGTAAGGTATTCTGGGGGGAGTGTGTTCTATGATTTGCAACAAAATGTATTTTTGGATTATTGTAGTAATAATTTCACATTCCTGTTTAAAGCTGCTTTTCTAGGATCTCATTATGCTTTGCAAAAACAAACTAATGGTGAAACATACTTGAAAACATCTTTGGAGAGTCATTCTATCATATTGTTTATGCTATGTAGTGAGAAATTGTGGGGTACAAATTGGTAATGAGATTTGCTCAAAGTTGTCTAGAAAGTCAGTGGCAGAATCAAGAGCAAAACTCGTATCTAATGACTCGCAGCCCAAGACCAGCCTACCTTCTGTTACTTGATATTGTGCAGAGACTCATTGCCTATGAGCCAAACTGAGTAAGAGGGGTAATTACTCAGGGAAAAATATTAAAAGGCAAAGTTCAACTAGACTGATTGACTTATTCATCAAAGTACAGTGCAATGAAAGCTGTCTTAACCAAGTCAGCAATTGGTAAAACTTAATTTCCTAATGCTAATGTAGGCCACCTTTAAAGTTTGAAAAAAATATTAGAAATTCTATGTTGGAAGTATTTTTAAGGCAGTTTTACTGTGTACTTTAATGGATAAGTTACCTCAAACTACAACTACTTTCTGAAATGGTAGAAAGCAATAAGGCTGCATACTATGAAGTACAGTCATCAGTTGATCTATCAAAATACTTGTTTTTATTCATTCAGCTTAACAGAATTAATAGCATTGTAACTGGTAGAGAAGACTGTCCTTTCCTATTTTTGTGTATTCTTCCTCCCTTGATAAAAAAGAGCTTTTCCTAAGGCAAATCACCCATGTAGTTAGGGTGCATTTTCTGTAAGTGACACATCCTGATATTTATTTTCCTAATGTGTTGGATCACCTTTTTAGGTGATAGACATAACTGACTGCATCAAAAGAATTCTGCCATGCTGTGTATTTGTCATACAGTCTAAGAAATGGTAACACTTACCTTAATTTTTCTTAGTGTTGTAGCTATCTTTCCCCTGTATAGCAGATTTTTGTATTTCAGCTTTCTCTTCTGAAAAGTAGAGCTTGTGAATTTTCATACCATAATGATAAACGTGTGGTGATTTGTTATACATATCAACTGTAGCCTCCCTAAAGGAAATGCAACATAGTGTCTGTATTCCTTGTTTTCAAGTCAAGAGGTGCTGCCAAAGATTCATGAAGAAAAACACTACCCATGTGCACTGGTGGGGACTTGGAACACGTGGTACGGAGAGCAAGATCAGGCTGGTAGGAGATAGAAGTACAACAGAATGTAAAACCATACAAGTGAAACGTGTGCTTGGCAGGTTTCTTCTCTTTAAATCATCTCTGTTGACAGTAAACCTTTAGCAATGTATACAGTGAGGGTGTGTGTGCATCAATTATCAGTAGCCATATTAACATTTACAGTGCTTGCTTTTTGTCTTGTTGAGTTTGACAGTGAAGCATTAATTCCTAAAATTTGTCCTGTTGTTTATACCCTTTCATGTTTTCCAGGTGGTAGATTAACAGTTTTAAGAAATGCTTGTAAAATGTGGTCCAGTAATATTTTGCAGGCACAGGTCATGTTTGTGAATATTTAGGGTAAAGGCAAAGGCTTACAAAGACAGTTTATCTTGCATTGGCCGGTATCAAAGCTCTACGCAGACTTTCATACTTCAATTGCTGTATGATAATGAAACACAACTCATTCACGCCATCTGAAAAAAAATGATTGCATTGTAAACTCAACGATAAGCTAGGCCTTTACTGGAAGAAAGTAAAATTATTTATGTTCATGTTCATATAAAGATACTGCCTAACTATGCAGATTCAAAATATACTGGAAGTAGGAATTACTGAAGAGCTGCTGCAGAGGTGATCTACAAAGAGTCTAGTGTAGAGAGAAAACCTGAAAAAGTTCCTATTCTCTGGGAAATTGAAGGAATGGGAAGCCATGAATACAGACTGGTGCAGTGATACTTATGTAGTTTGTTATGTAGCTCCATTGTTAGAGCTATGCTAGTATCAATGTCATTGCTTTGTTATAGACAAATATACCTATGTACACATCAGTTTTTCCTGCATTCACAGCATATTGCAATATTGACACTGAACAAATGCAAAGAAAGAACAATAGATAAACCAAACAATGTCTGAAAAACAATTCTAAAAGGTGAAGGCAAATTGAGGAATGAAGACAATTGAAATGAGAATATCTTAGCCAAGAGTCATTTGTTGCTTTTTGTAATGTATTAACACAGACTGTATCTGTAATTGCATCCATAGCCTGCCTTGAAAATGTTATTGCAACAGTTCTAGCAGTGTAATAAAGCAGATTATGGAGTTTTGACTTGTTCATTACTTGTGCCCAGCCTGTGTTAATATTAGCTGGATATATCAAATTTGCCCTGGGGATAAGACAGCAGAAGCAGGTGTACTGGATGAATCTGCTATCATAGTGAAGTGCCTTACATTAGTCTCCAGTTCGCTCTCCTGGAGAAGGCACAGGACTGCTTTAGAGGAGAGAAAATAGCTTTTGTGAGTCTTTGAGGTGAAATATTGTTGCCTTGCTATATTAAGTGCTTGTAAATAAATTTTGCTATTATTTATTTAAGGGATTTATTATGATTTATTAAAGAGAGAATGCTTTGAAAAACCTCAAATGTAGATACTTGTTCTGAAATTGTTTTTATGGGGAAAATCCTAGCAAATGTAACATTTCGAGCATGTTCAGACATCTTCTACTTTTTTAATGTAATATTTACCTCAAAATAACATTTGCATCATTTTTCATATCTTACAGAAAGTGTGTTGCTCTTTGTGCTTGAGTAATTACTGAATTAAAAAGTCTAGCCCTCTATTGCTTTTAGATGAAATTGGTATAAAATACATTTTTAATTAAGTCATCCTCTTAAATTGAACTTCAGTTTCAACTACAGTGATGTAAAGTCATCACATCTTACTAGCATGGCAACAAAAAGTCCTTTCAGAAATTTTCCTGTTATCTTCAGAGTAGATTGCAAAATTTTCAAGAAAAGCCCTTTTCAAAAAGCAGATGATTCCATTATTCTGAAAATGCTCAAGTGTGTAGTGCTTTGTTTATTGAAAATCTATTTTTAAACCTGTTACCTGATTTCTAGTTTTGTATAATACTGTAGTATGAAGAGCATTTTATACTGTGATATTCCATAAGATTTAGCACTGGTCTGTGACATCCCTGAAAAGTCTTCCTTTTTTCTGTTTCAGTTCATCTGTGGAGATATGAGGGAGGCTATCCAGCCCTCAATGAGGTCATGAGTAAACTCCGTCAAAATCAGGTAAAATGCATCAATTTTGTTAGAATTGGTTATTTTCCTCAGAAGATAACAAAGAATATGCAGAGCAAAAAACAGCATATTTGGATACCTGCTTTTACTTCAATATCTCAGCGCTTCTTGTACAAACTTAGCCCTTTGGAAAAGGGTTTATCCTCATATTCAGAAATACTGAGGTTTAATACCTGAATACTTTATGAAACACTTAGTGCTGTGTAAAAGTGCCAGTCGAAAATTTCAAATATGCCAGGGGAACTTAGATCCCTTTACAATTTAAAGGATTTCAATATCCCCAAACCCGAAGATAGCAATAAAAAAACCAAAAAAATCTAAACGATTGTGTGGTATACTGCATTTTGTTGTTGAAACATAATACACAGTTTGACAGTGATCACATTGGTTTTTTTTAGGAATTCACAGAGTTTCGCAAAGAAAGAGGTAACATGCTTCTGTCACGCAAGAACCAATTATTGTTGGAGTTTAGTTTCTGGAATGAACCTGTTCCCAGAGAGGGGCCTAATATTTATGAACTGAGATCCTATCAACTTAGAGTAAGTTTAATTTTTTCTTTTTATTTTTTAAGCTCTATGCTGTCGTAAAATGTTCAAAGCATGTTTATACAATGTAGATGGGAAACAGACCTCATCTTAAAAATCTGGTTCTTATCAAAGCTGATGTCTGAGTCATTGTTGCTCTCAAAGTGTGGGGTACAAAATGAAGGCAGGCTCCAACAAGATACTAATATCTGCAGGGCTGAAACCCATGTGTTTTCATTTGAGGGAAACTTCAGGCAAATGACTAAGAAGTAATACAGTAAGTAAACAGAGTAATTACATATTATAATATGCTTATCACTTAAAGGAAGTGATTTTGTTAATAAATATTGTTTTCCATACATAAGTGTTGTGAAAACTGTTCAGATATTCTAACTTTCTTTAAACTACAGTTTTAAGAGTCTGTTCTGTTTTTGTAGCCTGGAACAATGATCGAGTGGGGAAATTACTGGTAAGTGTTGCTTTATCACTTGTGTTCCCCTGTGTGAGAGATGTATGTTTAAAAACCATGAAGGGGAGGTGGCAGAACAGTACCAAAGCATTTCAGTCACCCAGTTAATGGCCTGCTTCTGTACTTACACAACTTGTAAGATAGTTCTTTGACCTCTTATTTTTCCTTTGAGGAAAGAAGGAGGAATTCTGTGTGCAAACAATATTGTGGGCTTTGTGGTTTGGCTTTCCTTTGCACAACCCTTTTAGTTTGATGTAACACAGCAGAAAACCTTTCTTTTCCGCAGAAAGCACTGCTCAGTGAAGGGTGGTGGTGAACTCCTTGAGACTGTGTTGATCTCTCACAACTGTCACAAGACCACTGGAAGCTGACTTACTTTTAGTTTAAATGGCCTAAGTAATTGCTCTTTTAATCTTCAAAAGTCAAGTTGCTGCTTGAAGACCTATTGAGCAGCACATTTGTATTTTAATATATGGGTTAAAAGCATGTGAGTCAGTCTTGAGTATATGCTGCTGATTTTGTTTTATTTGAAACCAGTGTAAGTTTCTTTCAGTTTACATTCACTAAGTCCATGCAGCTCTAATGGTTGATAGTTAAATCATTTGGAGTATTTTCAATTGTTGTGACAAAGGTGAGGACTTGGATTGTTAGATGTGTCATTGCCATCAATATAATTTATTTAATTACAGTAATGTGAATAAATTGAATTCAGAATTTTTATAAAATAGGCCTATCTATAGTGGTAGCCAGTCTGGTTTAGAAACTGCAATGGATTTGTACTTAGGAGAGGTAATAATCTTATTTACACAACAAATCATGGAGTGTTGTGCAGGACAACTGCAAAGCAAATGTCCACGTGAATAAAAAAGCTGTATTCCACTACCAAAAATCTATGGTAAGTGAGTGCAGCAAAGATGATATGACTGAAACTCAAGGATTTAATTTCAGAAGAACCTGCTATAAATATGTCCTGCCGCTTTACACTGTTCCAGCAGATCCTGTTATACTGGATCTAATGTTGAAGACAAATAATGATTAATGCACAGTCTAGTGAAACTGTAAGCCTCCAATTTTAACTCATTCTAACAAGATATATAGGTATATTTTAATTAATTAGTGTATTGTGGATTGCTTTCTCATTTTTAATTACTGAAGTGTACTGCAAATGGTGTCTAACATTTGGGCTTCCTTTCAATTCTGCTTTCCTTTCAGTTATCACTTATTTTCTACCCATATCTGCTGTTTTTAAAGGCTACTTTGCTTTTTTGTAGGGCTCGTGCAATTCGTTTCCGACAGGATAATAATGAAGCGGTTGGAGGATTTTTCTCACAAATTGGACAGCTGTATATGGTTCATCACCTCTGGGGTAAATTTGTTTTTCTCTGTTGTTTTTTCTCACTGAACCAGCCCCTAACAGACTGTTGACTTTGCCCAGGGGACAAGGTTTTTACAAAAGGCAAAGGAATATCTTAAGAGACTTTTTTTGTTTTACACCAACAATGTTGATTTTCTTAATCTTTGTATAAGTAACTTTATTTCTCAAACAAGCAGGCAGAAGTGAACATTTCATGTTTTGTTCTGTTTCAATCAACAGTTTCTCATGGCTCGCTCTTTATTAGGGACTACTTGTTTGCTTTCAGTAACATGATCATGACAAGCCATGTCCTGCCATCTCTTTCCTCCATCCCCATTCATGTGGAAGTCAAGTTTTTACAGTTTAGTTTCACACATTGCATATATCACACCTGCAAAAAGGAAAGTGAAGCATTTATTTATGTTACTACATCATGGTGTTTTGGCTTTCTCTGTGTGTTAGTCTCCACAAATCCTTAGCTACTTCTCATGTTAGGATTGTTTCAATTTGCAGAAACTCATCGTCTAATATTTATTTTAGAAAATATGCAGTATTATCTTCATATCTCGACAATTCAGAATATTATATTCCAGCATTAGAATTCTGACATCACTCATGTAGATCTGTACTCTGTTGCATTATCTGTCTTACCTGCGTCTAAGACATTCTCTCTCTTCCCCAGTTCCTTCTGTTTGCGTTGGTTTGGGAGCTTTTCCTTTTTGTAGAGAAGAACTTCTGACTTTTT
Organism: Aramus guarauna; assembly: GCA_013400195.1. Lineage (NCBI taxonomy): Eukaryota > Metazoa > Chordata > Aves > Gruiformes > Aramidae > Aramus > Aramus guarauna. The sequence continues at coordinate 83,390 of VXBL01002810.1, read as the reverse complement.
TCCTTCCCAGTGTTCGCAGCCTCCTAATTACGCACTAGAGTACTTTTAAGGAAGCTATTCACATATAGAAGGCAAAGAGGTTGCTTCTAAGCTTTGTGCTTGTTCTTTGCCCTCACCAGCTTACAAAGATCTCCAAACCAGAGAAGATATAAGGAACGCTGCATGGCATAAACCTGGCTGGGATGAACTAGTCTATTACACAGGTAACCTATTAACTTCATTGGAATGCTGGAGGTAGACTTTTGTGCATGCCATCTTTTTTGTTCTTCACTACATTGCACAATGATAAAAAGTTTTGTATCTCTGGTGTGTCTGTGTGTCAGTTTTCCTACTGTGAGGGAAAGGAAGGACATTTCACAAAGCTGTAAAGTGAATTTTGCAATTGATTATACATAATTGGAAAAGTTGCCTAATTGCTAAAAAATTGCTACATTAATAGTAAATTTTTATACAAGCACCTCTCCTGTAGAAGAACAGGCTTGTGTAAACGCTTAAGTTTGTGCCAATAGTGAAATTTGTCTTTATATTAAATTATTACCTCTAATATTTCATGAAATATGGGAGCCTTGTTAAATGCATTCCTTTGAAAAGGGAATTTAGACTTTGGAACTAGAAGCCAGGAGATCTTTGAGATCAAAGATAGCTTTCATAACAAAACTCACAAAAGTATGCTAAGCATGTCAGATTTTGGTTCCATAGGGTATGTTTCAAAGGCACTATACCAGAAAAATTGTGAGGTAATTTTCATTATGATGAAAAGGAATAGGAATATTTATCTTCAAAGGAGCAGACAGATTATATTAAAAATCACTTGTTCCCAAAACTACTATGCTTCAGTTACAGGAATGTTGGTGGTTACTGATGACTTGGCATGCACTAGCTAGGAGAGTAATTTGAAGACAATAGTATCTGTTCAAACTGAGTGTGCAGAACTGCTAATGATCTCTGTTGGTGAAATTAAACCCTGTCTCAATTTTTTTCAGTGCCCCTTATTCAGGAAATGGAGTCCAGAATCATGATACCATTGAAGATTTCTCCACTTCAGTAAAGTCACTGATTTACTTGTGCCTACATAGATAAAGTGACAAGTATTTGTCTTAAATTAATTTATGGTATACATTGTATATCATAGTCTGAAATATACAAGTACTGTATTGAGCTTATAAAAGAGACCTCTTTTCTTCAGAATCTAATGACCTTTTGCTCTTAGGATTGTACCAGGAAAAAAAGAAATACAGGACTGTAATTAAAAGGTTGGTTAATTGTAAACAAGTACAAAGACATACATGAGTTCCTCTGTGAGACAGCTCCTTTGGTTAAGTATGGTGTACAGTATTTAATATCTTCTGCTACATAGGCAATGCCCAGTGTTCAGTAACAGCAACAGAATGGAGTGTTACAGTTGCCATGGCCTTTGTGTAGCATTGTAATGACTGCAGATTTTAAAAACAAACGTGGGAGTTCTGAAATTAGAAGCTCTGAAGCCCTCAGGCAGTTCTGAAATACACCTGGCTTTTCTAGCAGGCCTGAAATCAGTAAGTAGCTCTAAACTAACGAATAGGCAGTCATTAACTGAGGATAACGTGGTTTGTGAGGTGATAGCTTATGGACAGAGAATAGGGCATTCTGTTTTGCAAGGACTCTGAAGCCTGTTGAAACTAACCACACATTTGTGTAGATGTCTACACCTGAAATTAGTTTCTTGAAATATGACCTACAGTTTTCAAAGAGATACTGACAAGACGTGATTGTCTGAACTTTCTGCAGGGAATCAAGTTCAGTGAAATACATTTATCTCTACAACGAACTTGGAAGTCTAGGAAAAGGGGTTTAATTTAATAAGCAATCATGACTTCAGACATATGCTTGGTTGGGTGTTTCACTAACTGTACAGTAGGTACTTATGAATTGATGTGTGAAACTGGCGCATGTTGAGTCAATAGGATTGGCATAAAGCGGTGTACCATTATGTCCAGTTCTATTTTGGTTTCACTTTTAGACTAGAATATATCAACACTTTTGGTGTCTGCAATGATGTGAACATCCTGTAAGTGAAAAAAAAAAATATTCTCTCTTTAAAGTGGCTACAAGAATCAGTGTAACACACAGAATGTACAAATCATTACTGAATGTCCAGTTTGTACATTTCAATGAGTTTTCAGGAAGAACGTATCAGTCAATAAAATCCTTTTAATTTTCACATTTTACTGGCACCTTTATGTATTGCACCACCTGTTTTCTCTTTCTGTCATCTTGCAGTGTTTATTATGGAAATTTTGTATAACTGCATAGAGTATTTCAGCTTAGTTAACCAGTATCACACCTCTGTGTCAGGGACAGCATTTCCCCGTATTCTGCTCTCCTTCTCCAAAATGAATTTACAATATCTCCATTGCATCCCGTTTTGCTAAGTGTTCTAGAGGTCAGAAGTGCTGTGGTGATAAATACAAAATATTTTTCCTTTCAATTTTTCTCCACAAATTATACTTAGTTTTTTAGGTCTGATTTCTTCTTTTCTTCCCATGTGAAATACACAGCACTCTTGCCTTCACTTGAATTTCATCTTGAACAAAGTCAATATTTGATCTGATTCTTGTCCGTTTTCATATTTTTCTCCTGTTGTCAACTGATGATGGGATTTTACTGACTAAAATTCTGTACTGTATTAGCTTAAAGTTCTCAGCTTGGCTTACTCAGTGGGCCAAGGACATAATTTTAGCTGTTCCTTCTTATAAATCAGTCACAAGCAGTACTGTCATCTGGGACTGTCCTTTTTCCAGACTTTTGGGACTACTGTTTAGCTGCAAAAGGAGAAAAAAAGGGTGACAATATTGAGTTCCAGTCTTTGTTATTTCTCCCAGTATCCTCCCACATTCTGTGTTCCTAGAGAATTGTCCTTGTAACTTACCACTCATAACCACCAATCTCAGTCAGAGACAATATATTCATTTGCATGAATAAGAAATCTAAGGAATAACTGGATGTTCTGTGGGGTGACATCATACAGCACAAGTCTCTTCAGTCTTGATACACTACCTAAGATCTGAATTCCCGCTAGTGGTGTTGTCATGTATTATGAATGTGCCTCCTGTTGATCTGAGCTTCAAATTCATGCTCTGGCTGTCATCAGAGAGAGATTAGTTCTTGTCATTTTAGTTACAGATAACTATGTAAACTCACCGAACATAACACAGTAGATTAAATAATGCCAATCTTCTTGTTTCCCTTTGCCTGAGCCCTTTCTAAAGATGGTTTTCCCCTGAAAGTTGAACACTGTTGTGATTTTTCCCTTTTAATTTAATGGCCAAGTCCATCGTCTTCCTTAGTATTTCATTGCTAGCAATACTTCAGCATTTCTTAGAGCAGAATTTGTAGAGTTCAGAACTGAAGTCACTTTCTAGTGGTTGGAAAGTGGGGACCCTGGAAGGGTCTCTGGTAATTGTCAATTCTTATTCCACTGAATGAAGGCACAATTAAAACTCATTTAGTTGTCCAGTAGTATTCCTAGAAAGACCTGCAAACTGTTCTTTTAAGAAGTTCCCCCATGCAAATTGAATATATAACTTAAAGCAGTTCTGCTTCACTGAATAATCTTAGTAAAATAAAAGGCTTTTTATGAAGCAGTGTGCCTCCCCATGCTCTTAGCCAGGAGACCCACCTGAAAACCAGATACTACTTGCCTGATCTGCTACTCCAGATTTTGCTCTACTGTGATGGGATACGTTGAGGTAAATGGGTAGCTTTGTTGTAAAATTGAAACTTCCCTCACACTTTTTTATTCCCTCCTATTTTTTTTCCAGTATTTTACAGACAAAAAAGCTTAGCTGCCCACTAAGCTAAGTAATCCTTTTGGTACCTCCTGGACTAGAGGTCAGGCTTGATATTTGCCCAGAGGAAGGCGGCGGGGGGAGGTCCTTTTATTTATTTATTTATTTATTTTCAAACCAGTCAGACCTAAAGAGCTCTTGTGAAATCATTGGCGCAATGCCATGTTTCCATAGCACTCAGACTGGCAGAAGATACTGCTCTGAATGTTAACATCTCTGTGGCCCGGAGCCTCCTGCACGGTCTTCTGACTGTGGCATTGCTGAAATTATATATACTTGAAGTGAATCATGTCACGATGTTTGGAGAAGCAGGGCTTGTAGCTATAGCTGATTAGCTGGATGTTAGATTTTTTCTTTTGGTGGCCTTTTAATTCAATAGAAAACTGCAGCAAACAAACACTTTTGCTTCATAACTGTAGAATTGCAGAGGAACACATTGAATGAGAGCAGAAAGAGTTTATACTTGCTCTACTCATGCAGTCTTGACTAAACAAAAGCATGATTGTACATGAGCTGCCCTTGGAGCTGGCTGAGATTTTTCTCAGGAAGAATTTAAAAGAGATCATGTTTAATACTCCCAGAAGACTTCTGGTGAGCAGCCTGCCAACTATTGTCTTGGCTTTTGTGAAGTTTTTGAAAGTCTGTATACAGATACTCAGTATAGCTGTTTATATGTCTGCCTTTCTCTAAAAAGCCATCAGAAGTTTGTTTCTGGATTTGGTTTCTTTTAGCCATTCTACTTTGCTAGTATTTACATGCTGTTAAAACTTCAAGCAATTAGTGCCTCAGGTTTTTGCCAAAAATATTAGATGGTATCACTGAGAGCTGCCATTCAGCACTCTAGAGCTTTGTTAATGCCTCTTTTCCCCATACCCTTTCTGATAATGTTGCAGAATGGCCAGAACCAGTACTTAATTGTTGGTGATGGTTAAACAATTGGACAGGACCTCTCTGGATGCACCTTCATTTCATCTTAGTAAATTAAGTGCAAGTTGTGAAAACCTGTGATTATCTCATGGAGAGAGTGTCAGGTTTTGGAAGGTAGGCACATCGCTTTTTTATCCTCCTATCTATGAAATATGTGGTGGGATAAAAGAGAATTAGCACACAGCCTAAGCTTCAGTTTCCAGAAAAATATTGGGACTATTACCTGCATAGACTTTATTTATTTATTTATTTATTTCAGGACAAATCATGTCATATCAACCCATCTTTCTCCTGTGATGGTATTACGTGGATGGAAAGAAATGGAAGATGTGACATGTATTTTAACATTGGTAAAGCTTTTCACATTATCAGAGGTGACATTCTTAGAAGTCAGGGAAATGGAAGTACCGTGATGTGTCAGCAAAGCTGGTTAAAGACCTTCGCAGAAGAGCTGTCAGGAACTTGCTGACAAAAAGGCAGCATTTATCAAGTGAGTTCTGTATAAGGACCCTCTTGGATCAGACACTGCAGCCACAAAAGACCAATCTGTAAGAAACTGGGATTTGTTAGCCAAAGCTCAAATATTACCTTAGAACAGGTTAGACTTACTTCTAGCACACTTTAAGGGTGGTTGAGCCACACTTGAGGCAGAGACTAGATGAGTTTCACAGTATTTTCTTAATCAGTAGACCATTTTTTTAAAGGTTGATGAATTAGCTTCCATCCAGTTATAGGTTGATGGGGGGGATTGTTAAATAAATAAAAGTTAAGTAAACAGTATGACCATTTGACAAAATCACCGTTTTGGAGTTTAGTTAAAGTATTTTAAGGAGGTATGGGAACCTCTATATCACTTGCATTAAAATATGCTTCTTGGGCACTGATGAATATTGCGTATATCTCAGATTTGCATGTCTCAGACTACAGGTTGAGTAACAGTGATGTTGAGTAACAGATGACATCTCGGGTCCTCCTGTAGCGATATTTTAATGAAATCAGAGATACTTAGTAATGTTTCCTACCTCTCTGTTCACTGTTTGACCCAGTTCTGAGATTCTTTGGAATGGAAAGTACTTACCATACTGTTTACCTTTTAGACTATATTGTTGTTATTATTAATTTATTTATTATTTCTTATTGATGAGACAGACTTCTCATTTGTTCCCCCCTTATTCTTCTTTTGCCACACAAAATAAGTAGAAGTATTACCTTTAATGATTCTGAAACAATAGATGCAGTATTGGCCAGGGGCCAGTTCTTTAAGTTTTTTTTAACTTCTTGATAATTTCCTACCTTTGGTCTTCGCTTGTGAGTGAATAATCAACTGACTTCTTCCACCTTATAAAATATTTTAGTAGAATGGTGCCATTTGCAACAGGAATTTCAGGCCAGAGAGGAAGGTACTCAACACCCAGAATGATTAAAAAATCCAGAACACCACTTTGCAAACAAATATATGTTTAATTGCATTGTGTAATGGATTTATAGTTGTTAAATATATTATTTTACTGTATAATTTATCGTTCTTCCAGTTCCTTTAGCAGTTCGTCAAAGTGAGTAATGTACCATTTAGCTTTCTCCTTCACTTGCTTTCTGATTACATTTCCTCCAAATCCGATGAAGCAGTCCTGGCAAAACAGAATGAACGGGCACATATATTATTGCAGTCCCATGTCAGGAATGGAGCTTCTTAGCAATTAAGTTTGGTTTTAAGATTGGTTTTGAAAATTATGCTATTCCTCAGTGCCTCTTCCCCTATTTTATTTTGCATTTTTATTTTTCAAATTTATTAACAAGAACTTCATTAACATTTGATTTTGCACCACTTTGGTTATTACGAGTTTTATTCCAGTAGGCAAGTTGTGTCTCAGTGCCTCCTAACTTCAAGATTGTTCAGATCTGAGATTTTACTGAAAATCTGATGTAAATATGATGCAACATAAAGCCTTACTATTGAAGAATGAGTTAACATTCGAACATGCGTGCAGCATCTCACAATTATGCCTATACTGTTTATCTTAACTCTGTTTACCTCATTTAATAGATACCAAAAGTAAACATTAACCATGTCTTCAATCATTAACCAGGAACAATCATCATTTCTACATCTTAGACAACCATCTGCAGTGAAAGTGCAGTGTTTAAAATTTCCACTGCTGCTTTTTTGCCTTCAGGTAGAAAGCATTCAGCAAATACAAAGATGGCTTTGGTCATGCACGTATTTAACAGTAAGGGACCTGCTGTCATAACTCACATCAGCAGTAGCTCTCAGAGTTTGTTCTGTGCGTTTCCATGCACTTCGATATCTGCCCCCGACATTGGCGAAGAAGGGGCATTGCGGTACTTTTATGTAGAGAAAGGTGCTAAAGGGGAGACGGAGTTAAGATCTCTCCTCTATGAAATGACCATTTAGGAAAGTTGTCTTTCTATTCATTTTTTTTTTATTATTTCACCCTGCCAGGGTTGATATCTTAAGAGATATCATCACTGTTCAGTGAGACAAGCCCTCTTGCAGGGCCAATATCAGGTCAATGCGCACCAGATCTGTGCCAGACCTTTACACTCAGCACCATTAATCAGGGTACAGAACCAGGATCTTGGTAGGGTAAGACTTCTGCACAGAAGGAAGCACTGACTGTAGGGACATAGAGGGGAAAGGCAGACGTGATAATACCAGCTTGATTTGAGACAGGTCCCTAGACTGTTACACAGTCCTGCTTGACCCCGTCAGCACCCTGGCTTAGGGGGTGACACCCTTACTGAGGTTGTCTGAACTGAGAAAAGTTAACCATTGCATGATGCAGGCTTTCTAGAGGAAAACTACCTACACAGATCTCTTTTAGGCTGTGGGAAGTGCTAAAGATCTTCCCTGAAGTCCTATAAAGAGTTCAAACTGCACTTTTTTGTGTTTTCTTCCCAAAGGATTTGCTCAAAAGGAATTTAGAATTCCAGTTCTTTAATACTTACAGCAGGAGGACAGGCTTCCATGTCTGTAGCTCCATCTCCAATCATAACTACTTTCTTAAAGTGGAACTGTTCCTTCAGATGAGTAATAACCTTTCCTTTCCCCCCTGATTCAGCTGTTGGTTGTGTTTCATCAAATCCTGCGTATTCTCCTAGAACACAGTGGAAGGACAAGTTAGACACATAGCATATTTTCTGAAAATGAAGAAAGATACATGCCTATGGTATTTACTTGAGAAAACAGCTAATTACATGCAGTCCCGTAAACCTCACAATATCAGCATCCCAAAAAAGTAATTAGAAGGTAAGTGTGAAAACTAGGATTTAACCCAAGTTTCAGTGGGGATATTTTCAAAGAGCCAAAATGCTAAGACAAAAGTAGAATCCCGGTATGGGTAGCGTTACGAATCCATTCCCACTCCCTCTGGTCCAGTCATTCTGGTGTCAACATTTCAAAAGCAGCATCCAGTATGATGTATAGGCAGTGTAAGAAACAACCTCACTAACTACAGTTCTGCTTGATTACACTAGCTTAAAAGTCCAGAGCACTCTACTAAAGTACATCGGTCACCATACATACCTCAAAGTCACTGAAAGTGGAGTTTGTCTTGGAACGCAGGTAAGTTACAAACACTTTTAACTTGAAGAAGCAAGAGAAAATGAAACTCTGCTGTTGGTGCCTGTAACACATTTTACCTTTGACACAGCTTGCAATTAAAAAGTAACTACAACTCTATTTCATGTCTGGAAAATAACCTGAACTCGTATTTTTGGTAAGGTCTTGCAATTGTCCTACTTGGAGCTAGCTGGATTGGTAACAAGGTGTTGTAGGCTGAACAGTATCTGTAGCCCGATATCTGACAGTTTGAATTCCACAAGTGGCAGAGAAAAGAGATTTTAAGGGAGTCTCACCATTAAAGTAAAACTTCAGCCTGTTGGCAAAGACGTTTGCTGTTGGAATGTTCAGCTGCAAGGCCACGTGCTCCACGATGCTCTGAAATCCCCCGGAGACCAAGAAGACCTGGACCCCTCGTTGATGAAGCCTGCTCACCAGCTCCCTGGGAAGAAAGAGCAGTCACCAAACGTGAGTGCCTGGCAGCATATAGGGATAACAAGGAAGTTAAAAAGACCTCTTTCCTTAACAAGGCTTCCCATAGTTTGTGTTATTCCAGTTAGGAGGCATGCTGCTTTTTAGCTTCATCCATTGCTGCTGCCCAAAGCTTTTCCTTCTTTCCCTTGCAAGTTTGTGCATACACCTTGCTTGAAAAGAGCTGAACAAAACCATCATATCTAGACACAGATGTTTAGTTGCTCAGGAACAAGCACTCTGTGGAAATGTTATCTTTACACTTTGATATTGTTCACATTATATTCCTTGAACAAACAAGAGCAGATCCAGTTCCGATTTTTTTCTGAAGTAAGACAGCAGCAAGAAAAGAAATCTACAGTGCAGAAAAAAGTAGCGAATGTGGGGGAGCCACTGCACCAAAATGCAAAAGTGGGGCAACAAGTGTGCAAAGGGCAAACATTTTCTAACTCAGAGTTGGTTCCCCAGACACTGGACATCAATACCATCTTTAGAAGAGGGCACCAGCTACAGAGAAGGAATCAAAAAAGGTGAGTTTTCAGACCCAGTTAATGGGGCTTGAAGGCAGGTAAAAGTTTTATGGGATTTGGCTCTACAGGCAGGAAGATCAGCGTGCGGCAATGCTGATCATCTTTAAGCAGTAGAAGCGGGAGTGGGAACAGCAGAAATGCTCAATACTAAAAAGTGAAGCGGAGGCTTAAAGCAGGCTACACAGAAAAGGAGGAAGAAAAGGAAGGAATGAAAAGGAAAATCATGTGATTCTAAACAAGGAAACAATGTTCTCTTTGTAGTTACATCGAGCTATGCTTTCTACAGAAAAAGCTGAGCGTGTGCTTCATTTCAAGGAGAAAATACAAGTACAATATCGTCTAAAACTACTATATGTGCTAAGAATATTTTAGACTTTGAGCTTATGGGTAGGTTTTGTAGTAAAGAAATTCTTTTTGATTGTTTGAAACACTTTGAATAGGGAAAAAACTTTTCAGTTTTTTTAGTTAATGTTTATTCCAAACCCAAAGATGACCGAATGCACACATATATATGTACTTCCTCTTAATGTTTTTTTATACTTTTTTAGGTACTTTAGTACGGAATGGGTAGCTCTGAACAAGGCATCCCCTAAGCAGAGTCCAGGGGTGTTACTGCATGCAGAAGTGTAAGAGAGAGGCAATACAATTGCAAAATAGCCCAAGCCAGTAGTTCGTACTGGGTATTAAATCTCCTGCCAGTTCCATCACCCATCAGAACACAGATGTGATTGAAGAAATTATTTTCCATGCCCTTTTAATCCTCAAGTCAGAATTTGAGCTTGCCAGCCAAAGCGCCAGTTAATATGAGCTTGCCAGCCAAAGCGCCAGTTAATACCTAAGACCGTTTTCTTTTTACATGGATGCTTAGCCACTTGACATGGAGTCAGGTCATAAGCTCCTAATACAAGCTTTGCACACAAGCAATGTGGAAACAGAGTAGGAAGGTAATTTAAACCAGCTCTATGGTCTTACGGCCTCACTTATGTCGCAGAATTTTGTTGATTTATGCCATGTGCAGTAGGCTTTTTCATTACATCATTTTAAATTCTTCTTACCTTATTCCTGGTGTTAGCTGAGGTGGGTTGTCAGATATTAGTTTTTGCACTTGCTCATAGGAGGGACGTATGAGACCTAGTCGTGCTGTTAAAGCTGCTTTGAATGTCACAGTGCCACCCATAGCTCTGCGGGTCCTAAATTGTGATCCAAAGAAAACAAATCAGTGACACTTAACAAGTTGAGGCTTCTCCTGAGAACAGGTAGTTAAGAATCATGAGGAACAAGGTTAAGAGTCCATAGGTTCTAGGTTGTAGTTTATCTATGTTGTAAAGGAGAAGACTGGGACACTGCAAAGATTGGTAGCAACCACTGGTATAAGGTCTCCAAAGATCAGAGCTCTTGTGAGAACCAGTGAGGCAAAGGAAAACTGCTTCATTCCCTCTGTGTGTCTGAGCCACTGGGACCAGAACTAAACTGTAGCCCAGGTGTTGTTCTCTGAAAGTAATGGAACTTTTGCTACAAGCTTCAGTGGAAACATCAGCCTCAGAGAAGAGTTGTCCCTTCTCCTCCATCTCGTAATAAGGTTTGCTAGTGCTTGGCCAAGATTAATGATGAGGCCTGATCTTAGTCTGTCAAAGAAATTTACATTAGAGAATTGATGTCGGTATAGTTTTGTTGCGTGGCTTCACAATTCCAAGAGAAGTTACTTCATTATGTATTAATTCCACTTATTACTCCTAAAATTCTTTTAAACAGTAATAATCTTCTGTGACAGAGTTGAATTAATCCCCATTGTAAATTCATTGTCACAGATTAACCTTATCCATGCTTATCTTTTACTACTACTATGATGTAAGCAGCAAATATACATACATCTCTGCGACGGCATCTCCAACTCCACAGAACTTTGCGAGCTCATCAATGCCTTCTTCCTTGATGACTGTGCTGTCCACATCAAAGCATACTGCATCAGCATTGCGGAAGATTTCTTTCATCTCCAAGAGGGACGCCATCCTTTTAGGAACCTTCTTACTGTGAGGGGACAAGATAAAGTCTTTCTCTGAGTGACAGTACTGCACTCCGTCTTGAGCCATTGGTGCAACCGATCTGGCTCTCGCGAGTAAGGATGAGCACAGCCTGGAAGCCAGCTTTTATCAAAGAGCGTGAGCAGTGGTGGAGGTCTGGCTCGGTTGGTGATTTGCTCTCTCTTGTTGCTGCCTACTGATGTTCAATTTACGTTACAGGTGGGCCGTGGAGCTTTGGTCAGTTGCTGATTTGCTCTCTGGAGGCTCGGCCCATTGATGTTCACATGGGGTTCAAGGTTGTAATACTTGGCATTTGCTGAACCATCAGACTGCCAACTGCTGTGTGGGACTTGCAGTTCTCTGTCTCATCTCGCCCTCACCATGCAAATGGATCTTGATTTCTCATCAGACCCAGTCTAGTGTGTCAAATGAGTTGCTCCAGGAGATAGTAGAAGACACCCAGCCCTTAAGGATTTGCTTGATCGCAGTAGACATAACTAAAACCTATCACTGGTTGTCCCTAAATCATGAAGATTTAGACCCTTTTCTATGTCCTGATTAATATAAACTAAATACTCTCATAATCTATGAATGCATAGAAGATTTGGCCATTAGCATTGAGAATTAGTCTTTTAGAACACCCAATAAAGTCTTGGGCTTTGGGAGCTTCACTCAGCACCTTAAGATCCCACAAAATCATGACACAACTTTTTCCATTGCAATGCCTGACAGAAGTTTATTTTCTTCCTTTTTATACCTCTCCACTTAAAAGTGCTGTTGAACACTACTTCTGCAGATCAGAAGCACAAGGTGTTAATTGGGTATTTTCTTACTCTACCCTACTCATCTTGGGCTTCACCCTTTCATAAGGGAATTTAGTGTGGACTCCACTATTTACCAATCTTTACATTTAGACACAGTTTTCTATGTATACAATTTCCCAGATTTTTGTAAAAGCTTTTGTTTTGTTGTCTCTTCTAATTTCCTAGACTTCTCTCAGGGCATGTCTTGTATAATTGATCTGGGTAGCAGGTTCTCTCTGGGATAGGGGAAAAAATCATCAAACAGCATGTTATGTATCTTCATCATGTGTATACCTTCATCTTTTTTTTCCTTTTACTAAGTTAATTTCTTTTTCTCCTATATATCATGTGAATTTTGATGGTGAGAGGTCTTACACAAGTTCTCACAAAACATCTATTTTTTTGCCCTTTTTGGACAAACTTTGCACCCACAGATACAAAAGACATCCAGTGAAGGTGGAGAAGATGATCATTATGTACAGGAGCTGATCGATATTGGTGTAGCTCACTGCCAGACAGGAGTCATCCAGAAATCATACATGGTAAGCACCAGTGCTGTTTCCTGAGGTGACTTCTGTGCGCTCACTGAGAGATCACGGCTAAATAGTTAACGGTCAAAGCAGAAACAGGAACCTTTGGTTTTATTCCCATGACCTGCAACCATATGGTGAATATTGGGATACAAAAGGCTTTATGAAAAATTTCCATAATCACTTTAAAAATTTATAGAACACTCATCTTTTATCTGTTCACGTGTATAGAATAAAGGAGAATACTCCAGTCCTTCACTGAAAGGTAAAAGTCTGTATAAATGAATCCACCAAACCTAAGGGGGGAAACCTTTTGTGAACAGCTAAGAGCCATATTTGTAAGAGATAATCTCTGTTTAACAAACAGGTAGATATGAAATACCAAGAAACAGACAGCGCAAGTCATGTTAAAGGCACAGCCCTCCAACGGCAGCCATGAAACTACTCTTTGAGGGTTGTTCTAGCTATTCTTGAGGTTTTTGGTGTGAACATGCTACTATAGTAACCAAAGTGGGTTCATGGCTTTTGCACAAGGCCAGGAAGGTGACACAGTAGCTTCCTCAGTGCTCATCTGCATCACAGGTGTGAGTGGGAGAACAGGTATCACCCAGCCCACACTTCTGTGCATTCGGTTTAGGTGTGGGAAGGTAGGACAGAACCTGGGCTCAACCTCCCCATCATGCCAGAAAGCAAAGGTGAGTGGGTACACAGTAAAGAGGAGATAGTCCAGAAAAGGGCTTTTACAAGCTCCACCTCTGGGAAGGGCAGAAACAAGGACTGAACCATTGTTTGATAGGTCTCAGCTTTTGGTGCAGAAGAGCTGTTCTGTGCACAGACATATTGTAAAACTCTGGTCTAGCCTTAGAAACATCACTAAAGAATTATTTGCTGCAGACAGCACGTGTTTTTTTTATATTTTTCTATACAGAGTGCACTGTACATACAAGAAATAGCAGTCATACACCATCAGCATGGCATGTAAGAGAAACCTCTCAAGTGGCCACAGATGTAAAAACTTCCCTCTGACAGAGACTGTTTCTGAGCTAAGACTTGGCAGTGGGTGGACAGGTGACACGTGAATTCCAAGTTTACTTTGCGTTAGCCTTGACTTGACATTAGCTCCACAGTGCTGTGTTTGTATTTTCAGTGGAAGATTTTGATTTTCTGAGCAGGAGGGCTTTGACTTTAGGGCAGGCCTTGACAGCCATTTGCTAGATATATTTGTGCAGCGGAATTAAAAAAAAACCAACATCCACTCCAGCCTACTGGAAATTATGAAGTCCACCAAAAATTCAGCCATGGGTTTGATGCCAATTTTAAAGATTTGTTCTACTGGACAAACTCGTTGCATCACTGTGGCATGATATTTGCGTCACATTCCAACACTGATTCCTTATTATGCAAAGCCATCACATTGCCTCACGCTAACCTGAGGCTGTGCTGCAACATTACCACATTATGATGCAATGTCACTGTGTGGGGACACCACACTGTGATGTGATTTCTTGGTCAAAACCTGAAATATATTTCTGGATACATGTCTTCAAAACTTTAATCTGAGAAAAATGTTATCGCTAGAAAGACACTTTGGGATCAGGAAGGAAGAGACATTAACTTTTTCTTCTCGCGGGTATCCACATTTCCCACACTCCTTTCCCTTCTGGATGCTCCTTACAATGATGAGACCACCGCTGTGGTGGACTTTGCACTTTGATGGGCAAATAGACAAGTTAGAGGAAGAATTACAGATATCAGTTGTGGAGCCGTGGTTAGAATTAACCTGTCCTCTCTTTGTTCCATGCAATAACTCTTTCAAAAGAGTTTCAAGCTGTGGTTTATAGTGTCTAAAACCAACAAGTTGGAATGGAAGAATTGCGTTTTGAAATGCAGAAGCCATCAGTAGTTCCTGATCTCCTTTGGCCTATGACCCGCTAAAATCTTTCCAGTTTCTCCTATAGCTGGGCACTGAGTCCGGGAAAACACAGACCTGGTTTTGGCTAATGTACGTATCATCACACATGTTGGAGAACTTGTGATGGACTGTAAAGTAGAGGAGCTCATACGGGAGCAAAGAGGAGAACCTATGAACAAAGTTTCAGCTATTGCATGGAGTCTTGCTGGTGGGAAAAGTAAATTTGAGGAGTTAAAGGTGGTTCAGTTGGAGTGAAATAAGGTTCTTCTGCCCTTGTTGGCAGAGCTCCAGGGGTCACCATCAGCTCCAGAGGCTGGCAAATGCCATTTCAAATGGTAACATGCCAATTTCAGTAACTTGTGAATTATTGTCTCAGCCCAAAAGATAGATGAGAGCATAAGGCAAGGCTTTCATCAATAGTGATTGAGTAATGGGCAAAAGGAGTAAGGGAAAACACAAGCAGGTGAGCTTCTGCTCCTTTCCTTCTTTTCAAAAACTTCAAAATTGAAGCTGTGTAAAGCCTTTCTATGGACAAATCTCTACCAGCTGTAGTAAGGGGACAGCAATTTTTTATTCCAGGGTGGTATAGGCCTCTACAGTTGGCAGAGATTAAATACTAGAAATACAGGGCATCTGATTGCTTAAATGAGTCGAGGTTTTAATGAGATGGTAAGAAAAAAGAAATTCCCACAAATAATGAGTTCTGTCTCCATATGAAAAACATGGGTAGAAAATCTCTGATCTTTCTGCCACTGAATTTCATATAGGTAATCTATTCCCATTCTATTATTTGCATGCTGGAAAAGCGTCCAAACAGCAAACATTCCAGCAGGTCTGATAATAAAATATTGTGGGGAAAAGCTGAAAAGAAGAAAATGGTGGAAGAGAAGAAATAGGCAAAGAAGTGACTAGAGAAGACGTAAGAATGACGGAGACAGGTAGAGTGAAACTTGAGATAAAGATGGAGAAAAAGGAAATCACAAGTGGAATCCCATGAGAGCTCCTTACCTCCAAACTATGAAGTACTTCATTAGGCCATTTTTCATTAGGAAAAAAACCTGGCATTTCCACAATAAATAGTTCTGTTTCGTAACAGAGAGGGTGGAGTCACAGAAGCAAGCACAGGAATTATGTAAGGCCACATGCCAAAGGAAAACAACTGAAATCTTTTCTGTTTGCTGACCCTTGAAAGAAGGACACTTGCCGCACTGTGAAAAACTGAAACATCTGCAGTATCTGCTATATGTAATGCAAAAGGAACAAATAAATAAATGGTACTTGGAACTCCAGGTGTTCTGGGGCTGGTATATTTTGATGAGATCTTGACAAGATCTCAAAATCCTCATTGTGACTAGACTTCACTTGTTATCATATTTCAGCTTTCAGAAGTGCTGCCACACTGCTACTTTGCATTATGTTCACATTTACTGCTGTGAAAAAAAGAAGGTTAAGTGAATCCTAATGAAATATTACCTAAAATATCTTTTTAAATGGCTCACTCAGGAATATCCTAGTTTGCAAACAGTTTCTGGTATTTCTGATTCTGATTCGCTTTCCCATTTAACAAGGGGAGAGTGAGCACTTCACTGAGATATGCTCCGAGATACATTCCTGCAGCAGCAGAGCATTGCATTGAGCGTGCAGTAAGATTAACAGAAAGGCAACCACATTAAACTCTTTCTGTTGCATTGCAGGAAAACTGCTGCTTAGAGTACGGGATTCGGAGAAAATAGTTCTTGAAATTTTTCTCAGGACCTGTTCCCGCTACAGGAGTGGTCCAGCTTGTAACAATGTTCACAGGAGTGTTTCCATGGGATTAGTTTAAACAAACCACTTAATCCACATTGTTTCTAGTCCTGTGTCTGTAAAATGGGAATAAGATAGTGATACAGCTTTGCTATGCTGATGTTTAATTCTCAGTATTAGCAATATGTTTTGAAAGTTTTAGAGGAAAGGTGATACATTTAGGCAGAGTAGTTATATTTAAGCAAATCATGACTGTTGTTTCTATCTCTCCAAGTACTACTCTTTAAAAGTTCAACCCATCCATCCATAATTGTGAGTTTCTGTGGTTTTCAGTGTGAGAATGGAAAGATTCAGTCCTTAACCTCACTAAGCTTGCTTCACACTGCCTGGTTTTCTGTTCAGTTTTTAAAGGTAGCAATACAAACCTGTATGCAAGTCAAGAGATTAACTGTTTGCAGCTATACACTAACATCTGAACAGCAGTGCTTAATTAAAAAGTAGTTGAAAAGGGGTAGAAGGAACCTGATGGATGCTGACATGCACCTCCCAACTCTCCAATCCCCTTTTGCCTGTCCTGAAAAAACAATGATGCTTCCCCCCTGCATGATTGCATCATTCATTCATGCTGCTGTTATAAAGCAGGCAGCACACTGTTGCTGCATCTTGCAGGGCAGCAGAGTCACAGCCCCAGCAGAAGATACTCTTCATTTTCTGTGCTAGAAAAATATGCTAAGTGTTATGGATCTGATACGCCGAACGCCAACCCCTTCCAAACTGAGAGAAAAAAACGTTCCCAGTGACTTACAGTATTGTACTGGCCGTGGCTGTTGCTGCTGCTGCAAACCTCTTGGCTGCACAAGAAAAGAAGGGATCAGCTGAGACCTTCAGTCACATAAATACAATGGCACGGGCTGATCTGGAAGAAAGCCGCATTTTGTAAATCACTCTTTTATAATCTGCTGAGTAAGCCAGCCTGGATGTTTTTTTTAAACGGTTGCACACATGTAACCAGAGAAGTCCAGCTGTTCGCTGACAGGCGTAGGGAAGAGAGGTGTAACCTTGCCTGCGTCGGGGGAGGAGCCGCTCGGGCCCAGTTTGGGGCGCTCCCAGCTTGGGTAGGCATGGCTTGGCGGGGAGCAGCCCCTGCACAAGATGATGGGGAGCTCGTTTGCCCGCCAGCCAGCCTGTGCCACAGGCATGGAGTACAAGATGGGTCTTGGCAAACTCACCTCGCTCTGTGCAGAGTGCCAGCGTGGGAGGGCAAGGGATGAGAGCCGAGGAGGGGCTCGGACAAGCAACAGCCTGGAGTTTCTCTTGGTGTGAAAATCAGAGGCAAGGCAGTGACACTGTGTTCTTTCACTGCGGATGAGATGAAAGGTTTTGTGAGTTAAGAGTGCGCTATTGCATTTTGGCTTAAGCTGTTACTCGGTGCATCAGAGCGAGCAATGTTACACAAAAAATCACAACAAAATTCATCAAAAGCTTTGAAGGCAAAATTAAAACTTCTGCTCATGAGAAGGCTCTGTTTTGTTTCCCCAAATGCAATGTTGTCAAAAGCAACAGAAGAATTGCAAAACCTGTCTGTGCTCGTGTTTTGGCATCCCACAGAAGAGCTTCCCTTAGACATGACCGTGGATGTTGGTTAGGAAATGGGCGGCTGCCAACCCAGAACTATGAAGCTGGTTGTTTGGTTCAAGGTCAAGAAAGCCAGATTTAGCTGATTTAGCTTCTTCCATTCGCTTGTGATAGGAGTCTTATGACTGCTGCCCGTCTTGAAAAACTGTTCTGCACCACTGAGTGCACCAGTAATATTCTGTGCATGATCTCTTGCCATTCTGGCAGTATTACCCCTCAAAATTACCTGCATTAATTAAAATCAATAGCTTTGTGTGCCTCTCCTGCCATGTCTTCCTTTATGTTTTTTCAGAAGTTCTCAGTACACAAGCATTTGTCAACATGAGCATCTATTAGTAACTTCTTGTCTCAGGAAAAGCTGGTACCAAGCCTCTTTGCTGCAAAACTGGTGCTGTGGTTCACTGTTCAGTCTGGTCCTGTTTGTTAGTTTTATTGTGGCAAGACAGTATGTTTTTAAAACAGATTTAGAAATAGTTTCTGTGAATAAGGTTAAATGAAAACAGATCTTGATGAAGACGAAAGAAAACTGCTTTTACTGAGAAATCTCAGAGGGTTTTTTGCCAAGATAAGCAGTGCATGATTTGACTAAGAGAATTCCTGCTGAATATTTCATGAAGGATATTCCCTTATTTGGCTTAGTTTAACAGACATGTTGTGGTTGTAATTCAGTTAAATATTTTGATTCTAATCTGGTGTAATTTGTTGTAAATCCATTGATTTCAAAGGACAATTTAGGCCTAGTAAGCATCTGCCCTGTATTTTTACTATGCATTAAAAGCACATATGCAGAACAGTTCAACAACTACAGCTAAGAAAAGTGCAGAAAAGCTTGTCCTGATGTCTGAAAAACGCTGGAAAATGGGGATTTAGTGGAAAATGCTAATGAGAAATGTTACTGTATTATAACTATCCTCAGACAGCTGATCCAGCAAAGAAACACAGAGTTCTGCCTGGAAGCTTTAAGAAGATGTTCTGGAGTGAAAAGCAAAGCTCACATGGATGTGTGACTATCAACACAAGCACAGCAGCTAACTCTTGTAGGTGACTATGAAACCTCTCCATTTGTACAAAAAGCAGAGACTACCTACACAACTGACTAGAATATCTTTGAAAATGGCTTTCCTTTTTTTTTTTTTTCCTTCCCCCCAAAGAAACCCCATCTAAAATTCAAACTAAATTTTCCCAGAACAACTGCTTTGTTTTCCTACAGTAATAATTCCCCTGCTTGGGGGATGGCCATATCACTGTCAGTAGCCAGCCCCACACATTGCAGGTATTTAGGAAGATAATTCCCGCTTTTCCACAGGACATCACCCACGCATGTCACAGAACAGCAACAAGGAAAACATAAAATACAAAGTGTCTGCTGATATGTGTATGGGTTTTACAAGGCTGCCCTCTGCTGAGAACAGCCCTGAGAAAGGATCAAGGGGAAAAAAAAAAAATTACAAACCAGAGAAGCAAGAATACCAAAATATTTGTGTGTGACCTGGGGGCTACAGAATCCAGGGCAGAGCTGGGGATTCAGGTGTTTTAACCAGGCACTGCATCTAGGCACCTCAAATATTAGCACTGCAGCATCTGGGGGCTGGGTTGCCATGTTTTGGTTTGTTACGGTTTCAGCAGGCTAGTAGCATCCAAACAAAAGTGAAGATTAAACATTAATAGAAGAGTTCCAGAGCCAATTATGAAATGCTAAGTGCGATTTCCTGCATTTTGCAATGTTTAATGTTTATTTCTAATGATTACAGTAACGGAACAGAAAACCCAGCCACTATACTAAAGAGTCAGCATTAAAATATTTCATAAGATGTGTGCACTGCTCAGCTAAACAAAAGAGCTCCAAACTTGAGGTGTATTACATTCAACACTAACTTCATCTAAAACATTTCAAAAACAGAAACCCAAGCGTATTAGCAGCTGTCCCCTCCACACCTGCCAAGTCAGACTGACTTGCCATCCATGGGACTTCTGCACAGCATGGCGTTTTGCCCGGAAACCTGAGATCCTCACCCAAAGCGGCAGAGCAGACTCCCAGCAGATGCCATATCCTACAGCCAAAACCAGAGAGGCTGGTGAGTCTGCCCTGACACTTTACACTCACTCGTTTCAGTCAAGCTCCCCCAAAACGCCTGTGCAACAAAATTGTACCAAACACGTTCAGCTCATGGCATTGCTGCTCAGCGCCACTACTGTGAGTTGCTGAAGCCCAGCATCCAGGGCTGGATCCCAACCTCTCGGCTGCACAAAGTGGGATGCAATGGGGAAATTTACCCTGTGCCATTCTCACACCTGGTTGATGAGCACTGGGGGAGGCTGTCTTTTTTCTCTGTACCAACTGCTGATGAAATGCTGGCCAATTGTCCCCGTTTGCTGGGGTTAGCGCCCTCCAGAAAACACCAAAAACCACTTGGCTTGGATCTCCCTGGCACACCTCTGCAGCCACAGGCCATGATTATTCTGGGGGCGGGCACCTTCCTTACGAAAAGATTTGAAATAACAAGAGGGTTGTGTCATGCCTGATGTTGCCAGTTGCTCAGATGTAGCACATTTGGAGGTATAAGCCTGGATGGGGCAATGTGGGAGCCAAATTTGGTGCAATCTGTGCCCGCAGTGTGTAAGGAACCATGACAGGAGCTCTCTTCTCACGGTCCTCTCAAGGGAAACTGCCAATTGTTCTCCATTTCGGAGCCCAAAGCTGGTAAGGCGCAAATGTTTCACAGCCTCAAGGACTGGGCCCTGACAGGCCACATAAGCCAATGTCTTCCAGCACCCATCAAGCTTGCCTTGACTTCCAACGCCATTTCTGGTTTTCTTCCACAGGCCTCACAGGAAACCTCTGCCTGGCCTCGGGAGAGATCGTGCCCGTGTGCTCAGGATGCCTTGTGAAGGGTGCAGGCCCAGGGAAGGCCCGGGCACGCGGGGCTGTGCTGGGGTGGCTGTGCAGGCCCCCTCGGCCCACACGGCACCTTCTCTATTACGGGAAGATGAGTTTTGATTAACCTCAACTCTGAATTTTTACCGAAAAACATTTTGATTATTAATCCGGCCCGCTTAACTATTAATTCTATCGATCTAATGTTAAATCACCGGGTTTAATTATTTATTATCACGGTTCTACGAACCTGCCGGGGGTGTCTGTCACATGAGTGGGTGGGATTAATGACCGAGCGACCCTGCCCGTTCAAAGGCCTCCTTCACACACGCATCGCCTGACCGCGCCGAGAGCCGGCCCCACCGGCCGCTCCCCCTCAGGGGCCGCACTCCCCGGTACCCACCGCGCCCGCCTCCACCCGCGCCAGCGCCTTCCGACCAACGGCGCCCGAGCGGCGAGGCGGGAGCGGACCGGCGGAGCGACGGGCGCCAAAGCCAATGGAAACGCGGCTGGCTCGGCCGCGGACCAATAGACGCGCGAGCGCCCCGGAGTGTTCTAGAAGGGGCGGGCAGGAGGGCGTGGCCCTTCCTGGCTCCGCCCCTCGCCTCGCCGCGCCGCTCCGATCGCCCCGCCCGGCCCGGCCTGGCCCGACCCAGCGCGAAGCGGAGCGGCGGCCATGGCGGTGAAGGCCCTCAACCCCAAGGCGGAGGTGGCCCGTGCTCAGGCCGCGCTAGCGGTGAACATCAGCGCGGCCCGCGGGCTCCAGGACGTGCTGAGGACGAACCTGGGCCCCAAGGGCACCATGAAGATGTAAGGGAACCCCCCCCCCCCCCCCCCCCCCGCGCGGGGGGGGGGGGGGGGGG
>VXBL01002810.1:26717-61625 GCA_013400195.1 Aramus guarauna | reverse complement strand
GCGCCTCCCCGCGCGGGCGGCCGTTACGGCCGGAGGGGAAGCGTGAGGAGAGAGGCGGCGGGGGGGGCCTCGGCTGAGGCCGGGCCGCCGTTCCTCCCGCCGCCATGCGGTGGGGAACAAAGGCGGAGGCCGCCCGGCCGGGTGCGGCTGAATGAATGGGGAGGGGAGCGGTGCGGTGCGGGCCTTCGGCCGGGCACGTGTGGCGGGGCCGCGGGGGCTGCTCACCCGCTTCGTGTCGCCCGCAGGCTGGTGTCGGGGGCCGGAGACATAAAGCTGACCAAAGATGGCAACGTGCTGCTGCAGGAAATGGTGAGCAGGTTCTTGCCCGCGGGGGAGGTTGGGAGCTTTGGGGAGCCGTGGGGGGGACTTAGGCAGGATCGTGCTTGTATCGAGGGCCTGCGGCTGAGGGAAGGCCACGGGCCCTGCTTTCCCCGGCCTGCGGTTCTGTGGTATTTACCCCTGTGCATTGAGGGGCACGTGTCTCTTGGGAGGAAGGTAAATAAGTGCACCTTAGTGGACGTTGAATGAAATTTGTGTGCTACTTTGGCAATTAAAAAGGAAATGTGAGCTGTTAAGATAGTGATACTGGCACTTTTGTCGCCTTCTGCTTTGCTTATGGAAAGCATGCTTCTGTTCCGTTTGAGCAGGGGTAGGACAGCAGAGTTCACCATGAGTGGCTGGCTTAGAAAGTGTTTAAATCTGGGTGATGGATGCATCTCATACAGCTTTCCCATCTGGGTTTGTATCGCAGTTTCCCCAGCGCAGGGATGAAGGTTACATGAGGGATGATGGTGTCCCACTGTGGGCCCTTGAGTCCATGGCTGCTGAGTTGCACCATGACCCATCCTCCGGGTGAACACGGCCTGTCAGTGTGTGGGAGCATTACACACTAGCTGTCTGCTGTAATTCAGCATAAACTATTGAAGTTAATATATGTGGTGATCTGGCAGACAGAAGAAATCAGCTCTTTTACTAAAGCTAAACGACAGTATAAATGGTCCCATTGGATTTTATCTTGCTTTAATAGAGTTACTAAGCACCAGCCTTTTCAAACGTGGATACTCTTCTGTAGGGTCATAGGTTTCAACCTATGTTAAAATACTCTTCAGTCAGCCATTGGAGATGCTAAATGATGTGTGTGTTCCTTAAATTAAAAGACTGACTTCTGTAAGTAACGTAAGGTCATGTGTGGTGGTTGTGAAGTCTGGCCAGACAGGCATGATGGCCCTAGCTGGAACACCAAATGTCCTACTTAGCAGAGGAACTGGCAAGAAACAAACTAATGGATGTTCTTTAGTTCCGTAAGAATGAGTAAAATAAACTGCCAGAGGAACAGCAAACCAGTTAGGGTCTGCACAGCACTGATCATGCAGAGATTCCTAAATTTGCCCTAATCACGCTGTTCTTAGTGCCAGCAACAGCCTAGTTGTGATGGTGCGTCATTTGCGTAAAGGAGAAAAGAGCTTTATCAAGCCTGAGTTGAGGACTAGTTTGGCTTTTAGCACTCAACATTTTTGTGTATAGATGCATAATCTGAGGGCGGACATAGCGTTACATGGATTAATTCAGTCATCTTACTGTCAAAGTTAATTGGTGTTATTTGTTGAACCCTGCTGAATTGACATGAATCACAAAAACATCAGGTAGTCCTTAAATATTTTGTTTAGCTGATTTCAGATTGCTTGTTTCCTATACTAGTGCAGTAGGACTTACTGCTCAGCTTCTTATTTCTCTTCAGCAAATACAACACCCCACAGCCTCCTTGATAGCAAAAGTAGCAACAGCGCAAGATGACATCACTGGAGATGGTACCACATCAAATGTCTTGATCATCGGAGAACTTCTAAAGCAGGCAGACCTCTATATTTCTGAGGTACGTGTGCAGTATTTCTTTCATAGGTGGACAAGTTAAAAGCTTCATCTGAGACCACTCAACTTGTGTTTAATGCTTAATACTTAGCAAACATGAAAATGAATATTTCTGCTTAAAATGAGTGCATCACAGAACTTGTAAATGGAGGACTTAAGCTGTTTTGATTTTGAACAAGTCTTATTGTGGATACTGTAGTTTTTAATAAGGTTTTGTCTGATACCTGCTACTACTTTTGTCTGTCTTGTGTGAGTGAAAATGCTTCTTTTACTTGTATGTTAACAAGGAGATCCTCCCTGATATTAGGTATTTTGGATGGTATAACTTACAGAATAGACATTCGTACTGCACAGTGAACACCCAAGTGTGCTTTGTAGTTCCCTTGGTTTTAATTCTGTGCTAGAGTAATCTGTACTCTTCCTCTGCATTGGAAGGATTTGCGTTCCTTTTACATGTATTCAGAAGGACAGTACATTTTCTTGTCTTTGTAGCTTATGTATTCTCTATGTTTTGACATTATATGGAGTGTTGAAACCACAGGTTCCACTGGTGAAGAAGTACCACTTTGTCTTCTGTTGCCTAAAGATTTCCCTTCTTTTCTTGCATTAGGGTTTGCACCCTAGAATAGTAGCAGAAGGATTTGAGATTGCAAAGGAAAAAGCACTTGAAGTTTTGGAGCAGGTCAAAGTAACCAAGGAAATGGACAGGGAGACCCTTATAGATGTTGCCAGAACTTCCCTCCGTACTAAAGTTCATACTGAGCTTGCTGACATCCTAACAGAG
This sequence comes from Aramus guarauna, assembly GCA_013400195.1. Lineage (NCBI taxonomy): Eukaryota > Metazoa > Chordata > Aves > Gruiformes > Aramidae > Aramus > Aramus guarauna. The sequence continues at coordinate 58,972 of VXBL01002810.1, read as the reverse complement.
GTAGGTGTACATGTCTCTTGTGCCTTGTTTTGTGTGAAGAGCTCCAGGTTTTAAACTCCTGTGATTATTACTTGAGTGAAGGGTGAATGGAAAGATGTGAACTTGCAGTTTAGAAGACTAATGGTCCTTTTGGGGCTTTTTTCCCCTCCCCTCTATTCCAGGCTGTAGTAGATTCTGTTTTGACAGTCAGAAAACCAGATGAGCCTATTGACCTCCACATGGTAGAGATTATGGAGATGAAGCACAAATCAGAAACTGACACAACGTAAGTAATGAGTATCCTTGAGCTTCAGTTTAATGATGTCTTGACATCTGAGGAGCCTAGGATTTTTTTATTTTCTTTTTAGAAGAACTTGGGTGTCTGAAAGCTACCACTGGAAAAGTCATTGGGCAGGAGGTGAAAGAAAGGCAGAAATACCGTTTTTGGCCATAAATTATCTAGACAGCAGAATTTCGCCAGTCACTGAACTTCATTCCCTGATGAAATTTTTTTGAATAGCAAAGAGTAACACTGGCTTAGACTTTTTCTTAGTGTCTGTGGCTCGCTTATGCTTTAGGCTTGTATCTGTTTGAGTACAAAATAGCATTCGATAAATGGAAACTGGATTGTAGTCATCTAGTTGGATATTCCATAGGCTCTTCTATTTACCTCGATGGCATGGACGAATTCTGCACTAGCTTTCCTCAGTAGCTAATGCAGTCAGACACTATGCCAGAATAAATTCCTTTTTCACACTGATTGGCATGCTTTTTATATGAGAACGGGCATGCCTTTGGAAGTGGGATACACGATGCTTCTTTACTCCCAACACAAGTGCACAGGCAGTTTGTGTTTGACAGTTGCACTGTCAGTTCTCCGAGTGGTTCGCACTTCTGTGAAGTGTGCATCTTCTGCATGTGTATGTTGATACACAAAATGCTTTTTAATCTTACAGGCTGATTAGGGGGCTGGTTTTGGATCATGGTGCTCGTCACCCCGACATGAAGAAAAGAGTGGAAGATGCTTATGTTCTTACTTGCAATGTATCTCTAGAATATGAGAAAACGTAAGTACACAACAACAAGGTGAGGAGCAGAAAATGCTTCTGTCTTAAAAGACTTGTATTTAAGGTGTGCTTAAATAAGAACCAAAAGGACTGCATACTCTTCTAGAGTGAGGCAGGTAGTGTAGAAGTGGAATGGAAGAGGTGATGTTCCTTCTGCGGTCCTTTTTTGGAAAAGAGAAGCTGATGGCTGAGAAAATGTCTTTGAGAGGCAGAGCTTTGTGGTTTTTATTAAAGAAATGCTGGAAGTGCTTCCTTTCTTGGGCATAATTTCATATTCTAGAGCGAACTTCTAAATATACTTAAACATTCACTTGGTTTCAAATGGAAAAGCTCTGAACTGGAAAGCAGGAACAGCTACGTGTTGCATGCTGTGTTTGGAGAGGTTTCTGGTTTGGTTTGATTTTTTTTTTTTTTTTTTTATATTTTTAGAATGTAGCTGAAGGTTATTTCTACAGCACAGAGGATAGTTGTCTTACTGCTTTTTTTGTTGTGGTTTTTTTTTTTCCCTCCTTCAGAGAGGTGAGCTCTGGATTCTTCTATAAAAGTGCAGAAGAGAGAGAGAAGCTAGTGAAAGCAGAAAGAAAGTTCATTGAAGATAGAGTGAACAAAATAATAGACTTGAAAAGAAGAGTCTGTGGTGATTCAGATAAAGGATTTGTTGTGATCAACCAGAAGGTGAGATGAAGGGTATAACTAACTAGAAAAATAAATTTGAAATGTTGGCTTTCTTGGCAAGCTGTGTGCTGTTTGACTCATTTTGTACAGTTCTTCAGACAAAAATAGCTGAATTTAGGCTGATGTGCTTTTGAATATATGCATACAATTCCTACTTGAGATCTTCTTTGAGCCCTGAGGAAGAATTTACTCATTAGTGTCAGGCTGAGAGAGGGGGATTTTAGCTTTTTCTTTATCCTGATGGTCACTTTCTTTGTTTCTAGGGAATTGACCCGTTTTCCTTGGACGCACTTGCGAAAGAAGGAATAGTTGCTTTGCGGAGAGCTAAAAGGAGGAACATGGAAAGGTGCGTTCCTGGGGAGAGGAAGGCTTAAAATACCTTGCTCTTCCAAACACAAACAATGAGTCAAGACTAGCTTGAATCCCCCTTTAAGGACTTGCACTAAGAACTCCAGTTCCATCTGTCCAGCTCCTACTGGTGTAACTCGGGGTGGTTTGTACAAACCATAGCAATGTCAGTTCAGCACACTGGGTGATGTAGGAATTTGAGCTATCAGTATGCTTCAAATGTAGACACCTGTAGAGGAGACTTAATTCAACAAGCTTATTTTTGTGAATAGCTCTTTCATGAACAGAAGCGAACTGTTCCAAGCCTATGACATGGTGTTCTGTGTGCTGTAATACTGTTATGTTAGTGACTTCAGATTTTAGTTGATATAAAGCAAGTACTAAGCTGTACGTGTTCTCTCAGACTGACCCTTGCATGTGGTGGCACTGCCATGAACTCTGTGGAGGATCTCACTCCTGACTGCCTGGGACACGCAGGGCTTGTCTATGAATATACGTTGGTAAGTACAACTGAGCTTTCAGCTGAAGGCAGGTTAAATGCACCTCACTTGATGCTAGCATTTCTTTTGTCTTGATATGTCCACACGTAGATTTTTCTTAACTGTTTTAAGAGCTATAGTGGAGCATGAATAAAGGCTGGTGGCATTTCACATCCCAGTGTCTGCTTGTATGTGAACGTCTACCTGGATATTTGCTCTTGTCAGTGTGTTTTCCTGTTATTTCCATATTGTGCTTTTAATATCTGTAAAATTGAGAAAACAAATAAGGTTCTGCTACTTCTCATCACTTACTGAAGCGCTATTAGTGCAGAACTGAATCTGAAGGTGTCAATTTGTTTTATTACATATATATGTTGATTAAGCAAATGCATGATATGAATCCATAACTCTGTTTTTACAGGGTGAAGAGAAATACACCTTTATTGAGAAATGTGACAACCCCCGCTCTGTTACCCTGTTGATCAGGGGACCGAATAAGCATACGCTCACTCAAATCAAGGATGCAGTAAGAGATGGTCTGCGTGCCGTTAAGAACGCTATTGAGGATGGTAAGTCTCCACTCTGAGCAATGCTAAGGATCTTCTGTTGAAATTCACCTCAGAATGAGTAAATTTTGTATAGGCTGTCTTTTTAAGGATGAGGGAAGAGAACAAACTACACTAAAAATGAACTGTTGAAATGGGAATAGGTGCTTCTTGTGAAGTCTCAGTATCAAGTTTTCCCTTGCAGGATGTGTGGTTCCAGGAGCAGGTGCACTAGAAGTGGCAGTAGCTAATGCTCTTGTTAAGCATAAACCTAATGTAAAAGGAAGAGCCCAGCTTGGAGTTCAAGCTTTTGCTGATGCTCTGCTCATCATTCCGAAGGTATAAGGGACTCCTGAATAAAGTGGCTTTAAAGCATGCTAAGACACGTTGCTTTTTCTGCTGGAGGTCTCTTTTAATGAACAACATGAAATAACGTCTCTGTTCTCTCAAAGGTTCTCGCTCAGAACTCTGGTTACGATCCCCAGGAAACACTAGTGAAGGTTCAGACAGAGCATGCAGAATCGGGACAACTCACCGGGGTTGATCTGAACACTGGTAAGGACTTTGTAAAAGAATGGGATGATGCCCTAGTAAGAAATGGTCAGGGCTCAGCTCCATGAAGAATAAAGTTTTTGTGAATGCAGAAAGCTGTACCTTTCTTCATAAAAAGCTTTGCAGAATGCCTTGCTAGGTGTCCTGTCGCTGCAGTTAGCTTTGGCATGCCGTGGTACTTAAGTGCATTCTGTTCGACGTTGTTCTGTGACGATAAAGCACACTGTTGGATGTAGCAAGTAATATCGGGTGTTAGCGGAAAGTCTTACTTTGAATTATGTGAACTGGTTATTTAAAGGCTGTTTTACTACTTTTGTAGGTGAGCCAATGGTGGCTGCGGCAGCTGGAATCTGGGATAATTACAATGTCAAAAAGCAACTGCTTCATTCATGGTAAATGTTACAGTATTTTCATTTTAAATAACAATGGGTGTTTGATCATTTGGGTAGATAGAGTAGTATGGAGTCGAGGGATCCACATAGAAGAAACTGTCTTGAAAGGCAGAAATGAAGCTGAGTCATCTTTGACCTATGTCAAAGTGGATATTCTAACAATATTTATTTCATATTTATAGCACAGTGATTGCCAGCAACATTCTCTTGGTGGATGAAATTATGCGAGCTGGAATGTCCTCCCTTAAAGGCTGAGCTGGATCTGCTGTTGGTGGCGGTGGTCAGCTCCCATAGAGCCCCATGGAATCTCTTTTAAGAAGTGCCCCCGAAGGTGCTCCTTTCTTAGCCGTGGTGGATTTTCCCAGCAACAGAAATTACTCTGCTGTAACAAGCAGCCCCTCTTTCGTAAACATGGCCACTCAAAATGTTAGCAACTATCCATATATTTGGCTCTAAAAATCAATTATTTATTTTTAATTTCACTGATGTGTATGACTTAAGTTGCTTTTCTTTTTACCCAATAAACCGTTCTGCTCTGTGCTTTGTGTGTGTCGGTTATTTAAAACTTCACCTTCCTTAGGCCAAGGCCGTGAGTTGCAGTTCTGGCTCCCAGCTCTGCACGCTGGGTGTTGTTATCCTGATATCTCCATGTCTGTGCGTTCGTGCTCTCGGGGGCTGTGAAATAATCAAGGCTGCTGCTGGAGGGATGCAGCTTCAGCCCTGGAACTTCAGTGCCTCATAAAGCTGGATTAAGCCAGTCACTTCAGTTTTGTTAGATAAAACAGTTAATGTGCTCCATGATGGCTTGACGTGTGTTGAAAAAGCTGTTGTGTGGTGTTAGGCATGTTACAACAGTGTGGTAGATTTTTATTGCCGTTTCTGCTGTATTAAAGTATTTATGGACAGCCAGTGCTATACCAGATGCAGCATGAACTGCATTTTACATCAAGCGGGTGGGTGAGGAGCAGGGGCCCAGCAGTCTTAAAGGATTTTCCCTAATCCTAGTTGTGCTTTGTTGTGTTAACAGACAGGCTGGCCTGCCTTAGTCACAGCCGGCTAGAAAAGCAACCTTTGTTTTTTAAAAACAAAACAAACAAAAGTTTTGCATGTGAAACCTTGCATGCCTCAAGGCGGGGGGGTAGGGGCTGGTTCTGGGGGCCCCGGTTCCCAGGGGCAGAGACGAAATGCTTTTCAACCGTTGGGTGCAATGGCCGCGTTGTGAATATATCCCTTTTCCTACAAAACCAAACCGTCTGCTCAGTAGTCCTAAACCACACGTGTGATGCTGCAGGCGCGGTGCATGGCCCAGCCGCCCACGCGTGGAGGCGTGCCTGGCGGGGAGAAGGGCCCGGAAACACTTCCCCAAGCCCGCAGTGCTTCTGGGTCAAAGCCCTACGGTTCCACCGGTGATTTGTTTGGCTTTTCCCGCAGGCCCAGCCACTGCTGGGCATGGCTCCCCGGGAAGGGCCGTGGGTGCTGCTGGGGTGCTGCTGGGTGCTGGGCGCTGCTCTGCAGGGTGAGCGCCTGAGCTGGAGCGGCTTTTGCCGGTCCTTCTGCCGTGGCTTGTTGCAGGGAAGCTGTAAAAAAAAAGTCACGGGTTCCCTTTCTTCTAATTGCAGCAAACTGTTAATTTAAAGGAGCTGCCTTGTTGATCGCATTTGATTGGAGCCATTTCTTTCCCAAAAGAGACGCTGAAAATGTGATTTTAAAATATTTTAAGCTTGTTATCAACAAAATGCAGACCTATACAAATGCTAATAATAGTTACTTACTATATTGCACCCTATCTCCAGTAAAGTGACTTTCTGGCAAATAATGCCTGCTGTCCTCAGCTGTCACGTTTAAAAATGAAAGTTCTCATACTGTATTTCTTCACTTTTAGCATTTGGACAGGATGAAAACATGGTGCAGCTGCCTGGTGGGAAGTTTCAGATGGGATCCAGTTCCCTGGAGAAGATGAATGAAGAGGAGCCCATCAGGGAGGTGACGGTGAAGCCGTTTGCTGTCGACAAATATCCCGTCACAAACAGGGATTTCAGGTAAGAGCAAAGCTTTGGGTCTGCTCGGCTCGCAGGGTCTCAGCAGCTGGGGCAGCCGTGGGGGGTGTGAGTGTTGGTGCCGGGAAAGTTTGGGGTCTGAAATCCAATGCTTGGGTGCTGCTGGCACCTTTGTTAGAAAACCCACATCTGTCAGTAATAAATCACACCCATGGGCGCAAGCTGAAGCATCTACCTAGTGCAGCTTACAGACATGCTCCCTTTTCCCTTTTTCTTTCTCTCCCTTACAAATAGGGCTGTACTCCTTCAGATTTCAGATTCCTATAGGTTCAATTTCCATTTGTAGATATGGGACCACTCCTCCATGTATTTTATAGGAGTCCTTGTACAGATCGCTAATAAATACACTGGGGAAAATGCCTTTATTTGCCTGGCTGAGCCCTTGTTGGTTAAAAAGACCCGTTGCTTCCACGCACCAGTAACACAGTAATGGCAATTACTGCAACTTAGGCAACAGGGAAAGAAATGGGACAGAAGCACGGTGAGATTATTCAGCAGCATGTGCCGTATGTTGCATTTTGGGGACATTTAACTAGAGCTTTTGGCTTTAGTGGCTTTAAGGGATTTTTGATCTGTGCAGTTGTTATGTTTTATGGAAGACCATGGTGCAGGATGAGTTTACCTATGTAAATAACATAAAACCTGTCTATCAGATCTGTGAAATTGGACTGTTTTATCTCTTAAATGCTTACCAAACCAACTGCAGCTGTGCCGGGGAGGAGCCGGGACTCTCTGCAGATTGGGGTATCTGTAGGTTGTGTACATTTTGCCTTGCTCTGAACTTGTTGCGTGTGCAGATCGCTGTATTTGGTGGTGCGGCTCTTGAAGAACTCTTACCCCGATGCCTGAGTGTGTTGTATTTATGCCAGGGAGTTTGTTAGAGAAAAGAAATACAAAACAGAAGCAGAAGCATTTGGCTGGAGCTTTGTCTTTGAGGATTTCGTATCTGAAGAGCTGAAAAAAAAAGTCACCCAAAAATTGGAGGTAAATCTAAATCCCAAGGGGGTGAGTTTCAGTGATGATGATGATGGAGATGGTATTTCTGATCACATCCCTGTCTGACCTCTTTTTTTTAAGTAAAAAAAACCCAAACAAACAAACAGGAGGGGACACCCTTGCCGGTATTGCTTTTCCGCTGAGTACAGCTACCTCTCTGTGCAGAGTCTGGCCATTCTCAGTGGTTTTTCTTTACTCTCGGGTTGTTCTGCTTTTGAAACTAACAGCAGTGTTGAGCTGGGTTGATTTATGGTGCTCTTCTGTTTACATGCTCTCCAAACACAGTCTGACAGGACTCAAGAGATGCTCCAGTGAGCTGGGAGAGAGCAAAGTGTGTTTCAAAGTACTTTATTGATCAGTCCTCAAAATAGAAAAACTAAACAGCATGGGCTTCTTGATCTATTTTCACTTTTAAAAGCAGATGCCTTTACTCTGTTGGAAAGCACAATCAAAATGCCTGTGATAACCCAGCTCAAACTGCAGCATTTAACCATTTCCAGACTGACAAGTGCTCGTCTTCACACATGCTGCTCTAGGATGATGGTGGCAGGGGGGATGTCACCAGTTCAGCTTTAATCTGGTGTTGTTTCTTTTCCCAGTCTGCCCCTTGGTGGCTGCCCATTGAGAAGGCTTTTTGGCGACAGGTGAGTGAAAACACGGTACTGTGAATCCTCGCTCTGCTGGGAATGTGCACGTGTTAGCGTGTGCTGAACCTTATTGACCAAAAATGGTGAAAAAAAAAATAGCATCTCTGGTTGCTACACATTGCCTGCCTTGGTCTGTTCTGTCCTTTATTCCCTTTTTAATTGAAAAGTTTATAAAATCAATTAAAATCTGTTTGATGCAATTCTTCCCAGCCCTCAGGTCCTGGCTCCGGCATAAAGGACAGGCTGGATTACCCAGTGCTGCACGTGAGCTGGAACGACGCACAGGCGTTCTGTGCCTGGAAAGGGAAGAGGCTCCTGGCAGAGGAGGAGTGGGAATTTGCTGCCAGGGGAGGACTGGAACGTACGTACCACAAGCTCTGACCTTTTTCCAAACTGAGGCACTGAGTAATGCTGGTTCTGCTAGATCCAAACCTCCATCCAGGGATGTTTTCAGAGGTTAATCTGAGGGGCTGAACCACCTCTTTTGGCCTGGGAGTTGAAATAATAATAACAACAATAACAACAATAATAATAATATCACAAGAAGAAGTGGCTTATCTATGGTTTTAAGCTATCTTCCTTCTGCCAGCTAAAAATACCATTTCTTGGGCTTGGGGCAAGGAGGGACCCACCTGCCCGCACCCATTGATGGTGGCATAAAGCAGCTGGGGGGACCATGGGACTCCCTGGCGCGAGCGATGGTTTGTAAATGGAAAGCTGTTGCTGATTCCCATCTCTCCTCGGCTCCTTGGCAGCATCTGTAGGGATTAGACCAACCCACCCCATTCATGTAAGCCCTCTTGCTGTCTCGAGCTGAGCAGAAAAGGATGGTCATAAAAGCCTGGTTAAAAATAGGCAAATGCAGAGGCTGGAGTGACACAGGGGTGATGGGTGTCTTTTCCTCTTTGGCAGAAAGGGTGTATCCCTGGGGAAACAAGTTTCAGCCGAACCGTACAAATCTGTGGCAGGTAAGTTCCTAAAAATCATCCCATCTATGCCGAGCTCTTCTGATGGTGTTTAACTTGACCAGTGTGTGTGGCTGCTGAGCAGGCTGCGTGGTCCCAGGAAGTAATGCAGACTTACCTGCTAAGGTACCAAGATTCAGCTCCTGGTGGGCTATCTGAAATATCCTTACAGGGAGCAAACTCAGCCCAGCTTCCCTGGGAAACCAGGATTTCAGTGCTTCCAAAAATTCACACATAACCAAAAATACATACATAAATCTGTTTGAAAAGGAGGATGTCTTGGGAAAACTTTAGATGGTTGATCTCCTCTCTTGGCCAGAAATGCTGCATAGAGTTAATTTGCAATGGAGAGTTATTTACGTTTTTTAAGTGTAACACAGTCCCATGAAGAGCAGGACTTCATGTCATCTCCACGGTGGGTCTTTACTGGGAGTGATCTTTCTTCCTACAGGGTGATTTCCCGAGGGTCGACACGGCAGAAGACGGTTATCACGGCGTCTCGCCAGTGGCAGCGTTCCCTCCTCAGAACAACTATGGTACGGAGCAGACACCCCCACCCTGGCTTTGGGGATGGCATCTGCTCTCTCATATCCATTCAATGCTAATTATAAAATCCTGTAATTGTAGCAAGGTTTCAGATATGACATAGGATCACGTCAGCATCTTGATAGAATAACCGAGCCCAGCAAAAGCACTGATGGTTGTTACTGAAGTTGGCCGACGCACACCTAGTGCACTTCAATGCACCAAACCATCCCCTGCTTTTAATTAGCAGTCAGTTATTTTGCACTTCCATGTGATTTACCTGAAAATCACAAGTGTGTTGTTTTGAGGGCAGCGGATGTGATGCCCGCGTGCCGGTGGGAAACAATGAGACACGTTTAAATGAGAGATTTGTTGAAGGTTGAGTTGTAAACAGGGACCAGTTTGCAATACAGTAAAGAGCTTCTGGTTCCCAGTCTCACCATTAAACCACACTCTTGCAGTGATGCTTTCAATGTTGCGCCCCCCCTCCCGTACACCAAAGTGCTTTTGCAGCCCTTGAAAATGTGCTCTAATAATCCTGATGCAAAACCATCCGTGTCTCAGGGCTCTTCGACCTGCTGGGAAACACCTGGGAGTGGACCGCGTCCGAGTACCTGACTCCGGGGCTCTCGGCGAGGCAGCACGCTCAGAACATGCGGGTCCTGAGAGGTGCCTCATGGATTGACACTGCAGATGGGTCTGCAAATCATAAAGCTCGTGTTACTACCAGGTAGGTCTGGGCAGTGCCCAGGCACTGTTTCACAGTGATTTCTTCCGGCTTGGTTTTACTTGGAAGGGGGGGATTTATTTTTAAGACATTTGTCTGGTCCTACTCAATTTTTGTGAGAAGCAGTTAGAAAAATATACTACAAACACTGCTAAAAATTTTCCTGCTATAAATATGTTCCTAATTGCTTCTCAAATAACGTGTATTTTCCATCAAGTGTTTAGAATTAAGTGCTTTTCTTGAAGTTATTCAAGGGAAGTGGAAGATGTTTCTAGTCTGTTCTAGAGGGTCACGTTAAAGGACACAAACATTAACTAGGAAGGATCCCTAACTTTGGGTCTCTTTTCTTCCCCATGAGAATGGGGAACACGCCAGACTCAGCCTCCGACAACCTCAGCTTCCGCTGCGCTGCCGATGTCCCGCACGTCACGGCCGAGAAAAGCCGGACCAAACCTGAGCTCTGAAGAGGTTGCTCAGGAAGACCTGAATGCATTTTCTCCTGTGGAGATGAACAGTAACCCCCAGCAGTCACTTTCACCAGGACAGTTTTAAAAATGAAAAATAAATACTTTCAGCTAAAACTCCTTTCTGCACTGGGACGCCTGGGCCAGGAGCAGAGGTTGGGAATGGCAGGCAAGGCGGTTTGTCTTTAATGTCCTCCGGGTGTAGGAGATACTACAGCTCTCCTCTCAGCGTCTCTTTTAAATAAGCAGAGGGTTGTGTGTGTGTGTGGGACAGGGCCAGAGCTGCTCTGACCTCCAGCCCCAGCCGGAGCAAGCAAACACCCGCAGCCCCCCCGTGACTGCCGGCATGGGGCTGCCAGGAAGGGCGTCCGCAGGGGGAGCGATGGGGGCACGTCCCTGGAACGGGGACTCGTACATCAGTCCCTATCTTTTGGGGAAATCCCAGATCGTACCAGTCTCTGAGCCTTCCCAGAAGTGAAACAAGGTGCCTTTATTGACCCTTAAACTGCCAAACCCCCGTGTGCTCTCCTTTCTAAGGGTACAGATGACACCAACCAGTGACCCACCTCTCCTGGGTGTTCTAGACGGCACAAGGGCTACGAACTGTAGCTCTGCCACCAAAGCCCCAAGCACACGGGTGGGCATGGACACCCCTCCAGGCACTGCTCATCCCTCCCCCACCCACGACTGCCCCGAAAGGGTCCCGCTCCAGGGCTGAGCTGAGCCTTCCCCAAGCAGACCTGCACATCGGGAGCTGCTGCTGGTCATGGCTCTATCAGAAGCAGCTTCTCCAAACCCTTCCCTGACAGTGGGACATTTCCCAGGGGCAAATTGCAGCCGTCTGCTGGGTTTGCATTTGCACCTGACCCGAAGCCAATTGTATCTCTAAGAAAAAGCAAAAGAAATCACCGGTTCATTTTTCAAAGATTTTACTCGCCTTAACTCTGAGCAAACTCATCAGTTTACGCAGCGGCAATCAAAACAGCCCTTCCTCGGCTGCCAGGGTCAGCAAAATGGCCTTACAGGTGTTCTCGAAGAGGGCGGCTCTGTTCTGCGCCTCCCCCTTCTTCACCCAGTGCCGGTAGGTCCTGAAGGCGCAGGCATCGATCAGCTTGCGGACGGGCTTCAGGGCATACGGGTCCCGTACCACCAGCTCCCGGGTGACCGACTTGACCAGCCGGTACTGGTAGTAAATACGGACCGATGCCAGGACGGTCAGGCAGATCACCTGCAGCACGGGGGGGAACAGGCTGGAATTGGTGGCCAGTCCTAAAACAGGACCAGATCAGCCCCAGCACATCCCACGCGGCTGCTATCCGTGTGGAGTCGGGAGGAAGCCCGGCTCCTGGCATGGGAATTTACTCCCATGTGAGCAGTACAGGCTCTTTCCAAGTGTGTCCTTGACGTCAGAACTGCAGATCAGTCATAAATGTGTCACCTAATGCCACTTTGGGTACCTTTGAGCTGCCCTAATGGCTGGCTACAGGGAAGGGAAAGGATTCCTCTGTTTCATCAACTTTTACATCATTTGATGCACCCATGTGATGTCAGGGTCATCCATTTCCCCTTAGAAGTGACTTTTTTCTTTTTTTTCTTTTTTTTTAATGATTGCAGGGGAGGCAGGCTTTTCCCTTTTCTTATCTAATCCTCTTCTGGCTCTTAGGAAGTACCAGAAAGTAAGTGAAATAGTGCTTGGAGAAGGGTCTCCACCCAGGCTGCAGCATCCTGCCAAATCCCTGGTCCATCAGCCTTCTTGAACTCCCAGTTTTTCCCAACTCAGCTGGGAAACCCATCCCACCGCTCAGCTTCTGCAGCTCCCGGGCTCAGGATCAGGGTGCTGAGACACCCCCACACCCAACCTCACCTTGAATTTCCGGAAGGGGCTGAAGTGCCGAACCTCCTCCACATCGTACTGCTGGAAGAAGGGGTGGGCCAGCGCCTCACCAGCCGTGTACCTCTGCTGTGGGTCCACCACCAGGAACCGGGAGATCTGCATGAGAGCACCAGATCAACCCGAGGTGTCCCAGGTGCCTACAATCCCCCCCCCAAAGGTTCTCCTATCCCCGAGTGCCTACCAGGTCCTTGACGGTGTCTGAGCGGTCATCCCACTCCGGGGAACCGAACTGGTAATCCCCATTCATGATCATCCGCAACATCAGCATCTGCTTGCGGTGCCAGAAGGGAGGCGAGCCGGCCAGCAAGGTGTACATGATCACCCCGGTGCTCCACCTGCGGGCAGCCCAGCGGGACCCTCCAGCCCCGGGCAGAACCCCGGGGCACCCGGTTGGATCCGTGCCCCAAGAGTGGCTCAGTGCCTCCCCCCAACCAGGGCACACTGGGCTTTGCCACCCTGGAAAACCAGGAGGACACTGCCCTGCGCCGTGGCTGATGAGGGAGGCTGAGCTCGTGGCTGGGGCTCGTTAGCTGTGATGGGTAATAAGGAGCAGGGGCTGCCTTGCTGCTGGGGAGGGGTGTGGAGCTGCTCTCCTGGATGCTGCAGGAGGAAGCTGTAAGTTGGGGGTGTTTGACCTTGGTTTTTCTTGGGTTTTTTTTAGGGGAGGGAGAGGACAGGGGAAGGTGGGATGTGGTGGTGTCAACAGGGCTGGATGCTCTGGGGGGGGTCTCTGTTCAGGCTGTAGTGCACAAAGTGTCCTGGTGTGGGGTTTAATGGATGTATTGAGTGTAATACGCCTTTGTGCGTCTGAAGTGGTTGGTTACAGCTCTGACTGCTGCAGACCTGTGACCAAAGCCACCAGAAATGGTGACAAAGTCCTTTCAGGGCTCAGACTGGGCTCTGATGGGCTTTCCTGAGCTGTGTGCTGTCTTGGGGGCTGCCTTGGGCTCATGTCTTGCTATGGAGCGTGTTTAAGAAGCCCCATGTCTTGGAGCTGAGCCCTGAGGTGATTTTTATGAACAGAAACTGTTGCTTTCTGACAGGGCAAACTGGGAAGATGAGCTTGTCCCCAGGCTGCTTCTCCCCCAGCTCTGTGCCAGAGCCCCCTGGTCTCCAGGACGGCCCCTTGTGGCCCCCAAAGGTGTTTTTGGGTGCATCATTTAATTTCTTCCAAACACTCAAATTGGTCCCCATCTGCACAGCTCTTGCTGTGCCTCAAACCATGGGTGTTTTGGGAGCAGCCCGAGGGGCAAGGCGGGTGTCTCACTCACATATCGACCTCCTTCCCATAGCCTTGGTGCTCGTCGTCCATGGAGCACTGCAGGATCTCAGGGGCCAGGTAGCCAGGTGTGCCGCAGATCTCTGCAAAGATGGGGCAGAGCATCCCCCTGAGCCACCTGGGAGGGTCTGTGCCATCCCCACCCACCCCTGAGCAGTCGATGAGGGGGTCTGGATCCCAGGTGGGATCTTTGCAGCGATGGTGCTCGCAGGGAGTAACCGCAACTCGTGCACATCTTGCTGGTGACTTCTCTTGGTGGATTATAATGGTTAAAATGTGTGCGAAGAGAGCAACGAGGATGCTGGTGGGGGGATGCTTGTTGTTGGATACATGGAGTTGGGGGAAAAAAAACCCTTAATGTTGGGCAGTAAATGGATGGGGTGATGAGGATCAACTGGAGGGGGAAAGAATAGGATGGTTTGCCTAATGGGCAGCAACTTCTTCATGGCAAGGAGTGGAGGCTGTGCCGCAGGCAGACCCGGGCTTGTGCGTGAGCAGGAGGGGCAGCCCCAAGCTGACGGGTGCCAGTTTGCACCCATGGCAGCAAAACTGGCCCTAGGGGAGACACTGGGGCTTCCCTGCGGGCTCTGCAGCATCGGGGTGGCCACAGGCCAGCCTGGCATCGCCCCCTCCTCGCCATCCTCCTACCTTTGAGCTTCTCATTCTCGCGCAGCTGGCAGGAGAAGCCAAAGTCCGTCAGCTTAATGTTCATGTCGTCATCCAGGAGGATGTTCTCTGGCTTCAGGTCCCGGTGGACAATGTTGATGGAGTGGAGGTACTGGATCACTTCCAGCAGCGCACGCATGATCTTCCTGGGGATGGGTGTCAGCACCTCTTCTAGCCCAAATGCCCATCGGCACCGCGCTCCCGGGGATGGGGACGGGGACCACGCAGCTCAGCCTCTACGTCTGAGCGCGGGGGCTCAGCCCGGGGAGCTGTTTTGCCTGTGGGTGCGGTGCTGGCCGCAAGGTCGCCCTTGGAACCCGTGCTCTGCTTTTGCAATATGATTTTCAGCCCTCTGCATCTTGCCTTACCTGGTTTCCTTCTCACTCAAGGTGACTTTCTCGGTGAGGTAGTCAAAGAGCTCCCCTCTCTTCATCCTGCGCGTGGGAGGGAAAACGGAGGCAAGCTGTAGCAGCAGACCGGCCCCAAGCCCTTGGGGAGGATCACCCGGGGGGTCGCTGGCCCTTAACAGCCCCAGGGCACCCATTGCACAAAATTAAAAGCCAACTTGTTAATAAAAAGGGGTAAAAATACCCCTATACTGCTGCAAAAAATGTAGGTGGGAGGAGGAAAGGCTGTTCCTGGAAAGGGCAGGGTTTGGATGGGAAAGGGACAGGGCTCTCGCGGTGTCATCCCCCTCTACTGACGTCCATCGCGCTGCCCCGGCATCAGGAGACGCGGCGTCACGCACACCCTGGTCCTGCTGGGCATATAAATAACCCACAGGGACGCGTGACGGCTCCCACCAAAGGTTATGGGGAAACCTGAGCAGTGCTGAGCCGCTGACGGAGGGAAAACACTGCCAGCAGCGAGGCTGCAAGGAGTGGGCTTGCAGCAATCAAGGCTCCTTTCCACCTTAAGCAGGAGCTGGTCACCCCACCCCCCCCTTTGCTCGGTTTGGGCCATGAAAAGCTGAGGCAAGTGTTGGTTGGTGGCCATCTGCAGAGGGGGAAAGGGCTTGGGGAGAAGGCAAGCTGGTACTTACAGGTCAAACACCAAGAAGAAGAAGGTGCTGGATTCGTAGCTGTCCTTCAGCTGGACTGCAATAGAACATGGGGGCTGTGAGCACAGTGTGTAGTGTGTTCCTGTCCATTAACAGACTAAAAATTGCTGATCTAATTGAATTAATGAGGAGTTGATCTTTATTAGTGTGTTAGTTGGGAGACAACCCGGGCAGTGTGAGCACCACTGGCGGGTGTGCGGAGGTAGAGCAAATAATGGTCTAAGCAGGTGCCTGCGTTGCGTTAGCACCATCGGTGGTCTGACCCTCCAGGGATTTCACCCCAAAAACCCTTCCTGGGGATACCCTGAAGAATAAACGGGGCAGAAAACTCCCTTGCCCTGATGCTCGGAGCCTGACTTACTGACGTTGGGGTGGCCTGAGACTTTCCGGAGAATGTCGATCTCTTTGGTGGTGGCTTCTCGCAGTTCCTGCACCTCCTTGGGGGATATGTTACCTGCCGTGATGTCAATAATCTTCACAGCATACTCCTGACGGGTGGTTTTGTGAATGCACCGGCGGACAACGCTGCTCACCCCCCTGCCAGGGACAACACAGACAAGATGGGGGTTTCCATTCCTCCTCGTCCAGCCCAACCTCCCGGCCGTGCCATCAGCACCTGGGCTGGTTGGTATTTTCATGTTTGAGTGGGTTTTGCTCTGTTACCCTGTCTTGGTGGGACACGAGATTTTTTGAGCTGATGGAGAGTGTTTCTTCACGCTATTTTTAACCCCATGCCACCATGGGCACTGTTCGTATCAGATTCCCAAGGAGACGCTCTTCCTGTCGGGTACTGGAGTAGATGAAACCACAGTTTGCCAAAACCAAGCCTTACCTGCCCAAAACCTCCTTCGGCTCATATTTTTCATAAAACTCCTTGGATGAGTTCCAGTCTGGCAGATCTTCTTCCTTGGTCATCTCTGGCTCCTGTCTGGCAGCGCTCTGGGCTTGTCTGCTGGCAGAAAGGGGCTGCAAGGAGAAGAGAGCAGGGACGGGTACGCGCTGCACCCAGGGCTGGAGCAGGGACCTGTCCCATCCCCCATCTCCCCCAGAGGGAAAAACGTCAAGCTGGAGGATCCTGGACCACAGACCAAAGGGGATACTTTGCTGGTTGGAAAAGCAAAGCCTTGCCCTTGGGACGCTGTGGAGATCCCATTGAGAAAAGGAAAAATCCCACTGGATCCCCATAACCTGGCTATCCCCGGGGCAGAAGCAGCCTGGCTGGGGCCAAGGCTTTGGAAAGAGCCACAGCACCTCAAAACCTTGTCCCTTCCTGCAGAGCACCTGCACCCTGCTCACAGAGCATCGTCCTCCAGCTCCTACCACGTGCTAAGGACTTGCCTCGCTTCTCCTAGTTCCTCCCACCTGGGAAAGCAGTTTAATTAAATTTTTGAGACTCCCACTGGGAGAGCGCTGGTGGAGGAGTCAGTGGCTGAGCTGCACCTTACGCTTGCAAAGGCACACAGCAGCAAAGCGATGCTGGCACAGCAGGTCCAAAGGTTCCCAGCAGCCTCCAGAAACATCACCCCATGCCGACGCCACCCAAAGACCCCTGCAAAGCACTGAAATCTGCCTTGCCTTCTATTTTCTTCTTTTTTTTCCCCCTGATTATTTTTAAGACAACAAAGTTGTCCAGAATGGTTTGGCTAAGAACAAGGAGGAAAAAATAGTGTTTCAAGTGAAGGGAAAAAGGACGGAGGAGGAAAAATGGTCGGTGAGGGTCAGCGAAGCGGCGTGGGGGGCTCTGTGGGTCAGGGTGCAGGCAGGGACGGGGTGCAGGCAGGGACGGGGTGCCTGGGGACAGCCAGCACTGCGGGGTCAGCCGGGGCCGAGCCAGCCCCAGGGCAGCAGCCCAGCGAGCTTCCTCGGCCACAGGCGTACGGCTGCCAGCAGCCTCCACAACTCCTGAAAGGCTTTTGTCCCTCCGCTTTTTTTTTTTCTTTTTTTTTGGGGGGTGTGTGTGTGTTTTGGTTTTTTGGGTGGTGGTTTTTTTTTTCTATATTCTGCCATTGCTGGAGAAGGAACAATGTGACAGTATTTTGATGCAGGGGAGGGGAATACCAGGAGTCCTGATCCCTAATTTTCACCGGCATTTCCCTTTAAGCCCTGGGAACTGGATGTCCTCAGCTTGTGCCTGTGCCTGGTGTTGCTGAAATGCTGATTGTCTGGGGTCCAGCTCCTCCGCAAACTTACACAGAGACCAAGCAGCTGGTGTGGAAAGCTGCTCTTAAAAGCTTGGGCAGCAAAATTGGCACTTTGGGCGGACAGGTTGCTGCTGGGGGAGGGAGTAGGTGGGCAGGAGAGCCCCGATACTGCGGGTTTTCCCTTGCCCTCCTCTCCCAGGTGGCAATAACTCTGCCAGGAGGCTCCCAGGCAGGTTTGCATCTCTAAGTAGGTTTAAATCTTATTATCAAAGCGTATCTGTCCTGACCTGGTTATAAAGACTGATGCTGTGTTTCAGGTGTCTGTCCGCTGCTGCTGCTGGGAGGGATGTCTAACAAGAGCAGGAACATTGCTAAACAGCCATGAGTTTAATTTAATGTCTAGAGTTTTAGCTGGTTTTTTTATGTAATGTCTAGAATTTTAGCTGTTTTTTTATTTAATGTCTAGAATTTTAGCTGTTTTAGCAATGGCAAACCCAAGTCAGGGCTGAAATTATAAATGAGAGGCATGATCAGGAAATAGGGAAAAGAAAATCTCTCCAAGGTGGGGGATAACCAACAACTTTGGTGTTTTTCTGAAGATGAAAACCAAAGTCCTGGGGGGTTGGTGTTGCAGGGAAGGGCTGGAGGTTAAGGAGCATCTGCGGAGCGCTGCCAGGAGAAGCTTGGCGTCCGTGTGTCTCCTCCTGGGAGGAGAGAGCCCAGGAGTTTGTTTAAAACATCCCGATACTACATAAGCAGCTGGTACAGAGCACTAACAGGATAAGCCAGGCTTACTACCAGTGCTGGAGGAGCTCCGGGGGAGTGCGAGGGGGGAGATGGGGAGAAGGGGTGTAGGTTTCTGTCCTGAAGCGGAGATGGAGGAATNGCTCCGAAATCCTCCCCGCCCCTAAAGCACCGTCTCCCGCCGCCGGTTTCCCCCAGAGCCGGGTCCCGGCAGAGCGGCTTTGCCGCCGGCCTCACCTCGCTGCAGGCAGCCTGGGTCCGCCGAGTCCGTCCCCGGGCCTGGGGCGGGCGAAGGGCAGAGGCCGGGGCGGGAGGAAGGGCCCGGGCGCTGGGGAGCTGCCGCCGGCCGCTCGCTCAGGGCTGCCCGCCGCTGCCCAGCCAAAAATAAAGCGCAACGCGAGTTGGCAGCCGCGGCCGGCGGGCGGGCATGTCGGGCCGCGGCTCGAAGTGAGCTTGTCTCCGGCTGCGGGTGGTGGGGGGAGCCCGTCCCCCCCCCCGCTCCTAGCCAGGGAGGGCGGCTGGAGGGACAGCGGAGCTGCTGGCTGCCGCGGAGCGGAGCGGAAGAGGCGCGCAGCAGCGCGGAGGTTTGGGGACTTCCTCCGCCAGCCTTAACCCTTCCCTGCGCGGGGCTGGGCTCAGCCCCGGAGCTAAAGCACCTCTCCGAGTCGCGGCTGAGCCGCCCCGGAGCGAGATGCTGCGGGGGGAGAGGGAGAGGGAACCGGGGCTCGCCCGGACCCCGCCACGGCCGGGTCCCTCCTCCCCGCTTTCCTGCGTGGGTTGTCGCTTTCCACACCACGGCGAGCGGCAAACTGTTTTACCGGCCACGCTGCGCTTTCCCCAAAGCCTCAATGCTCCTCCTGCCTGCTCGCGGGGAGCGTTTTAGGGATGTCTGCTGCAAACTCAGCACCAGCCCAGTGTGGGCGTTTCTGCCCCAAACTGATTTTATTTCTTCTCACCAGGACGGTGAGACCTGACAACTGAGATGGGAACTTCGGCAGCAGAAGCAAAACCGGTGGTGTCACCAGGAGAGACAGTTGTGTCCTTGTCCCCCAGGCCTGAGGTAACCCCTCCCCATTTTGAATCCTGATTTTTATCTTTTCACTTCCAGGCTCTGCAGATCGCTGACAGGGGCTCTTGGGAACAGGTAGAATACCCAACAGCATAAAAACAGTTCAGGAAAAAGAGGTCGTGCTATGGAAGCATTTTTAACAGGAATTGCAATTTTTGGTTCAAGGTTATTCCCTGCCATGCTCCCCCCATGAGAATAACCTTCAATCCTCCCACCTTCTTCAGACCAAGACTTCTACTGCAAGGTAGAGGAAGAAAAAAAAAAACCCAACAGCTTCTGTTTGCGTTACGGGGAACCGCAAGGCTGATGTAAGGCTGTTACCTCACAAGTGAACAGTTGCTCGATAGCACGGGTAATGACTGACCACTGAGATCCGCTCTGAGCACAGGGAACATTTCTCAGAATCTCTTGAATATGGAGCTTGTTTTTAAAGGGATGCTGCTGGGGAACAGAGCCCCACGGCAGGCAGAACAGCGTGGAACGAGACACAGCTTCCTTTTCAGGCAGCGTTTCCATCAGCAGTAGGGCTCAAAGGCTCAGGCAGGAGAAATCCAGCAGCACAGAGCCACGGGTGTTCCTCACCTCCTGCAGCTCAGGCCCTGCAGGCACCACTGCTCACAAGCAGAGAGGAACTTGCCAAAATCAGGTCTCACCTGCTCACCCTTTACTCAACTCCAAAGTCCACTAAAGCACGGTGCTTCAGAGAGAGAGGTTTATTTATACACCACATCACTTACATTCAACGCAACAATCAGCAAACCAGTTAACCCAAATCAGCTCATTCTGCTTTATTGTTCATTCTTCCATTGTGTGCTAAATTAATTTGCTGCTGTAAATTTTATCACATCTGTAGCAGCTACGGCAGGAATTGCGCCACAAGGAGGACAATAGTGCGGATACGTGAACTAACGATATCAGACAGCTTTAGACTTTATTAATGAAGCTCTTTTTTTCATTCATAGGTCAGTTCTTGTAAGATGGTCTTCAGCAACCTTGTTCCGAAGGCTTAGGCTAAACCTGTAAGGTAAGAAGTTACTGGTTAATTGCAGTAAGTTTGGAATCCCTGAAAGGCAGGTGGTCTTCCTTGCTGTAAAGCAGAGGTATGCTCACATCTGGGGTGCTCCCTATCCCCTCATCTATTTGCTGGGAGGTGCTGAACACCCCGACACCGGCCTTCAGCAGTCCCCTTTCTCCCGGGTCAGGTGTCCGCTTGAGTTGTGCCAAACCGGCGCTTGCTGCAGGCCAGCAGCACTGTGCTGATTCTCCAAGCCTGCTGCCACCGCTCTCCCAAACTGTCAGCTTAGTCCACACACAAAAGCTTCAGGAATTCGTCCTCTCCCCACCCCATCACCTCCAGCTACACATACGGGACCAAGACAGGAAGCTAAACAGAACAGCAGCTTGCTCTAACCAACTTCAGTGCACGTGCTCTGTATCAATCCATTCTTTACCATATGGATTGAAAAACCTCAGGACATGCCCATGACAATTTTATCGCTTAACTCATTTAGTAGCTGCTCAGTAGCACTGTCAACTTACCATTAGCAAACCTGCACTGCTTCAGCACTTCACTGAAGCCCTCGCACAGCTTGAGGTCAGTCTGGTTCTGCGCACACTCCAGGAATTGTTTCATTTCATACTGGCAAGGAGCAAACTGCGACTGCTGCTGCTGGTAGGCAGGCTGAGCTGCCTGGGGCTCCTGAAAGGACACACACCTCCATGAGCACCCCTTCCACAGCTGCTACAAAACCACCCCAAGTACTGCCTGCTCTGTATTTCTTCCCTGAGTTTTAGTCAAAATGTTGGGTCATTGTTTAAATGGAAAACAAAAAAAAGGGCTGAAGTACAAAGTAAGTTTCCAGCAGTGGCATGACACATTCTGAACAGTTTTGTAAGTGACAAACACTTAGGTAACTTTGGATACGCTTCAGTAACTCTGGATAGCATCTGGGCAAGGTAACAGCGTTACCTTAATGCTTGAGCAGCACGAAGAGACCTTACCGTCATCAGGCCTGGAACATGCAAGTTCTGTCTGAATCAGAGGGGTACTACAGCAGAACACAACACTAATACCCTACTGCAAGGACTCATGCATCCCTTTGAACTACTTCTAATATACTCACAGTGATTGTGGCAGTTACCACAGAGACTGAGTTCTACAGTTACCCACGCTTTCCCAGCTGCTACTTGCAAGGTTTTTATGTCTATAGCAACCACCTAAGTCTGATCTGCCCAGTTAACTGCGCCTCATTAGTTGGCATCCAGCTATGCTTTCTCTTACCTGGTAAGTAATATCAGGCCTCGCAGCTTCAGAGCTGCTTCCTCCACCAAATCCTCCTGTAAGCGCATGACCTATGGTATGGCCGACAGCGGAGCCTACAGCAACTCCGGCAGCAGTTGTAGCCATCTGTGCCATCAGACCAGGCTGCTTCGGTGCAGGAGCAGCCACAGCAGAAGCCGGGGCCGCTGCCGGGACAGGCGCCCGAGCAGCGGGCGCTGGTGACGCAGCTCTCATTTGTGGTGCCCGACTGCAAGGACATAAAGAGAAACCTCACATCGTCGCTCCAAACTCACAGCCGGCAGAGACCAGCCAGCCGCAGGGAGCATGAGTTTGTAGTTCCTCCTTGTTACACCCTGTGCACTGACGGCAGGAATGCAGTTTTGGTGAGTAATTTATGCACAACAGGGTAAGGTTTACAGGCTTCCTTCTAGCTGCGTTTTAAGGACTAGCCGCGCCCCCCACATCCCAAACACGCGTGCTATTTTGAGGGAAATGAGACAGAGCCGAGAAGGGGCTGGTTAAGTAGGCCCTTAACGCTCAGGCACTGGATGGCCAGGCCCCGCCGCCCAGCGAATCCTGGGGACACCCACCTCCATTGCCGCCAAGCGCCGACCTTGCTACAACCGAGCTCAAAGCGGCCGGGCCGGGCCAACCCCGTAATGGCGGAAAGGCCTTCGCCGCCCTGCGGCCTACGCGGGGGCGGGGAAGGAGAGGAGAAGAGGGGAAGAAGGAGCCCAGCGGCCCTCACCTGGCGGGGGGCGCCACGCGGGACGTGCGGCTCCGTCCGCCCCTCGGCATCGCGGCGGGGGAAGGTTCGCTGAGGTGAGGAGAAGAGAGAACACCCGCCGCCGGCGCCTCTGAAGGTCACCCGACACCCGCCGCGCGCGCCTGCGTCACTGCCGTAACGCCGCGCGGGGAGGCGGGGCTTGCGCTGGGCCCGCCCCTTTCCGCTTCCCGCCTGAGGCGCTGGCCCGGAGCGGGAAACGGGCGGTTTGGGAGCGCGATGGCGGCGGGTGGGTGTGTGAGAATGAAACGGTTCAGCTGTGTTCGGACCGCGCCTGCCCTGTGGGAACCGCGCTCTCTGGAGAAGCACAGAGGCAGCACGCCAGACACCGTGAGGGAGCCTCCAAAAGCCCTTAAAGGCTTTGGCAGAATTGCCGAGTCTGACGCGAAAGGCTGGGATTTACCACCATGGGATTTACCACCATCCGCCCCACAAAGCAGCGAGGGCACCTCCTGCCCACCTCAGCCCCACGCACAAAGCCGTCTGCGCGGGCTGGCGCGAGCTCTTCGGGTCGGTGGGTCTTGAGGCGCTATTTTGAGGGATGTCGGTTTAAATAAATAATTACTGTAGTTATTTTTTATTTTTTTTTTTTTATACACAGCAGCTCTAACACGAGATCATGGCAGCGCCGTGGTGGCTCTAGCAAGGCCTGACGCCATCTCAGCTGTCCCTGTGAGTGGAAGGGTCTGCACACCTGAGTCAGGGTTTGGAAGGCAGCTGCTTTCTTTTTTTTTTTTTTTCCAAAAAAAGTCTGGAAAGTTTGGAGACAGATGGTGAAAGACAGCTTGAAAAGATTGGTACTGCATAGTCCAGGGAGAGGAACACAATAAAAATAGCGAATGAGAGAGAATAAATAAATAAAAGTCAGGCCTTCTACTGTGTAGAAGGGATACTAGATGCAGAGTGGTTATAATAAAGTGAATGTCACTGCACTTTGTTAAGTGGAGGGAGTTCTTTAGAGAAAACACAAATGATTTCTGGAATCTGCAGTGAGTTATTAACCTTAGCAGAGCTTTAGAAAAGAATTAATCATTTAATAAGGATGAGAAGGGCGCAAGTTAGGTCATATAACTTGGACTGCAATTAAAATATAGTCCCTAGATTTTACTACCTAAGTCCAGATATATCAGAGGTAAAGCTGTTCTGCTGAAATCTGATCCTTCCTTACTCAGTTAATTTAGCACACCAGTTGTTTGGTTTATTTCTTGGTCTAAACCCCATTGAAAAGAATGAAAAGAGTATGGAAGACTAACGTACACAGGATTAGACCTAAGGAGGTAATAAACTCTCAAATTAGGCTCAACAGAAAGTAAAAATTCATACAACTCCATTTACCATTATAAGCAGGCACCTCGCTTCTTGTCCTTAGAGTATGCATGCGCACATTCATCCCCAAAATGTGATTGCCATTATCTCACTTCATTAGAAAGCTGTTACCACGACAAAAAATTGCTTGTTCACAATTTCCTCAGTTGCAAGGGATGTAGCTGTGTAAAACCAGTCATTCCAACATCTCGTATGTGAGGGGATGTAACTGTTCTCTGATAAAGCAAGCATGAATATTGGTAGTTTATACAGCAACGATAATCCAAAAGCAAGGCTTTGGTCAGAAAACAGTTGCTCTTAACGCAAACATTATTAGGAGATGAATGTAAACAATATGTCATATCCAGAACAGCGGCATCCACGTAAGTTCAGACTGCTGGCGTTACTGCCGGAGCTCATCTCCGCACACCACTTCTCTCTGGTTCTTTTACTCTTGGCCTCTCTCCATTTTGGCTTCTTCCTCAGCAGCTCTGGGTTTGGGGTTTTGTCAAATGCCTGCGAAGCATTACGAGTTTTGCACTGCAGACAGACAGAAAATAATTCACTTCAGATTTGGCACTTTCTCTCCTGCGGTTGGCCCCGTGGATAGCTCCCAGAGTTAGGCAGGAGCGCTCGGAGGCGGGCAGGGCAGGGCAGGGCTCAGCCCCACTCCTCCATCCACTGCTGCCAGCCCGAGCGGTGCATCCCGGGCCCAACATCCCACAGCGTCCGTTTGGTTGACAAAAAGGCAAAACTTTTACTAGAACTCATCTTATTTAAGGGCCAAGCTCTAAATACGTGAGATAACAACTCATTTCTTAGCGAAAGGTTTGCTCGACTCTTTTTAATTAATAGTTTTCAATTTCTCTTTTTTGCTGGCAGAGGGATTCCTTCTTGTTGCTGAAGTCGTTCTGCAACACGTCTCTCTCTGAATTCATTTTGTTTTGCAGAACAATGAAGGCACGGATGGCATAACTGGCGGTATGAATGCTGGCGTTGTGTTTCGTCGTCCTGCCTGCCTTGGGAAAACTCACAGAGCTTCGCTTTGTACTGACTCGCTCTTCCATCTGCTAATGCCCAGCAACAACGTGCGTACAAGGAAACGGGGAAGGGAAGGAGAACAAGTTGCTGGTGGCTGTCCTCAAAATAAAGCAATAATGGTGGCTGTGGTGGGTGTTTACAGTAAGCAAAGATTATTTTATCTTCAGCTAGTAGGTGACTTGTGTTGGCAGACCCAAGGTATCAGCTATGTTCTTAAACTACAGCCAGATATCGATGCTACTTTTGATAGAAACCAGACACGCACGAAAGAAAGAAGATCCAGCCTTGATTGCCTCTGGTTGTATCCGTCTAATTCTGAGCAGCGCTATTGACTAACAGGTCTGCCGGCTATTTTTAGAGGTGTGATACGAATGTGATCCTAGATCTGTGAAACAGATGACAAAATCCCATTGCTCAAGTGCGAAGCGTATTCTTCCAAAGATGAGGCTGAGCGAGGTTTGGGGAAATCCATCGACAGCTGCTCTGGAGTCCGGCAGAGGACCAGGCTATGGTGTGCGCTAGAATAAACAAAATTTTAATGCATTTTTTTAATATCGTTTGTCAAAAGTTACGCGTCCTGAAAGTCTCAGGGTGAACTCAAGGAATGTAACAGGCTCTCAGCAAGCTCCCTCTGCACAGGCGGCACCAGATGCGTTTGTATGGCTGCAGTGGTTTGGTCCTCTCCAAAACCGTGGAAAAACCCTGGTGCAGTCGCTGGAGTACCTGTGTGCGAGACCAGCATCGCCTTAGCTGTAGTGAAGTGGCACGTCAGCCCTAAGGGTCACGTCAGCCGTGCCCGGGTTTAGTAACACGCCCCAGAACTGCCCAAATCTGAGGAAAAAAGGGGGAAAAACTCATTTTTCCGCTGCAATCGGGGAGCGGGGGGACGATGACCACCCCCCCGGGCGCCCTGCAGTGCCCCTAGATGGCCGCCAGGCGGCGCCATAACGGCCCGCCGCGCCACCCCCCCCTGTCCCGCCACACCCCCCCGCCCCGGCCTGACGTGACGTCGTCGCGGAGCGCCACGTCCGGCGCGGTCGGTGTGGGCGGGGCGGGAGGGGCGCGCCCGCCTAGGGAACCAATGGGGTGTGGGTGCGCGTGCGCGGCTCGTCGGCGCCGGGCGCGCGTCGCGGGCTGAGGCGGAGGGAGGGGGTAAGATGGCGGCGCCCGTCCTGCTGCGAGTGTCGGTGCCGCGCTGGGAGCGGGTGGCCCGCTCCGCGGTGTGCGCGGCCGGCATCCTGCTCTCCCTCTACGCCTGCCACCTGGAGCGGGAGNGGCCGAGGAGAGGGGTGTCAGGGCTCCCGGGTGAGGCAGCCCCTTTGCTGGAGGGGTGGTGTGGGAACGGCTTTTTTCGGGATCACCACGGGCTGGAGGGTGAGGCACCCGCAGTTTCTGTGTTGTAATCAGCTAGAGTGACAGGCCTTTCAGTGGGAAGTGCAGGTTAGAGTGAAATGCTTTAGGTGTGACTGGTGGTTGAGGCCAACATAAACAAATACAATTGTAGATGATTGGCTTTGGGGTGTTTTAATCAGAGTATCTGAATTGCTCTTTCATTGTAATGTTACCTGGCACACAGAAGATTGCCTTCATGGTGCAGAGGAAATGCTTAATTTGAGAGAGATTTGTGTGCCTTGGCAGCAAAAGCCCAATCGAATCTTGATTTATTTTACAGGTTTCCAGTCAGTAATTACTTTAGCAATTGTTTTCTAAAGGTCGATGGTTCTTATTTCTGTTAGGATGGTCAATGTATAAATTTTAATATGCTGCTAGCTTGACTTGTTGTCAAGTAACTAGTTGATTGAATTACAATAATGAAGAGCCTTGACCTGCTGTATAGTTACAAGTGCTACCAGTATAAAAATGCCACAGGAAATACTTTTGGGTGTAATTTGACTAAGAAACTCCTCTAGAAGCATAGTCTCAAGTATTTCAACTAAAGAAATAAGATGATTTGTCCAGCAATCTCAAAACTGCTCTGTGCATATATATATGTAGGCATACAAAGGCATATGCAGACGTGTCCACGCTTAGGGAGCTGGGAAGGGAAGGGTTTTGGTTCTTCAGCAAATCTAGGTATTGAAAGCTTCCTTTTTCTCATGAGAATTTTGTTATTATCATGTTAGTGCCTTCAGCTGAATGAGTACTTGAGATTTTTTTTTTCCCTTCTGTGTAACCTGCATAAAAGCTGTCACAGTTTTTGCAAAGGTATTTGCTGTATTATCGTAACAAGCCAATGGGGGAGAATATGCCTGTACTCTCAAGGTGGAAGCTGGTTAAGTTGTTTAGGCAAAACATACAAGAAACTCGTATTCTTAAAACCATTTCTGTGGTGACAGAATTGGGATTGTGTTAGGTTGCTGAGAGATGTGTATCTACAGATGTTAGAAAGGAGGCTCTTGTGACTGAATGAAGGCTTTAACTCTGCTTTTCTGTCTGTCATCAGATATTCTTTAGTTTGTGAAGGTGCTTGTTTGTGTCTCTGAGAAGTGTCCTGAAATGAGAAGACTTCATTAAGCTTGCCAGATAACTTAAATTTATAAATTAAAATTATGCACAGGCTACTGAGATTAAACCACGTGACTATCATCAGTAATCTAAATTTTACCACAGCTATAGAGGTGAAAAGAGAATAACAGGGATTTAAGGTCCTAAGTAGCCTCTGTAGGTGTCTGTTCTTGTGTAGAATTGGTCCTTCTTTAGCTTTTGATTGTTACTGCCAATGCTGCTATTGAGACAGGGATTTTGAAGTAATAGTTTTAATGCATGTTTACTAAATGCCTTGAAGAAGTAAAATAATTCCAATTATATCCTCAGGTATTTCAAATTATGGAATAATGCTTGGTAATTACAGTGTTCATTAGTAATGCTGCAGCTGAAATGTTGAATATGTCATGGTAAGACCTGTAAATACATTATTGTAGTAATTCTTTATAATAATATGAACTGTTAGGGATAAAATCAACTAAAATCCCACTAGCAGTTGCTAGGACAATCTGACTGAAGTATTGTGAATGTCAGGATAGTTCATGATAGTTGGAGCAGGTGGTAAAAGGAGTTTGTGGAAAAGGAGCATGCAGGTTCTGTTCAGTCAAACCATATTTGGAGAAGAATGTGCTTTCAATGCTGTACAGGACACAGACAAAAAAGGAGTATTGCTTTAAAACTAAGGCAAGATGGCAAGCTATTAAACTTTGAAGTAAGAATAACATTGAAAGAAACTAATCTTATATTCCATGTTGCCACAACTCCCCATCCATTATTCTCTCTCTCCGATTCAATATTCTTTGTTACCGAAAGTTTCTCTGAAACTTGATTTCTAAAAGGAACTTCTAACTAAAATTTAGATTTCACTGGGATAGTAGAGTTTCAAATATTGTGTTCCAGTGTTTTCACATGTAATGCAGATCTAACTTTTGTGTTTCTTTTCTCATTAAGCTATTACACTGGCAATCACAAATTATTTGATTACCTGATTAGCAGAGTTAACTCTGTAGAGTTAAGTGGGTGACAAACTTGTACTTTGTGCTTCTACTGGCTTCTCGTGTTCATTTGATTGTGTGACTATTTAAGCTTCATTTGCAGATGGAACTTGAAAGGTAACAATCTTCACACTTTGAGTGTTGACTCCAACAGTGGACTGAACTTTAAAAAGCACATCATTGTGTTGGGATTAATTTTAAATATATAGAATAATGAGAATAAATTAGCGTATTCCTCCCTGAGCTGAGTTACTTTGGAACTAAGTTCTGATCTTTGGGAAGGACTTTTTTCACTAACAAGCTGTCAGTATTTCCAAGTCTTGCTTTTAAGCCAAATCTGGTATTGGCACAACAATGAAAACAGCTATGTTGTAAAGCATGCAGAGGGAGGAGCATAGAAAATCTTGTTTCAGAGACTGACTCATCCAGAAGATTATGTTGGAGAGATACTTTTCTAGTACCCCTTATTCAAAATACTAATGATCAGCATATTTCAGGCTTTTATCATGGGGAAAGTTCATGAAATAGTTTAAAAAGAAAAACTGCTAAGGACAGTATAATAAGTGAAGGTATTAGGAAAATATCTAATGTTTTCATTTGGCAGTTGCTTTAGATGTTTTAAGCAAATTGCTGTCTTACATTTGAGAATAATTAAAGTGTCAAGAATGGCTTTATTTATAATGAAACCAGCTAATAGCAGTTTCTGAAAAATATTTTTACTTTTGCTGTTACAGTAGTTTCACAGAGGCAATTAAACTAATAGACAAATTTCAAGTAATATGGATAGTGGTATGGCTTGAAATAAATAGTAATGCGGAGACCCAGAGCTTTTTGATTTGTTCTTTTACGTACCTGGGAGACTTTTGGGTCTTCTAATATGCTTCTGCTTTCTGTCCTGATTAATATGAGGTTCCTGCAGAGCAGATTAGTAGATGGCTGTCTTTGAAGGAAGTTTTGTAGCCCTGCATGTGTTAATGCTGTAACAATTTTAATACAGACTTAAGATAGCTGGTGTGAATGACCAAAGGGCACATGTCACTGTGTATCTTTAGCAATATTTGCAGCTGCGTAAGTGGCAAGGTTTGGAAATAGTCAATATTGATCTAGGTTAACATCTTTAGCTGACTTCCTGAAGAAGTTCTAGAGTCAAAATAGGATTTTAAGAATCTGTGTTGATCTGGGTATATAATTTGATAGGTGACATATTTTAGGGTTTCCCTGTTCTGAACTTCATGTAATGTGCAAGGCCTTGGATTGTCATCTTGTATTTGAGCCACTGTGAAATGCCTGTTCTGAAACAGTCTAATATGCATGTCTGCCTTATGTCTTCTAGTGGATGCCCTAAAATAATCATCTGGTAGTTCTTGGAAATAGATATCTGTAAAATTTTGCATGTGTTGTGGATAGATCTGTGCAGACATGCAGTTGTTTTACTGGATTTGCCAAGCATGGCCTGTGACAACTGTAGTATTGTATTGTTCTGCTCACCTTCATAAATAATTTATATGGTGAATTTAGACCCGTGTAAATGGTATGTTGGAATTGGTTAGTCTTTTGACATAGTACTTCAATGCTATCTTGTGTGAGTATAATTATGCAGGTGTAGAGCTTATTCGTCTGCAGAGCATGCAGTTATGCTATAAGATATTGCAGTTAAAATTTGACCAGTGCTGGTTTTCCAGTGAAGTACACCTTGCTAGAACTATTGTTCTGGTGCATCTTCATAGAGTGCAGATTGTAATGGAGATCAGGTTGACAAGAACAACCCCATTTTCTAAGGAAACGAGACATGGAAGAAAACTCTGACCTGCTCCCTGACCTGATGTTTATATTGCAGACCCCCATTCAGTTCTGTTGGGGGGGCAGTTCCTGTAAACTTGATGTCTGTCAAGTTTGTTTGATTCCAGGTTAAGAATACTATGTAGCAGTTATATTTCATATTAATGGCGAGTTCCCGATGTCCCAGTGCTTTTTTATTGCCGTAAGCAAGCATTCAGATATGTTTGAGGTTGACAGCTGTAGTTGTTTGTGACAATTGTTGTAAGGTGAGAAATGGTAAAGGTAGCTCTATGCAGGTAGTATAAAAAGGAAAGTTTTAGTCTCTTCTTGTGAACCAGCATAGGCAAATGAGGCCCATGTGTTGTTTTTTTTTTAATTGTACTAGTTTTGCAAGTCTTTGCTAGTCAGAAGTTTCCTTAACCTGAGCCAAGTTATTGTTTTTGTTAGGCATCTTTGATTCTGTATAGAA
This sequence comes from Aramus guarauna, assembly GCA_013400195.1. NCBI lineage: Eukaryota > Metazoa > Chordata > Aves > Gruiformes > Aramidae > Aramus > Aramus guarauna. The sequence continues at coordinate 28,563 of VXBL01002810.1, read as the reverse complement.
AAAAAAAAAAGAGTTTGACTGAGCTGCTGAAGGGCGGTATGTGGAGCAGCTGGCGGTCATTCAACAGGAATCGTATTTGTGGTTCTTAGCCTAATGAAATAGTTTACATGAAAATGTTGCCTCCTGAGACTCAGCTATAATCTGTCTGTAATTTAAAATTGGTTGTTGATTTCATTTCTGAGGATTGCAGATTGTTAGATAGCAGGTGTAATGGTGCTGCTTCAGTTACTCTGTACTTCGGTTACTCAGTTCGTTGTTTTTGCTATCTGAGGGAAGGTTTGAAGATCTCTGGCTTGTTGATTGGGCAGAGGGAAATCAGCATAGACAGAATCCATCCACTTTGCTTCAGCGGGATTTGGAGTGCTGTGGGTTCAGCATGATGGTGAATTGGCATAGCTGTAGCTAGATGAGTATGATACAAGTTTTACTGCTAAGGGAACTGAACCAAAAAAGCACAAACAACTTGAGGCCAAGATAGGTTGTATTATACTGCTTTTTTTTTTACCCTGGTTTCTGGAGAAGATTTTGCCTTTGTCTGTTGTATATTAATAATTTATTTTATAATTTTCCATTTTTTAATGGAAAAATTTAATGAAGGATACAAGTCACTAAAGTTTTATGGAAACAGATTCAATGCCAAAGGGGAGGGGAGAGAAACTCAAAGGAGTAACTGTGCTGAAGGGGGAAAAAAACCTGCTGCGTGAGCTAAGGTTATCTTTCCCATTTGGTCTGCTAGGCAGGCAACAAGTGTGCAAATAGGACTCAGAGGTGATAGATAATGGACTTGGTTGGGGAGACAGGGGCTGGGGGTGTGAACTGAGGGGGGACTGGGGGTTATTCCATGTGCTGGGAAGGAAGGTGTTTCAGGAACATCTGTAGAATAACAGCTTCAGTGTTGTTCCCAAAGCCAGTTGTTCCCAAAGTGGCAGAAGCTGATATTCAAGCGATTTTTCTCTCATCTTTTTAAAAGAAAACTGATGACTTCATACTTCGAACTGATATGATATGTAGTGGCTGAGGCACATCTTTTATAAAATACAGCAGTACCCTAGCTACATGAGTCTTTTTTTTTTTCTTTTCTTTTTTTACGTGTATTTTTGCTTTTCATAAATATATCACTTCTAGCTTGACTGGAACTTGCAATAGGGCTGAATTATTTTGCCGGATGCAAAGTGAATTTTATGAAGTGCCTATAGTTCAAATTCAGGCTTGTTTATGATAGCTTAATAGAAGAGATTATGTAGAAGGAATACAATGCTGTTGGCTTGTAGCTCGATTAACCACTGTGTCTGTAAGGACTGCTATAAAATAATTAACCACTGGCTGCTTGATTTTGCAGATCTAGACAATGAGATTTTTTTTTTTTGACTGTTCCTGAGGTAGAGCTGGAAGATACATAGAACAAAATTTCATTTGTTTATGGTAAATACTGCTAATAGATTTAAACATGAAATTAAGAGCATTAAAATTTTTGAGCACTCTTGGCAAGTTTACAAATGGGAATTTTTAATCTCCTTTCTTTCTTGTGGCTTCTAATTGAAGGCTTTTACTTAATTTATTAAAACTGTTAGTGTGGCCTAAGCGACCTTGTCACCATGAACTACATTTAATCCAAAATCCTCTAGTGAAGCTATAAAGAAGCTGCAACTAAAGTTTCTTAACATTGCGAAGTATTAACAGGGTCCAGATCCTTTGGCCTTTATATGAGCTTTTCACTGATGGCAATGTGTGAGCACAGGCCAGCTTTACTGCCCTCCTGAGAACTTTCATTCTGTACCATAACTTATCCCAGAAGTCAGATGACACTTAAGGCAATGTGCATATCGCTTATCCAGTCTAAGCTTTT
>VXBL01002810.1:0-26667 GCA_013400195.1 Aramus guarauna | reverse complement strand
TTTTTTTTTTTTTTAGAAAATTACATTTATTGTTTCTTCAGGGTTACAAAGTGGTAAATGGTGCTTGCTGTTGATAAAAAAATAATGCTTATGGGATGAAAAGTAATCCTGAAATGAGAGTCTTTTCGTAATCTAGTGCTACTCAGAAAACAAAACTTGAGTTCTTTACTTACAGTTCTCTGAAAATAGAATCTTTTTTTATTGTTTGCCCTTTTCATTGCAGGAAACCTAGTAATCGAGAGAAATGTGTTGGAAAACGTGCTGCTGCACAAATGCAGGGTGTTCTCAGCTTTTGAATCATATGTGCCATTTAATAATCTGGTCTCCTGAAGGATTTGATAGCATTTTCAACTAGACATTTAGTAGACCAGAATGTGAGCTGGGAGGTATGATGTGTATGCTTTGTTCAAGGCATTTGTTACTCACTGTTGTCAGGGACGTGGTACTGTAGCTAGCTGTGCTTAACCTGATCTAATATGGTTATTTTCATGTTAAAATGTATTTACAGTAATTAGTTCTTTCCCTGACATGAGAACTAAGGATTGCCAAATGAAATTGAGGTGATGTGATTCTGGAATTCATCACCAGGGGATGCTGAGGATGTCAAAAGTGCGTGTTCAGAAAGCGTCTGGGTACATTCAGGAAGGCTTCAAGGTAGGCTGCTGAGCATGTTGATGCAGGTAAAACCCCAGTTAAGAAGTTTCTTAAGCTGATTCTTAACTTAACGATAATTGAGGTCAAGGAGAGCATCTTGAGGAATGATGTCTTTGTAAGAGCCCTTAAAAATATCTCCTGCAGGAACTGTCAGAATTGGGGTGCTTGGCTAGAAGAAGCAGCGTAGCATTTCTTACGGAGAGTGAACAAGATATCTGACTCCTGGCTAAATACATACTTTTTGTTTGATTGTTTGACTTGCTGTGTTTGGCAGACTTGGTATTCTGTTGCTTTTTAAGCTAATACTGATAACTCTTACAGCTTTTAACTTATTAAACATGGAGGTTGTTTACTTGTCCTTTAAAATGACTGAGATACTTGTGTACTGCAGGAGGATCTCTTGGCTGCCTTTCTGCCAGTGGTATTGTCTCTGCTAAATTATGGTAAAATGTTGAGAATTAAAGTGTACTCCTGTTAGACGCTCTTCTGGAACATAGAGGATGTTCATAATTGTGCGAAAGAGCTAATGCTTTAACAGTATCAGATTTTATTGGAGACGTTACCTGAATTGTTGTCTTCCTGCTAAGAAGTGTCAAGTGCATGCAAATACTGCTTTAAACTTCTAAAAATCCAACGCTTCTGAGCTTTGCTAAATATTGCAAACCAAAAGGTACACTGCTTAGAGGGTGGATAATAATTTTCAAGACCTCCTTTTGATAAAAAGGACATCGGCCTAAAAGTCACAACAGTATTCAATTTTAGATGTTAGGAAACTACATGAACAGTTCTAAACACTTTGTCTTGGATTTCTTGAATCACTATTCTGAAAACTTTTTTCAAGACCAAAGTTGTACCTGCAAATGAGAAGTGATGCCGTTTGTCATCTTGAACAGAGAGGGAATTTAAGATACTTTCCTGTATGTTTTAAGTAACTCAAGGATTTGTTTTAAAAGAACTTCCTTGAAGTTAGTTCAGATGCCTTTTTTTTTTTTTAAATAGAAGTGAAACTTGGGTGTGGCAAAAGCTGGCTTGTCACATCGGTTTGTCATACTGCTCTGAATCATGCAGGGTGACCAGCATGATGTGTGCAACAGAACACTTGACTGCTTCAGGGATGGAGAGCCAGAAGTCAGTACCAGGAAAAAGTTGGTGATGTTGGATTATGCTTATATCTTGCTATGCAAGCAATTCTTTAATTAGTGCAGTTCATTTTACTTACTATTCTGTGTCCAAAAAATTGATCCAAGTTAACAATAGTTACTGTAACTTATGTCCTTTATAAGAAAGGCAAGTTCCATGACACAATTCTGAGCAGTTTATAGTCCTTTTTACTCATGTTTTATTGAGTTTGAAGTTTATTCCGGTGTTAGGACTGCAATCTTCCCTCTTGCTATTTGCTTGCTGTATGTTTTTAGACTTTCAAAGTTGTCATAACTCAGGTGTGATTCGCACAATTGCAGTCTGAGAAGGAAGATTTTTACCATACTCAGTCTTCTTCCTTCGTCCAATTCCTTGCAAAAGTGCTTGGTTTATTGTGCATTTTAGTGGGTTTTGGGAGCTCCTTGATAGCATTAGGAGATGATTTAGCCTCTTCACTAGAGAAATTAGAAATACACAAAGTCTACGTTTTTTGCTTTTCAATTTGATATGGAAAACTTCCTCAAACTTCAGACCTTGTAAGGCTGGAAAAAGTGCTTCGCGTCTTAAACTACAGGCTTCTTAGCTGTCTTGAAGTGTGTGGAATAAGATGCGAGATTAGAGCTGTACTCCATGGACTGAAATTTAATACCTGATGTCCTTAAAGCTGCTACGAGGCCAACGAGACACTTAATGAACTATTGCATGTGGAAAAAGCTTTCACAGTGCTCTGACCTTCTTGCAGCAACGAACAGATCACCTGGGGACACTGACTGTCAGGAAGGGCTTGAACTTGTTATTTTTCCATTAGCAACATTTTATTCATTTGCAGAATAAATGTAGGGTCAGATTCTGTCTAAAGTTTCTGACGTTTTGAGCTTGAGTTTGCCCGCAAACACGACAGGTTCTCATGATCATTAGAAGTGAGAGCGTACAGCTCGGGCGGGGAGGAGGCAGGAATTCAGCATCCTGCACTTACTTTGAGCTAAGCTAATGTTGAACCATAGACTTGGGCACACTTTGAGTTACGCAGTTTAGTCTCACGGTAAGGAAAGACCTGAGTGTGTTCAAATGGAGTTTAATGTCACCCTGCAAAGAATTCTTGCTTGGAGACTGGAACAATAAATTGCACCTGTGGATAGTAAGCTGAAAGATCTATAAATGTGGAATACAGAAAAATAGACTATTAAATGCAAAATGATAATACCTTTAATATATTTGTCTGGCTCTTTAATGCTGTATTTGGTGACTGGGAGATAGTTGTTACATGTCCTGTGACCATCTTGTCAAAGTAAGGCTAAAAAATAAACAGTTCTCACTTAAAATCCAGATAATGTTCAATATGTGGGAGGAACATCTCACCATAGCTGAGATGCTTTGGAATTTGCAGTATTTCTTTACAATGTTTGCTTATGTCTTGTTGCATGGTGTTTGGTCTCTTTTAAAATCCCTCCCTCTTGAAAATGTGGCTCCCTTAGTTGTGAAGTGCTGCACTCGCATCCCCCCAGCTGCTTTTCCAGATCTTTGCCATCTATCCTCGATACTACTTTGCCCACATACTATATTACATGTTAACTGGGACTGTTGCCCTTCATATGCTGCAGGGAGGATGTGTAACCAGCTTTGTCCCCCATGGTTTGCATAGCCCCAAATTACACTGGGTTGACTGCGGGGAGCGAGGCAGTGTTGTGCTGCTCCCCCAAGCAGTTTACTTCGTGTCTTTCTAACCCTTCGCAGCTCTGGGGTGTGAGGCGTTGTCCCCGCGGTCAAGCAAGTGTTGGTCTTTTCTGTGCTGGCTTGAAGCTTTATATTTGCGCATAAGTTTAACTTCAGTCATTTATAAGATTTGAGACCAAGCCAGTTGAAAGTATGTTTGTTGGTTTAGGGTGGTTTTTTTACTGTTTGTTGTAAACATGCTTTCTGGGAATTGGAACCTAGTTTTCTGCTCAGTTTCTTGGGGAGAAGAGCACGAGGCTCCGGTATAGTAGTTAATTGCAGACAGTTACTAAGTTTGAATTAAAATGATTAATTCAAATATGTTTTGAAAATATTGCACAAATGGCTGTGAGATTATGAAGTATTTTGGAGATGGTATTAAATTGTACTTATTGTAGCAACTTTCTCATGTGAGGAAACTACTTGTAATGTGGTGGTAGCCTTTCACTGGTCTCAGATGTATGATGAACTATATCAGCAACGTTCCTGTGGCGTGCAGAGAGCAAACCTCTGCTGCATCTTGGTTTAGTAGAACCATTGCCACCTCTAGAACAAGCTATTCAGAAACTGCACTTCTGATGGCATAAATGTAGCACACTGACATTTTCTGCTGCAACAGCAGTGAGGAATTGTGCTTTTTTTTTTTTACCTAGTTATGTGAATGTTAACCTGATAATGTGAACTTAGCCTTTACATTTATGTAGTGCTTGACTTGATGCTCCAAAGACATGCTGGCAGATATCCTCACGTTCTCTTGTAAGTTAATTAAGTTGCATGTTGAAGTAGTGTTAACTTCTTTTCATACTTTCAAGTGGCACTAAGTATAGTCCTCACCTTGTTTTTACAAATAATAGTGTGATCTGCTTTAAGGCATCAAATTAATGGTTTCTAGCACAAATACATTTGTTAATTTAATCTTTTATCCCCCTTATTGCACCAGCAGATTTGTAGGGCTTGTGCGACTTTCTACCTTATCACTAAAAAGTTGAAAGTCACTTTGTGGTTAAGGTGCTAGTTCAAAACTTCACACTGTGCAAGGGATCTAATAAAGTCTGTGAATCTTTTTATGGTACCATCACCAGATTGTTTGCTTGATGGATTTGGGTTCCTCCTAAGGTGTTAGACTGATCAGGAGCAGCTGAAGTGCAAATGTATGTTCCGTTCCGCGTGCTCTGGTGCCAGTGAGGTAAGTCCTGGCAGAGCTGGTAACAACTGGTTACCAAGTTGTACCATTTTCCCTCAACTGGTTAGTGAGCATGTGTCCAACTTGATGTGGTAGAGAGATCTACTAAAGCTCTTGTTGGATGAAGGAAGTATTTATTTGACAAAAGAGCCTTGAACTACAACCCTAAGAAGCAGACGTGGTATTTGGTGAAGTTGCAGTTGTGTGAATGTGGTGGTTCCTGGTATGTCAAATAACTTACATCAGCAATGTGTGGGATAAAGTTGTACCTAGTGCACCCCCTGGTGCAAGCTGCTTGGTTTTCCAGGATACCCCTGAACTTCATATATGACTGCAGTCGTCGTGTCACAATATAGGTATCTTTTTTTTTTTTTTTTCCTGTCAGTGATGAATTGAAAATACTGATGTAAAGCAATAGGTACCCAAATACAAGTTAATTAGTTTCACTGTTTTACAGATGGGGTCGAGGATTCGGTCTATTGGGTTCCATCTTTGGAAAGGACAGTGCAATAAATCAGTCAAACAGTGTTTTTGGACTCGTGTTTTATATACTACAAATGCTACTTGGTAAGTATTAATTCAGTTTAGAGCCTAAAATATATAACAGGTCTGTGATAATGAAAGAGGAGTGCATTATATATTGCGCAACCTGAAAAGAGACCAGATAAATGCATGTGATTTTTTTTTTTTATCTTATTTTTTAGCACCAGCCTAATGATATGTCTGTCCAAAGGGCTTAAAAAACAACTGATAGCAAGCAATGGCATTTTTTCCTGCTATGATGTTAATATAAGTGTCAAGACAGTTGCTGCACTGGTATTTTCACTTAATGTGTTTAGCATTGGATTGCACGATAGAAAGGAGAGGAAATAAAAATGGAATTTACAAGTTTTGCAGGAGTAATAGTGATAGAAAGAAAAAATAGTGCATGAAATGTAATGTATGCATATTTCTTCATAACTATATGATCTGCTATAAAGCTATTAATACTGATAGACATAGCTTAACAAACCTGGAACTTTCCCATAACTCAGGAATACGGAAGATGGTTAATACTACGCATACTTCTTATCAAAGGACTGTCGTACAGAACCTAGAAGCTCCCCTCTAAATAGCGATTTGTCAGCCATCTTGAACTCGTGGTATTTTAAACAGACTTTTATGTAATACAGACTTGCTGAGTAGCCTGCAGTTTGAATTAGAGTGCTTAGGCTTTTTGCTTTGTGTGGAAGGGGGGAACGAGAGCAGCAGTAGTAACTTTCTCTCTCTTGTTGCAGGTATGACAGCAAGTGCAGTAGCAGCTCTAATCCTCATGACATCCTCCATAGTGTCTGTAGTAGGGTCATTGTACTTGGCGTACATTCTGTACTTCGTGCTGAAGGAATTTTGCATTGTCTGCGTCATCACATATTTGCTGAACTTCATTCTCTTTATCATCAACTACAAACGACTAGTTTATTTGAACGAGGCCTGGAAACGGCAACTCCAACCCAAACAGGAGTAACGCCTGTTTGAACTTTTGACTGACAGTCTGAAGACCCAACTTCCATTAAGTTTATTTTGCAGTAATTTTTTATTCTCCATATCAGACACTTTCCCTGAGAATCATAACTGAATTTTTAATTATAAAATTGAAGGGGCCCTAGATAATTTTTTGTGTGCTAATCTTCAACTTAAATGTGGTTATGAAAGAAAGCTCTAATACAATCAAAGACAAGCTTTAACTTTACTTTGAAGGAGTTTTAGCCACAGCAAAACCTAGACTCTCTTCCCCCTCCACTTGTGAAGTGGGTAACACTTGCTATAAAATATCCTGTATATAAATTCAGGTATAACAAGATGTGATCATGACATTAAATATTCTAGACTAGCATTACCATATTTAATGTTGCCATGTTTACAGTATGTGTATTACTTTTTTTTTTTTTAGCTGATGGACTTAGATTTGACTAGGACTTATACTGTAAATAAAATTAGAAATATTGGTTTCATCCCTGGAGAACTCACTGTACAATCAGTTTCATTAGCCTAGGAGCTGTCAGAGTGTTCAGCTAACAGTCGACTGACACGATGGAAGAAGTGACCTCTGTAGAGAACACCGTGTTGCTGCACTTGCTGCTAGTGCTTTCCCAAGAATGATGGTTGGGTTTTGTTCCTTTTTTTTTTTTTTTTTGTCTCCAGTAATGAAGATAGAATTTAAGCTGAAACCTGAAGTATGTTCATTAAACTACAACTTCATTACTTTCTGTACAGAATGAAAATAGCTTAATGTGGTCAATAGAAGGCTGCCACTGGGATATGATATGCAGATTGGGGGTTGATGTATCAAAGGACTTAATTTCCATGCAGAGCTGTTTAAATTTTAAACTGCGGTCAGCCAGCCAGTGTTACTAATGTTTGATGTTATATGAATGCTGCAGTATAAAATTGCAATTTGCAGTGGAAACCACTGAACTGAGTGGGATAACGAAGTAGTGCACTGAAGAAGCAGTTACTTAATTGATCTTCGTTCAGGATCTTTGGTTTGTGCTATATTTGGAAGTGAACTTTAGGCCTGACACACATAAGATCCCTTGGAAGGGCAACCTGTTTAGTGGGATAAGGAAGTAAATGTGCTCTTGAAAATGAAATGCGATATAGTGCTATCATTGCTCTCTCTAATAACTAATCGAGGAAAAAAAATTAAACTGCAGATTTAAACAAAGGAACAAAATTGTAAATATTGTTTCTGCACTCAGTATTCTAAGGCTGAATGTTATAAGTGCCTTCTGTCTTAAAATCTTAAACCAAATACTTTGTGTTGAACTTGGCAGGCAGAAGTGTCCTTGCTTTAAAAATGAGCAAACAAACAAAATTCCCAGCAAACTTGCCGGGCATAGAAGAGTATTAAGAGATCTATTTTAGTTTTTAGATTGAGAAGTGGTAGCAATATTGTTTCAGTTAAATCAGTGCGATAGAAGGTTGGTGATGCGATTTGGAAAAGCAAAATATTTGTGTTTCAGACTCTGACACCAAAATGTATAGGTTCAGCTTTTTTCTGTAATTGGTGCTGTGCTGCTTTTTGCCCTTGTCAGCTTCTAAATATGAAGAATTCCAACTGCGTACCCATTTATTTAAAGAATTAGTTAAACTAATTTTAGGATATTTTTTTCTTGAACTTGAATGTCAGAGAGACACTTATGTTATATGGCTAAGTGGATTATAAACACTAAGTTGCTGAGGATAAACTTGACTGTGAAACATACAGTGTTCCGTAGAGAAAATAGAAATTTTAGATTGAATTCACAAAATAGTATTTAAATTACTACTGAAGTAATTTTCTGGTTGTATCAAGGATGTAGGTGGAAACTGCTTTTATGTATAGAGTTCTGTGGTATGAGTAACATCTGTTGCATGTAACACTAAATTACTTGTCCCTCTTGTCAGTTTTAGACAATTCATTAAATGCGTTTTGTATTGACCAGAGTATAGTTAAAGCTTGTCTTGATGTTTAGTTCTGTTTCTCAAATGCCTTGAACTTTGATATGAGGGGAGTGAATGATGTTAACCTGGTCCCTCAAGGCTTTACTTTGTTCTCTTACGAGCCTTGAGGCAGTATCACTGTTTAATATGTTGTATAGATTTATTTTGATGCATTCCTGTGATCTACACTAAGGCATCTTTTCATCCAAGGAAGAGGTGAACACGTGCTGCCTGAAATGGTTAGTCGCAGTGCTAATATCTCAGAACAAGCAGCAATGGAGACAAGTATATTCAATGATTACTTGGTCCAATTTCTGGGTGTAGTGCACATCAAANNCAATTTTTGGGTTGGAGGCAAAAAAAAAAAAAAAAAAAAAAAAAAGGAAAAAGCCCCATCAGCTGCAAGTATAGATGTTGACTAATTTTGCTGTGTCTTGTGCTTGTATGTGTGGGCATCGTCTGTTAATTCAGTTTGTTTAGTAAAATTGTTTAGGGCCAGATTTTCTGCAGTCCTTGTTTGTGCGCGCATAGGGATCAAATGGGAATTGAGTTTGGTCTCTGGAAGAATTTGCAGCTATGCTTTGTGCACGAACTTGCAAATCTGATCCTTAATTGTGAACTCTCGTCTTGTGTGCTTTTCTCGCAGTTACTTTTTACTGGAAGTGATTTGCTAGAAATGGCCCTAACTCTTCTACTTTCCCTCTTGTGCTTCAGAAATGCAGTTGGCCTGAATAAAGGGCAAAATAATATTAGCAGTAGAAATTTGGACCTTTTTGCTTCCAGTTCTTTTGACTCTCTCCTCGTTGCTCCCAATGATAGAAACAGCATATTTCTTCCAGTAAAATGGCTCAGGTTACAATTAGTAGTGTGATGGAAATCTGACGAGTGCTTCAGGCAACTGCCTCCCTGATGCCCCCACCCAAAACAAATGTTGTGGCAAATGTGTGGTTGAGATTAATTTGAGCCTTACAAATCTGAAGGCAAATTCTTGAGGATACAAGAGTATGGGTAAAAGCTAGTAAATAATACCTGGTCTGGACGAGGGGCAGTATCATTACCCAGATTCTGGTTGTGGTTTCAACACTTCTGAGAACAGAGGGGATGGGGGGAAATTCATAATCTACAAACAGTGTTTATGAATTTGGGCTTTCCTCTCCTCCTAGCTCTCAGAAGTTCCGCAAGGAGGGGCGGATTGGAAAGGCAAAAGAACCTCATCCCAAAACCTGCTTAGGAATTAAACATTCCTGAAATCCTCTTACTGTAAGGTACTTGCTACTCTTAAGGCCAACAAAGCATTCAAGTCTCATTTAGGAAATGAATGTTCTTGGAAGTTTCTTACTGTAAAGTGCTTGCAACACAAAGGTCAATGAAACATTCCCTACCCTCTTTGATACCTAAAGTGACACCAAATCTCTCTTATTAGGAGGTTTCTGCATACTGTAGTACGCATTTGTCTCCTGCTGTACAGAGTCTCTCGATTGTTCAAAAAGATCGGCGAGGTGCTTCCGGCAGCACTTGATGCTCCTAATTTTTACGGGCTAAAGTCAAAGAGAGATCTAATAGCTCTGGTTCTGCCAATGTCGTTTAAACGTAATCCAGACAAAACTGATCCAGAAAAGATGAAGTATTCTCTTACCATAAAACTGTGTTAAGCATGGCCTAAATATTAGGTGTTTGTTCTGTATAGTATGTTCCATCAACTATTTATTACTAGTGCTTTAAACTCCAAATTAAACATCCATTTAAATGGAGTCATTGGGCAGATGTTCCTTTTATCAATATAGGTTGAAAGAGTCTCTATTGGAGGTTTAGGATACAATTTTGCTAACAGGTAAAACAATGTAAATATGTACGAATTCTATTTGTTGCACATAACTTTTTGGTATAAAAAATAAATGTAGAAATTACCTGTGGATGTCTTGCTGCAATCATTCTTATGCTGCATTCATGCAGTCCAGACATAAGAGCTTGAATGAACCCAATCAGAGGCCTTTTTGGACTCAGTCTGAGCCTTAGAAACTGTTTTTTAAAGTCAGTACTGTAATTCTGTTTCTAGAAATGTACTAAGTTGTGATTTATTTTATTTTTTAAAGACATTGCGTGTTAGCGGTAGAAGGGTTAAGGCACTTGGGTCACCAGAGATACCAGTTTGTAGAATTTCTGCAGCATCATAGAGTCTTGCTGAATGTTGTGTGCAAATGGGTGTGTAAAGGTTGAGCAGCATTGACTTGAGGCTTTAACTGTTTACAGTTCTTTAAGCAACATGCAAAAAAACAAGTTCTGTGCGTTATTTTTATCACTTCCTGCTTTCCTTGGTTCTGTAGGTCTGCTTTAACTCCACTCTGACAAGATCGCACAACATCTGGAAACTGCTGTATGTTTTCCTGGTTTGGGGGAGGGAGGTTTTGGTGGGTGGGTTGGGTTTACAATTGCACTGAGCTGTTAAGAACAAGCAGGAACTACGACTGAAACGTGTGCTTACCATACATGTGGATATTAAACTCTGCATCTGTTTTGTTGGACTGAATGAAAGTAATAGCTTTCTCTTCTGCAACCGCAAGTCTGGTCTGTTATCGTAGGGATCTGAGCCCTAGTTTGTAATGTGTTAACAGTGTGAAATCTTGATCTGTATTTTGATATGGCAGTTGTTGGTATGTCATGGCTGTTGAAATTGGGAAGAAAGTGGTTTAAAAAAAATTATGTCTAGAAGATGAGAAGTTGAAATGACTTTCAAACACTGGTAGTGGGCTTAAATACGGTACTCGCTCTTACACCGTGGTACATTTGAGCAAGTGTCTTTTTACTGTGGATAGACTTTTATATTCAGGTTTTTAGTTATCTATAAAATCTGTAAGCCTAACATGGTATAACCTTAAGGAATGTTGATAGTGTGTTTCTTCTTTTCCCTTAAACTCAAGAAAAACTGTTTTGAAGTCTACAGTAAACATGTATGTCCTTATTCTGCATATGGCAGTGTGGAAGTGTTGGTTTCTCATGTATCACATCTAAAGGAAAGAGAATTTGGCCACCACACAACATAAGAGCAAATATTTTCTTTATATTGGCAGATGTTTTGGTCATTTTCTTGAGTACTAGCAGAAGGGCCAGTTGCAGAAAAAGTAGTCATAACAACAGTTTCACACAGTATCTGTGGATTGGAATAATGAAATTACTTAATTGTGCCAACATCCAAAAATCAGTAGGCAGCCTCCAATCGTTCTCCTACGGGGGATGCTCCTCTTGGGACAGCCCCAGGATGTTGCAATAAGAAGGTTGCAGACCAAACATTCTGAGCTCTTCTGTGAGCACTGGCATAATCTACTACAGTCTAAACCCTGGCCTTTAGAGTCCTCCAAGACTGGTGTGCAGCCTGAAATGGATGTTACTGTCTCGAGTAGTGCGTGCACATTAATTTACACATTGCCCTATCCCAGAATGTTTCAGGCCAGTACAAAAAAAGCTTAGATCAAGTTTACCCTCTAGACTATTACTGTAGTACATAGTGACAATTTAGTATGAAGGAAGCCCTTCTGTGCTGGAAGGCAAAACCGCATCGAATAGTGGCAAGTCTGGTACTGTGATAAAAATAAATAGTTTTAAACAAAGTTCAGTTAATGTAATACCTACCTATCTAACATATTCCACCTTGCTGCTGTAGTATGCATTCCATACTGTATTGGAGTATGTTGGGTATCCTTACATAGGATAGTAGTGGCTTGTTCACTGCCTGAAAGCTATGAACTCTCGGCATTTCTCAGCCAGTCACATACATTCTGTCCAGCAAGAGAAGCTATATAAATTGTGCTCTTCAGTAATCCTGTGGACAATTTACTGTGATCAGAGTAGTGCAACCGTTAGGGGAGTATAACTGGAAAACCTCATTTCCATTGGAGGGATATGATGGTCATTTAGAGTAACTTGGATGTTTTTAAGTCTTCAGCATTGATTTGTCATGTTTGTTGTTTTTTTTGTTTTGTTTTTTTTTGCCATAAAAAGATACCTCACTCAGGATCTCTAACTTCAGCTCCTTGAAACTCTGCATATTCATTTTAATACCTGGAAACAGGAAGCCTACAGACATGGCTAAGCATAGAAAACTAGCGTTTCTGATGTGCTTTGTATCACAGTAACTACTTCAGGTGGACTAGAAATTGCATTAGACTTGCAAGACTTGAATCAGGCATAAATATTATTTAAACAAAAATTTAATGAACAAATTCAGCATAGTAGCCAGCCACCATACCTTTTGATTTCATTTTAGAAAGAGGGTATGTGATTTTATTATAGGAGGAAGACAGCTTGATTCATTTGCAATCTTCCAGTATCTTTCTCTAAGAACAAATGCAGCTGATTTAGGCTGTCGTTGGCGGGTAAATATTCCTTTCTTGTTCCCCAAAACACGTGTGGTCCCTGTAAAGAAGTTATAAAAAAAAAGCAAGTATATATAAAATGCTCTTATATTCCCCTACTGTGAACTGTTACAATGGATGTACTAAATCAGGTTAGGTGGAAGAGACCTATGCACTTTCTTCTACACATAGTCAGGTACAACGGGGAACTTGGCAGATGTCATTTGCATCATCTTGGCAAGATTAATTGATGTAATTGAGCAATATAGCTGTGATTCATTGTATTTACAACTGGTAAGTCAATGACAGTTAATTCAGGTGTGCCCATTAACTTGATCAGTATTATACTTACAGCAGATGTTCCTTCTGCCATTAGTTCCACCTTGAAATTTGATGGTGAAATTACTAACTGTTTGACTGTACTGTCCTTTAGTGGTGTCCGTGTCCTTTTTGCCTATTTTAGTTTTCATAGGAAACTAGAAAAGATGATCACGACGTATAGAGAGACTGGAACTAAATATGTGTATGTGAACTTGTCTACACTTTGTCCATCCTCCTATTTGAAACTAGTATTACTTTTCTGCCTGCTTCTCTGCAATGATTTAGCTTTCTAATACCTATATTGGTGCTCTACAGGTTATTCTTAATGGTGTTTCTCTGCCTGAAATTAGCACTGACTGTTCACCACCCTAACTCACTGCAGGTGGCATATGCATAACTGGTTCCTTACTGGGTCTCCTTCTGAATTGTAATAATTTAATTTCTGTGTGACTGTCTGCACTGTACATTAAGTAAAGCCCCATACTTTGCAAATACACTTACTGAGTGTCATGATAGTTGTCTACTAGTGTGGCATCTGGTCCTTTATTGGTAAACCTCTATACCAAGTTAATAATACATTAATTAAGGTGCTCTGTTACTAAGGGCAGTCATAGATGAAATACGAAGCAAGTGAGGTGCATCCCTAACAGCTGACCAAAACTCTGAGTTGAGGATGGCCAAGAAATAAAAGTAATTGGGTCTGCTCACAAGCTTCCCTTGCATTCTGCCCTAGTGCGTAGTCTCATGCTCTGGGTAGCATCTTTGCAGGTGGCATATCTAGGAGCTCAAGCTGGAGAGAGGGGATGCATTAAGTACAGGCAGGACCTTCCCTCTTGGCTCTGGTTGCGCTGGACTTTGCCACAGAAACCAGCTATGCTCCATCTTGGTTAGCAGAGGGCCCTTTTGTCCTACCCTACAGCACAGTATTCCTTCTGTGTCATAAACCATTTTAAACTTCAGGGAGGATGGGGAATTGTTTAGAATATAAAGACAAGCTTACCTTGATTAGTCATGAAATCGGCAAAATTCCATATCAGCTCCCCAATCACATACTCTTTCCTCTTTTTGTCAAAAATGGAATGGTACTCCCTTAGCATAGCTTTCTGATACTCCTCACTGAACATAAGAGGTGGATCCTACAGCCAGGAAAAAAAGGTGGCCTTGAATGAAGGTGACAGTTGATCTCACAAAGGCTCCATATGTTAACTTCCTATTTGCTGGGGACCTGCTTCCTCAAGCCAAGTTTACAATGGCTTGGTCTTTTCATTGTGGCTGCATTAACAATGGCTGTTTAGTGACAATTAGCAACTACTGAAATTACACGGGAAACTTCATGCATAAATACAAATGTAGTGCCAGATGTATTTGGAGGGGGGGAGTCTGTGGTGCTTTATAACAATAGGTATAGGAGTGCCACCCCCTTCTGTGCAGGACAGCATCATGAAACGAAGGGCTGGGCTCCAGTGTTGTATCTTCCAATTAACCATTTTCTACAAATGCCAAAGTACAGATTTTGGTGCTTTTAATCAAAGCTAAAAACTTCTCTTTGGATAAAATCTAACTTTTTTGTTAGTGGCAAAGCTTATAGATTTCAGTGGAGCAGGATTACAATCCTGGAGCCTTTCAGACACCCAGAAGCTAATGCATCTAACAGTTTAGTAGTCAGGCTCAAGGGTACCCATCTCTTCTCATTAAGTTTTTCTGAACCCTGTAAGAGCAGCAGGGCTTCTCCCCACCTAGGGCATCTTACAACACTTACACTGTGAAGTCCAGGAACCGAGTCTGCTCCATATTCACTCTGGATAATGGGTTTTTGGTAGGTTTTATACCAGTTCTCAAACTGTGTTGTGAGTTGTAGTGGAATAACTTCCAGGTGTCCTGGGTCGTGATACCAAGAGAAGTAGCTATTTACACAAATTACATCCACATAAGGAGCCTAGAGAAAACAAGGTGAGAGTGTTTTGTCACAGAGCTCAAAGTAGACAACCTTCATTCCTAGAGCTAAATCCTCCTTTTGGTTCAGTTCATGGAATCCAGTTTTATCACACATAGAATATTTTCCCCCATGACTCAGGCCCTCCCAACATCCTTCCCAGAAAAAAAAAAAAGCAGGATAAATTTAATAAGCTAATAGCATATTGGCATTTTTCTTACAGACTTAGGAAGTCACAGCAAAGAGTTAGACAAGATGAATGGATTTCATCCTCAGGTTTGTTAGAAGTTTTTGAGTTTCCAAGATGTCTCTGGCTTGCTGGTACATTTAGATGTACTTTTTGAGTATTGGAATGTGATTATCAAGTTAGTGGTCAAATATTTTGACTAGCAACTAAATTTGTGCATCAATGGTGCAATACTAAGACTAAGCATTCTGCAAGTTATATGCCATTTCTACCACATGGACAGTATGATAAAAGGGCACAAAGCCCACTAAAGATAAAGTGATGTTGTATGTAACTTGTTCAATGTTCTCTTAACATGTTTTGTAATAAAAGAAAAAAAAGTTCTAATCTCACTTCAGTGTATGAGATGTATTCTTTGGTTGTGTTTTCCTGTGTCTTCTCAAGCTAGTTGGAACATGCTCATGGGGATGGGATGTCAGTCTGTGTGTGCGTGCCTGGTGAAAGGGTGCTATCCCAGAGCAGATCCCTGCTGGGCTCCTTCGAAACTAAGGCCACCAGTTGGTTTTGGTTTTTTTTTGTTTTTTGGTTTTTGTTTTGGGGTGGGGAGGAACAGACCTCTCAGCATTACAGAAGGCTGTTCCCACTAATTACAGGACAGCTTCAAAGAAGCACAAAGTGTAACCTGTAGCAGGTATCATGTACCTATAAACTCACTGCTAGAAGTGTTTATTGTACCCATAGTGACAAGGATTACAAACCCATCTTGAAAAATTATAAATTACACAGGAACTACCCTGGAAACAAGTTTATGGGTGTTAAAGATCCTTGGATCTTTGGCTATGGCCAGCTTAAGGCACAGACATCCAAGAAAAGTGCTTTCTGGCTGTTCATACAGCTAGGCCCTTAATTATGAAGCTGGAAGAGCTTTCAGATTATTCAACATTAACAGACATCTGCCAAAGAAGATCAAGAGCAGTTTAAAGCAGGAATTAAAGCAAAGCTTCCTTCCTTTAGACTTCCACAAGGGCTGTTAGCATTTTAAAGAGGTTTAAGCTTTGGTTTAATTGCAAGTGAAAAGCCTGAGCATCAGTAAACACAATCAATGGAATAGCAAAGCATGACAATGTTAAAGGAATCCAGGGATCTGATGCTGCATATTTCAGTCAAGGCAAAGAACTGTTCCTCTCACAGATATTTTTTTTTTCAGCTGGACTACAACTACAGGATAAGGTGCTTTCTACTAGAAACAAAAATGTAAGTTTTGTTCTGCCTCTTCCTGTTAAATACCTCCAGTAAACTTGGGGAGGTGGGGGGAAATTACTGTAAAATAAATGACCGGAAGAGGAAAGTTAATGTATGATTTAAAAAAAGCTAGAAAATAAAGTGAACTTACACCATGATCAAGAGCATAATTAGCATCTGTCACAAAGGTTACTGGTCTGGAGGGATCGAGAGCTTTAGTGTGAGCTATCACTGTCCTGTTTGCAAACAGTAAAGCAAGAGTTCAACAACAGCATGGAGAAGCACAGCCCCATTTCCCCAAGCTCTGTCCTTCCACCCCCCCTCAAACATTTGGAGCTGCTTTTCATTTAGCAGACAGTATTTTTAATTAAATACTGCAAGATACTTAGTGATCATCTGCTATAAAGTGCCTGCAATTCTAGCCGGTTCTGTAGGAGTAGAAATAGCATGGCAGAGAGACTATCTGTCACAAAGTTGGTTGCTATCCCACCTGGAAAAGAGACCAGAGGGGAAGTATAGCGAATGTGGGCACATTGATTTGTCTGTTGGTGCCAGTGGCTTAGAAGTTGGAGAAGGGACAGTAAGTTTGAAGACAAAAAGGTAGGAAGGGTTATGGGAAGTTTCTGAACGCCTGGGTTGTGTTCGTGCAAAAGCCCGAGGCCACAGCAGGCAGAGCAGTCACAGGTTGGCTGCTTTTGAGACACAGAATGGGAGGGTCAAGCTCTGCTGCTACCTTGACATTGCAGGAGGGTGGTGGATTATTCTGAAGAATGAAAATTCACAGTTATCTCTTAATGCACCTACAGCTACTAGGCACAGTCTGCTACCCCATTACAGAGAGGATTCTTGGCTATCCAAAGCTTAAATCTCTTTAAAAATAAAACCAAGGGGTCTGTAGGGACTCAAAGCACTGGCCTTGAAGTGGGGTATCACAATCCCCTGCAGAACAAATAACTAGCACTAACTGAAGAATCTTGTCTTCAGAATTAAAGGTCAATAATTTTACAGCTTTGCTGTCATTCTCAATGAATTTAGCACTCGTCTTCCATTGGTAACAAGGAATATCCTGTTCCCATCAGGCCTTAGCTCAAGAAGAGCTGCTCAGATCAAATGGACTGCTGGTAATTTTGCAGAGCCTTAATGGTTCAGAAACAATAGATTGAGAGTTGTGCAGTTCTGAGCATCAGTTCACATGCAGCAGTTGTACTTTTAGTTTACATGTGTGGGTACTGTTTCAGGATTCCCAAAAAAATGCTTGCCTTCTCTTTACTACTTTTCGGTGCCATCCCAAAGGAAGAAGATGAATCATCTTGCAAGACTCAAGCCTCAGCTCTGTGTAAAAGCAGATGCACTTACTTAAAGTAGTAAGCTGCTGGGGGCAGCTCCGACGCCGGCTCATTAGCTACTGACCACATCACGACCGATGGCCTGTTCTTATCCCGGCGGATCAGCTCCTCCATCACAACAAGATGATGCTGCAAGGATTTGTTCCCAAAGCTCTCGCTTAAAGACAAAAGTAAGCAAGATCCGGTGAGGTGAGGGTATAAAATCCATCCCCTTTGCCTTTCCCTGTGAAAACTTCAGCCTCTGGGGTGTATAAGCACAGCCGAGCCCGGACACTGAATACGGCTTCTGCCCTATTTCCCCAAAGCCTGCTGCGCAGTTTAGGGCTGTGGTTTGGGCTCATTAATCAAGCCAGACCAAATGACTCGATGGCCATGTGGCAAAACGCCCTCCGGTTGCCCAACCTCACTAGGCACATGTGGCGCAATGGGCTGATTTCTAAATAGAGCAAAGTACTTCCATTATCAGGACAACGGGTGCTGCGGGATGGGAAGGGGACACTGTGGCAGGGATGAACACAGAAAGAAGGGGAAAAGTCCTTTGAGTGATTGCTTACGGCATTTTAATCCCCACTCCCGGGCACTCGTCGATCACCACGATGCCGTAGGCGTCGCACAAGTCCATGATCTCTTCGGCATAGGGGTAGTGGCTGGTGCGGAAAGAATTTGCCCCCAGCCAGCGCAGCAGGTTGAAGTCCTTCATGACCAGGGGCCAGTCAAGGCCTTTGCCACGGATCTGGGAGGAGAGAGAGGTCACACCCTGTCACACTGCCGGGCCAGGGTTTTTCCTCACGCGTTAGCTGGGCACTACGCTCCCCTGCTCGCTCCCGGGGCGCCATTTCTGACCGCACCATCTCTCTGTGCGGTGTTTGCCTTTTGGAGGGGCACTGCCACATGCACACTCAGACCCTGGTTGTTTGGACAATCCACAAGGATGGTGGTTGCAGGCAAGCTGCTGACACTGCTGTCACCTGCCATTTCGGGGAGCTGCCGTCTCCCTCCCTTTCACGGGCATTACCCACGGGGCAGGCTGGGGGGGACAGGGTGAAGGAGCACCCCGGGCTGGCGGGGCTCTGTGCCCCCTCTGAGGGGAGCCCTCCTCCCCGTACCAAGGAGGAGCGCCTGCCACCCCTGAGGTGAGCAGCATGGCGGGAGCGGGCGGCTCTGCCCGGCAGGACAGGGCCTCTGGCGCGGCGGCGGGGCCTCCCTGTGGCTGGGCCGTGCCTCGCAGCTCCACCACCCCACCGGAGACTTTGTCCCCAGCATTTCCCGGGGCAGGGAACCAGCCAGCCGCTATTTCTGACTGGAAACCATGGCTAGGAGATAGTTTAGCTCCTCTGCCAGCACACCTGGGCTCGCCTGCGTGCCCTGAGAGGGATGTGACAATTATGGCAGGACTGGGCATGGTGTCCCCTTAAGGCTGGTAAAATTTCACCCTGGCAGCTCCCAGCCTGGGAGAAAGGTGTGAGGAAATGGCCCCTTTGAGTGGAGAGGGGAGGCAAGAGCAGCACCGCTTTGGTGGCACAAAGCGAGGTGCCATTACGTGCCCCCACCACGGGCAACGCACGCTTACATCTGCATCTTCATGCTTGTTGACGCCATGGAAGTAGAAGGGCCTGCCGTTGATGAGGAACTGCGTGCTGGTGACGTGAACGGTGCGGATGCCGACCGGGAGCG
Source organism: Aramus guarauna (assembly GCA_013400195.1). Lineage (NCBI taxonomy): Eukaryota > Metazoa > Chordata > Aves > Gruiformes > Aramidae > Aramus > Aramus guarauna. The sequence goes on along the minus strand of VXBL01002810.1, from coordinate 7,463 downwards.
TGTACACGTCCTCCAGCAACATCTTGTTTGCCTGCGCCTGCATTTTCACCTGGATTTCCAAAGGGCAGATGCAAGTGATGTGCTGGGATTTGCAAGGATGCCCTGTCCTCCCGGCCCCATGTCCATAAGGGCTATCCTGACTGCCTGGCCATTTCCCAGCCCTGCCTCGGCACGCTGCCTGCTCCTCACTGCTGCAGCAGCTGGCTCTTGTGGTCCTCGGTCAAGGAGCAAGATCTGACTGAACAGAAAATAGAAATCCAACCTGGGGAAGTTGAAGGATGAAGAATGAGGCCTGGATGACCTTTCTGGGGCTTGTTAACCCCAAGAGCTTCACTTTCATTTCCCCTTACTCATCCAGGCCATTTCAACCCCCAAGCAAGGCAGCAGTACACCTCTTCTGCTCTGCACCTTGACACCAGGCAACAACTGAAATGTCATCTGCTCACAAGAGATACAAACCCGAGCCCCTGGAAACTCACGGCAACTCATCTGCCCTAATTTCTACATCTAAATGTCACTACTCAGCTTTAACTCACACAGCGTCTTCCAGGCTCGTGCCATTGACACTGAATTCTTGTCTTGCAGAGTGGGAAGAAAGCTTGCTGCATGGCACAGCACATGGAAGAGGTTAGCAGCCTGCTGCTCAGAGACTCTCTGCTTTTGCAGTATCTGCTCCCCTGTACTGTCTCAAACAGTCCTTTTGCAAGTGGTGGATTGGGCCCTAAACGCATCTGAGAGTGCAGGCGTGCACTCCAGGCATGCCCCCCTTCTCACAGAAAGATCTTTCGGTTCAGCATTCAGGAAGCTGGCAAAGCTTGATTTGATTATGGCATAATTAGCAATGCCACTTTGCTCACGTGCACAGGATCCACAGGAGAAGACGAGTATGGAAAATGGGCCATATGGCAGTTCCTTAACCCTATTAGACAGTCAGAGGGAATGCACACAGAAAGGAAGAAATGTCACTGTTACCTCTAAGGAGTAGCGGTATCCAGGGTTCTCATGCATCAGGTAAGGCCACCAAAGTTTTGGGTTCAGGACTTTCAGCTCTCCAGCTGGCCCATCACCTGTAGCAACCACTTTCCCCTCTTGGTCACGTAAACTCAGGGACAAGGAATAGAGTGTGCTGCCAACAACTGACACCTGATACTGCACCATTGCTGGTTCAAAGGAAACAAAAGACAATCAGAGGCTGGCACAAGAGGAAAAATGCATGCATCAAATGTTGGAGGGTTTTCACATAAAGCAGCATTAAAAAACAAGGGAGATGTAAAACAATGACAGAGTGGCATGAATTGAATGTAAGAAGCACGACCTGTCTATCTTGAGGTCCAGAAGTTTCCAGCAAGATTTGAGTATCACACAATTCCACTATTTAGAGATAATCCCGCTTTAAGTGGCAGGAAGACTGCCCCTACTGAGAAATTCTACTTCAAGAAATGCCTGATCATCCTTTCACTTCAACTGTGTCTCTTGCAAGCACTTCTTTTTTTCCTTATTGCTTCTGAACTCTTTACCATGTTCTTGCAGCTGCTGAGCTGTGCAATAAACCAGCTCAAGTTCAAGAGAAAGCCACTATGAAACAAATTCGATCAGACTTTTGCAGGATATTTTCTCTGCTGCCCTTGTCATCTCCATTTGGAGCCTGAGGTAGCTGCTGTAAGTTTTCTGGACCTACCAATGCTCTCTGATGAAGTAGTTGTCACAGTAATATCATCTATGTAGACAGAAGGAGTGGTGTAGAGCACAACCGGGCGATGGATTCCAGCATAATTAAAGAAATCAAACCTGATGTTCTGTACAAAATAGTTCTTGGGATACCTGAGTGAGCAAGACAATAGAAATAGCTACATTACGTTTCATTACACAAGAACTGAAGGCAGCATAGCAATCTAAAGTAGTAATGTAAAAACATGCTAGCTGGTAAAATTGTCTTTACAGCAGGATAGATCTATCTCTCAGTAGTGCTACTGCTGCTACACTGAAGGGAACTACCAGTTAACAAACGTCTAACACACTGAGTAGGTTTGATCCTTCAGGATAACTGTTTCCAGTTGAACTCAAGCTTCTCAAATCTGCCATCGATTCAGCTTGGCAAATCACTTCATCTCAGCTCCCTGTGTATAAAACAGGTGCAGTAACTCAGTGCAGATTCCTCATAACACCGAAGCTTACGCTCCTCCCTGCTCAACTGATGAATTTCAGCATAACTACAACCCATGTTTTTCTAAGTTGCTCAGAGGGCCTTATGAACCAGCAGCCAAGTAAATTCTCATTCTCTCATCCCTGAGATAAGCTCCGTGGTACGGCGCTTTAGCAACTCACCTTGTTTTGTCATCCATGTACTGAATTGACCCCGGAGGCAGAGTATGAGGCGTCAGAGTGTTGTTGAGCGCGACAGTGATGCGGCAGGGGATCCCTGGGCTGCCCTGGATGATGCTGCTTATATCCGCTTCAAAAGGGAGGTGGCCCCCTTCATGCTCCATAACCTGCACCCCGTTGACCCACTGCAGGAGAAGACACCCGTGAGCCCAAGAGGGACGGTTACTGCGGTTTGTGGTGAGCATAGCAGGGAGAAGGGAAGGACCCCAGCAAAGGGCAGTCGGGATTCCCAGTAACACCGAACCTTGTTCTGGGCTCTTACTCCTTGAGGGATCAATCTAGCAGACCTTTCTTTACTAGGATCTAGGCCTGGATCATGTACAAGCAAGTGTTACTAAGAGACACTGTTCTGGGCAGATCCTGTAGCAAGGAAATGTTTTAGTTACTAGTCCTGATATTGGGGGTTCAGAGAAGAGAGACTTGGGAAACATGGCCACGTTCTTGGCTGGAGGAAAACAGCCGAGAGTCAAGAAAATAGCTGATATCAAATCTAGGCAGAGATGTGTTTGCTGAAGAAGTTATAGGATAGATTTTAGTAAGGCATAATTTTGGGAACACATGGACAATTTCCCATGCAACGTACCACAATGGAGTAGTAATGGGCACTACCGAAACGGAGCACCACTCTGGTGCTGAGGTCGTCCTGAAGCCAGCGGAGAGGAAGCAGCACCTCTTTCTCATACCAAACCCAGCCGATGTAGTTCTCCAAGCTGGGGTCTTGAGTGATATCGTTGAAGCTGGCAGGGACTGGCATGTCAATCACAGGGCCGGTCTGGCAGGAATTGCACAGAAAGGGAGAAAACAAATTATTTAAAAAAAGAAATTTCACCATCTTGGATGTCCAACCTGTACAGCTGGAGGTGTCCCCTTCCCCTGACAGCCTTACAATCCCTTTCCCAAGTGGAAATACTCAGGAAAACCTGTTTAGAAACTGGAGTTGTCTGTCACAGTTCCTATACAAGTCCTACCTGATACCAGGCCATGGAGGAACCTGCCTGTTCCTACAGGAAAAAGCTGCTCGTATCTTTTTCCCCTCCTGATTTATGACAGGGAAATGCTTTCATTAATGGCTCTGGTATTGTGGAATCAGAGAAGTGAGGGGGAAGAAAAAAAAAAAAATGCCCAGGTGGTTGTTTCAGCCTGGGACTTCCCATAAATTGTAGTTTCTCCCGCACAGCTCTAGCTGTTCCGGTGTGCAGCGCTGGCGTTGTGGTGTCCGTCCACTGGCACGAGGTGCTGCTCGTCAGGCTGAGAGCTGCAATAGAAGGGTAGCAAGAGCATCGGATATTTTGGGCCAGATTCCCCAGGAAAGGTCTGTGGAGAGTGTTTGGGATGACTCCACCCTTTGTCACTCCCTGAAAGCAACGTAGATTCCTTAGGATTACAAGACAGTCAATTTACTTGCTCATTTTTACTACAAGGATTACAGGCAGGCAGCGTTGTACTGCATTTAACATTGAGGTAACCGGATGCTATTGCAAAATACACCCCTTCATTTTTAGCACCTTCTGTGCTCGTGATGTTGCATAAACGAGCGCCGCAGCAGCACACAGCCGGAGCGCTTCCCCTTTCCTACGGAAGCCTTTCCATGGAAAGCGGAACGAGGAAGGTCTGGTTGCCCAGGGGTGAGCATCATGTGCACGGCTGACTCAGCACTGAACTGCACCTGCACTGCAGAGGAACTCAGCACCCTTATTAGACATCAGAAAATCCTAGTAGGAAAATCCTTGGATGGTGGAGTGGATTTTCTAGGATGTGGTACAGGATAAGCTTTGACTGGGATGGCCACAATGTCTGTCTCCTTCAGGGAGATTCTCTGATGTCTGAAGTAGGTTGAGCGTACATGTCTAAACCTCCCTTTGGGGGGCTCAGGCCAGGATTCCTCTCCTCTGGCCGTCTCTTTTTGCAAAACTTCTAGCAGCATAGTGTCTTTCAGCTCTTCTCTCCTTCTGCAACTTAGCAAAAAATTGCCCAAAGGGCTAAAATATAAATGATGGAGGACACATACGTTTTACGCACAGAATACATAACTTCTTTCTTTTACGTAACGGAGTTAATTTCATGACGGATTTCGGTTACACTAGAACTTGTTTATAGCCCACTTGGCTACTTTGGAATAAATAATTCCCTTTCCTGGCATGTTTTTGTTTATTCTGTGCTGCAGACGGCAGGTAAATGTTGGGCGAGGCCAGCCTTGCTTTTGCAGCGCAGGGATTTCTCCGGCAGCTAAGGGCGGCTGCAGCTCATTCAAATGCTTTCTGGTTTGTAAGCAGCGCCGGGATAACCGGACTGCTGGTCCGCCGGTCGGTACTTGGAAAGCAAACCCCCTGCACAGGGACCGGACGTTTAGCGCTGGGGGCAAAGAGCAGCCGCTGCAGGAGCCCGGTGGGGAAGGACGGGGGGAACGGGGAGAGGAAGGAAGCCTGGCTTGCAGGGAGCCCTTCCCGGGAGGAGAGCACACACTCGCACACGTACGCACACATATACACACACTCACTCACACCCACCCCGCCGCACCGCCCTGCCCCGGGGAAGGAGCAGCCCCTGCCCGCGCCCCGCTCCCGGTACCTGCCGGAGCGGCTGCCGGTACCAGCGCTGCACGAAGCCGGCGTCCCTGCCAGGCGAGAAGTCGGCGCGGAAGCTCCAGAGGCCGCCGAGCTCCTTCCGCTCCCGGGAAGGGGTCTCCCGGGGGTAGAGCATACCGCCCGGCGGGGCCGCCGCCCGCCCCAGCGCCGCCAGCAGCAGGAGGAGCAGGCGGCAGCCCCCCGCCATAGCGCGGCCCACCCCGCCGCCTGACGCTCCCGCCGCCATCTTGATTGTGGGCAGTGGCCGGGCGCGGGCAGGTCCCGCCCCGGGGGCCGGTGCGGAGCCCGGGCTGGGTCCGGGTGCTGTGCGACGGTGCTGCAGCCGAAGGCATCGGCAGCCGAAGGCATCGGCAGCCCGGCGTGAAAACCCTTGCGGGCGCTGGGCTGTGTCCAGGATTGCTGGATTTTCAGGGTGTGGGGGTATTCTGTTATTTACTTGCTTACTTACTTTTATTTAGAGTCACTTGTTGAAGCAGGAGAGCAAGAAGCTATTGGAAACTGCAAAGAAGAGCACGGATGACCAGACGGCATCCTGGGGATAACCAGGAGGATGATCTCTGCCTTAGAGAACCCCCTCTGGACTCACCTGTGAAGCATGGTAACATCTCCTATTCACACCACCTCCCTCAGAGCTTTGCGAGGAATAAAGCAGGACGGAGGAACGTATCACAGGGGCAAGGGAGGAAGGAAATGCCGTCAGATTGATTTTAATTTTATAGTACATTTATTTGTAGCCTGTGTTTGTTTCCTGGAGGAGCACGTGTACCTCCATGCCCAATAAGCAGCTGTCAGTCATCTGGTTCAGTTAGAGAAGCAACAGCTCAGCTTATTGCAGATCAATGAAAGGCTTGGTGACACATGAGAGTATCAGAAAGGTGGATGGTCAAATGGGGAGTACCAGTGATTATGAACTATTTATTTGAGATATTGAGATGTGATAGTCTGCTGAAACCACCTTCTTTCTTTCAGTCAGCAGGGCCCCACATTACTCAGCACCAACCCCTAAGATGCTGAACCATGGAGGCTGGGAACAAGGAAAAGTCCAGTTGGCTGAGATGTGTGAAGGTACTGAACAGGAATGAGAAAACTTATGTGAGGAAAGAAAAGAATCATGAGCTGAGGAGCAGGAGATAATCCCTTTTTCTGAGTCTCTTGGTGTTGGCTCTTGCTGTCACATCTCCACCTGAATTAAGTGTACATAATTGTTTTCCCTGCCACAGCTAACTTAGATGGAAGGTGAGACAAAATTGCTAAACCAGAGAAACATGGCAGTAAACAGCCGGGGACTCAGGAACTTCTGGCACTTAATTCCTCAAGTAAGACTGTCTCTGCTCTTTGTTCTGATTTTACTTCAGTAAGGGCAGAAGGGAAGATGGTAAGTGATTTTTCTAAGAGGCAAGAGCAATGCAGTGCCAGGGATGGTTTTTTTTTAAAGCTTGGAGGTACATCACAGTAAATTCCTCACACAGAAGAAGGAGATGAACCTGGGATCATGCAACCCTGTGCTTCAGTGTAAGCCAGAGAGCAAAGGTGGTTTTGTGATGGGCTGATGGGACCTGGGGGTTGACCTGCGGGCCAAGACCTGGCTAAGGATATGCAATTTCCAGTGCCGGGAGGTGGTGAGATTTTTTTTAGTGCCAGAAGGCTGGCAGGGAAACATAATCCTAGGAGAAGGATAGTGATAGCTGGAGCTGCGGTGTTGCAGATGTTGTACCAAAGGCCTCCCTTAGTGGACACACACGAGGCTCCCTCACGTGCACTGCTGCTTTCTACCACCACCCCTGGGAGCTTGAACACCCCATAACCCAGCTCCTCTGCCAGGTTCCCACACCAGTGAACGTTTCCCAAGCCTCACAAAGGCTGAGGAAGCCCAGCTCAAGCTTGCCCCTAAGAAGAAAGATGCAAGACAGGAGTTTCAGTGAACTACATACACCCCAGTGTTTATTAACTCCAGATTAGTGTGATAGATAGGCACAACGCTGCATCCACGGGATATCTCCCCACACTCTAAGCTTGTTCCTTCAGCTTCTTCAGCAGCTCCCTCAGCTGCTCGATCTGGGCAGTCACGCTGCTCTTGGCGGTACCGCCCATGGCCGTGTACTGCTCCACGCTGTTGACGACGTTGAAGACCTGGGAGACGTCGCTGCCAAACAGGGGGCTGGGGAGGCAAAGAGAAGAGGTGTCAGTGGAGAGCGCTGGCTGCTGCTGGCTGCCTTTCCTTGCTCACCGCCTGCAGAGACGGGGAGGGAGTGGAGACGGAGCCTTTTTCCAAGGGGAAAGGCCTCCTGCAGCCCTGCTTCTGCCCTTCTAGTGCCTGACAGTAGCTGCTTGTGGCAGACCAAAGAGTCAGCTCCAAGGGGAGACCAAGCACCCAAACTCTTCCGGAGGGCTGGTGCCTCCAGGTCAGGGCATGAGTTTCTTCCAGTCCCTCCCAAAAGCTGCTGCCTGTGCCCTGTGGGAGCTGAACGTATTGATGTTGTCCCCTTTAGTGGTTTC
>VXBL01002808.1:36745-58322 GCA_013400195.1 Aramus guarauna | reverse complement strand
GCCAGCTCATGTTGAGCTGATACGCTGAGAATAAGTGGTCGCAGTCACTGAAGCTACATTTTTACAGTATAATTGAGCTGATCCAATTGCCATGGTTGAGCAGTGCTCATGTGTGTATTGCTTCTCTGCTGCCCTGCTTGGAGATGTGGTCCTGCTCCTCCATGTGCACCGGTGCTGGCATACACCTGACCCTATGGTAAGCCCACTCTTTAGGGACTGAAGCAGAGAGTAACCTGTTTGCTCTCCCACATAGGTCAGCTTTCTGTAAGTTTAGGTGTCTAAACTGACTGACTGTAGAGTCACAGGAGTGATGCCAAAGCCAATGCAAGTCTTCCAGAAAGACCTCCAGGCTTGACTGGGAGACATCAAAAAAGCAGAACCATAGTTTATTCAATTTTCATAGACAATGTTAAAATTGGAGAAGATACTAAAAAGTAACCACAAACTTTGTTTGAGGACTCGATAAAGTGTTTTCAGTGATAAACTTCATAAATCCAATCTATTTAGTTTACCAAAGATTGAAAGGTACAGTAAGTAAGTTTCTTCATGAGGAGACAATACTAACATGATCTTTAATCTAGTGGAGAGAAGTGTACCAAGAATCAGTGGCTGAAAGCTAAAGCCAAATAAATTCAACTTGGAAAGAACCTCCCTCCCCTCCCTTTTTTTTTGTTTCTGTGAGAGTAATTAATTAATGGGGTGGGGGGAAACCACCTAGGGAGTGGTGGATTTTCTTTTCTTGATATCTCCAAATCAAGACTGAACAACTTTCTGAGGAAGTGCTTTTGCCAAACAGCGGTGAAGAAGCAGAGTACAAGGGTAACTGGGTGAAATGTACTGGTCTGAAATGCACAGTAGGTCAGCATAGATGATCTAACCATCCCTTCTGGCCTTAACTTCCGTGAATCTATGAATTATCCTAGATTTGTTGGCATGCAGTTGGATTGAAAAAGTAAGCCTTTGAGGAAAAAATTGCTTGCATTTTGCCTCAGGAAAGTAATCTTCTGCTTCATGCAAAGGAAACCAGATTGATCTGTATTAATGGTGTCTGGCAGAACAATTTCTTAGATGCTTGCCAAAGTTTTGGTGAGGGTTTATTGCCAACTGTAGGAAGCGATATGAAATGATATAAAATATACAAACAACTCGGTAACCTTCTCATGGGAGTGAAGTATATATGATGAACATAATTTCTTTATTTTTGTTCCCTTCAGAGCATTCAGGAATTTGGCTCTTCCCAAAGTGTAGCAATCATGCCTAAACATTTTATAGACTTCTAGTGAGAAACTGCCAAGCCTTAGAGACTTGTCAAGGGCAGAGGTTGAATATTAATCTTCACCACTGTCATTTCAACTGCATCTGAGCTCCCTCTTCTGACATTTAGATTTCTTTTTAACCCCTTAGAGGGATTGTAAAATAATCCCACCAGGTATATTCCCTGGAGAAGGTACTGCAACTAAGTCTCATTAGAGTGCTATGGAGAGTAACACCTGAACAGAACTCTCTTGGCTGCAGGTCCATAGCTTATGATTTCACGCAGGGATGTCTGTGATCCTTTCCCAATAATGTGAATACTTTCTTTTTCTTTTTTCTTTTTTCTTTTTTTTTTTTTTTTTTTAACTACAACATTTTTCTGCCACTATCTTTTGTGCAAAACCTTTCAGGGTAACTTTTTCAAATACAATTATACTAGGAATAAAAGTCCCCAGACATTTCAGCCACTTTCAGCCACTTCTCCCTAATTTACCATATCTGGATAGCTTCCTAGGATGCTGTCCAGAACAGACACTGATTTTAAAGCTTGCACAATGTTTAAGGGAATCAGTTATTATCCTCAGAGGTATGCACTCTACTTTAATTGCATCACAACTCCTATTGCAGTTTATGTCTAAGTTGTCATCCTCGGAGGGCAACATCTTATTCTTTTTTTAATACATAGACCAATATATGAATAAACATTTCCTGTCTTTTTGGATACCAGGGGCTTGAGAGCATTCTTGCACTTCTTTTTTTTTTTTAAGTTTGTGGTAATATTCATCTCTTTGACTACTTTTTTTTTTTTTTCTTTTTTTTAACATGTAAAGGTTGTCTGCATGGTCATACATCCCCTCAGACATCTCCACCCACGGCCATATTTCAGTATCCCCTCCCAGTCTCTTCAGTGTATCTGAAGTTTCATCTTTGCCAGACTTTTTTGGGCAAGAAAAGAACTCCCTGGTGGCTGCTAGTTCAGCTTTAGCAAGAGAACAGATAAGGGAAGGCTACAGTCAGTTATCAGCATTTTCACTTGACTTTGCATGATGTTACTGTTCCTACTTTAAGCTTAGGGGTTTTAGTCAAATTCTTTTTGATCTAGGTAAGTGGTTTTCTAGCATGGTAAGAATTCACCACCCAGAAAGTATTAATTTTACTTATTAGGTCTTGGGCATGTCTACCGCACTCCAAAGTATGCTTGCCCCTTAGAGAAGAAGAAGGGAGAAGAAATCCCACATAGTAGTTGATTGTCATATTTTAGGATGCATCTTCTACAAGATATGATGATGATGGGCTGAGCTGTGTGGAACTGGTTTCATTTCTGCCAGCACAGTCAGATATTAAAATCCCACTTGATCCCTAGGCTAGCGGTGAAGACCTGATGGAAAAGGAGGGAATGGAAAACCATTTCCTCAAGGCTTTTCCTACCAGAATACAATTCTCTGGCCACTTCATCTTCTCTCAGTAGATCTGCTTGGTAATAGCGGCTTTCTAACACGTGTACCAGCAAAGGACATGAACTAGTGACAGAAACAGTAAAAAACTCATGAGAAAATGTTAAGAAAACAGATGAAGAACAGCATATCGAGGAACTGCCTATACAATGGAAAGGATGGTTTTAGAAGGCTATTGATGCACACCAAATTGAGTTTTACAAATGCTGACTATTCACAGAGCCCTAATATTAGCTAACAGACAATTTTGTGCATATTTTCAGTAAAAACTGAGTATTGAATTATTGTTGTTATTCAGACTGATAAAAGTTTTTTTTATATTTCAATTATTTTTCTTTTTCTACCTCTACATACAAAAATAATTATAGAATGGGATATATAAAAAAGGAAAGACTGAGAGAATGAAGGCGGGTCCCCACAATAGTTTGGCATGCTGAAATCTAATCTTCCAGTGCTGAGATTAGTATCTAAGTTATGATGCTGCAGGCTACAAAGGGCGAGGTTCTCCTCTGACAAAAATATCTGTCTTGACTGGTACCACAGAGTCATCACAACCAATATGAATTTCCATCCTCATCCTCTTTCTCTCACTTTCATTTTGATCATAAATTTCACCCTGAACTGGAAAGTTTCTCCATCTGAAGTCAAACCCAATATGTTCATGGGAAAAATTTTTGTTTCAAACTTTCATTTTCAAAGGAAAAATAATTCTTGCCAAAGTCTGCAATTATCTCTATTCAAGTGTGGTAGCTGTTAATGACAGCTATGCTGCAGGACCATGCATCATATATCCATAAGGACTGGTGCTTTATATTTCTTGTTTTTTCTTGGGTGTATCAGTCTTGCCTTCCTCAGAACTCTTCATAGCTGTATTGCAGCTCCCCCGTGCACAAAGAGGTAGAAGATAAAGTTCAAACAAGGCTTATACAGGCTCACCATTCTACCACTGTGTTTTCTAACTCCAAGGTTAGCAGGGTTAGATAGCCAGTGCTGAAAACAACGGCCTAATTGAAAACAATTCCCTAATCTGTAAAGCAGCTTCTATGAATGCTGTCACAACTAGAGACTCAAAACTCTGAGTGTAGACACTGACTCTCCCCAGCTCATTTGCTTTGCAGCTGGTATATTCAAGCACTGGCGTGACCTCTTTATGCCTTTCCCTCTATACATTTTTATTCTTGAGTGTAGAGACATAAATGTATTATTATGTATTCGTTTCTGTGGTAACAATACTGATTACGCTTGAGTGTACCGCACCAGTTATAATGGCAGAAAAGTTTGTGAATAGATGCTATTTGAAGGTAGCTACTGTTCTGAGAGAAGATAGTTGTGATTAGATGCTCTCATTTCTATGCATGATTCTGTGACCCTGAAAAGAAACTAATACCAAAGCCTTTCTCCTCTGATGATGGAACCAAATATCTGAGAACCTACCATGTTTATTCTCTTGACAGGAATCACATAGACCAATGATAAGAGAAGAAAAAAAATAAAAAGAGTATAACATGGTGGATAGTGCTTTATGGAACAGAGAATCAGAGAAATGTAACTGACAATTTGGTAGGGTCGTTAGAGACTGATTAACTATGTGAAAATAAAAATTAAAAAGTTATAATATCTAGAAGATTTAAACACTACGCAGAAGAAAATTATCTAGTTTTCAAACATTCTCCTCCACTTATTAAAAAAAAAAAAAGAACAAGAGAACACTTTTTCTGATAGAGTATCTCCGAAAAAAATCCTGGATAAGAGAATCAAATACACCATCCAGATGGGAGTTTCAAGTTCTTCTAGGTTATGTTGACTGTTTATATACAGGCATATGCTTAAAAAAAACCTCTTTGTGAATAATGGCAGCAATCCTTGTGTAAACTAGCTGTAAGAGAGCATTGATTATGTTGAACACTCAAGTCTAGCATTACACAAACAAAGCCTCTGTTGTGATACCAGCTAACAGGACACAACATGATCCTGCAGTGATAAGGCAGATAGAATTTGTAGTGCTTAGCATGATGGGCTGCTCTTTCCAATGTGGCAATAAAGACAATATATACTTGTCTACATGGTCATCAAGCAATTGACGATTGAAGTTCAGATCTACAGACAATGCTCAAAGAATTAGTAAGGAAATACAAAACACTGCGCTATTTAATGTCCATACAATATCCTGTCCTTTTTCCAGATCATCACAGATTTCTGCTGGCATCTAAGCCTGCAGTGCCCAAATGAGTGTTAGCTGCAGGCTCTCTTACAGATCTATCAGTTGTAACCTAGGTATAAGAATAGATATAGAAGGGATGTGAATTTCCTTCAGGTTAATGGATGCATTAATAACCACCTAGACTCTGTCTGGGATTCTGAGCCCTGACTTGGGAAATGCAGATCTAAGCCTTGAAATGTCGTGCTGATTGAGGCCTCAGGAAAACTGCATTCATAAGCAGCAGGACCCATATGCAGTGATTCGCTTTGTTTTTGAGGCAGGGGTGGGGGACGGGAGGAGAGAAAACTGAATAGCTCTTCTATGAGTCAGTATGAGAGGAAAAGGCAATAACAAACAAGATCTCAAGCAAGTCAAAATGTTCCAATACAGAGAATGCATCCTAAAATGCTTTATTGGGACAAATGGCAAGGTAAATCTATGGGAGAGGCTTGAAATTTCTTCCAAATGAGCTGTGAGAGGACTGTGGAAGAGATTGCAGGATCTCAACCTTTACATCAGTCCCTTGATCCACGGGCTTCCAAGGACACTTGCTAGTGCCACAAAGACAGCATGTCATGATGATGTCCGGGGCATTGCTCAGGAGAAAGGTGTGACAGGGGTGTCATTGGGAGCGATCGTGTCCACCTCCCATCAGATCCATTGCCCAGAGTGAAGAGTAAGAATCCGCTTCTTCTAATCTCCCCTTCCAATACTTCTTCAGCACCCAATGTGCATTCTTCCTCACACAAACAGCTTCCCAAGGCCAGATACGGCCAAATAGTCCTGAGACTGGTGAGCAAATGAACTTGTTCCTTCAATTTCACTCTCCTCAGCTTCCCTACCCCTGCAACAGGCCCACACCTCTCCCCGTAGTTCTATGGAAAAGGGTCCCAACAAACTCCCTGAGCAAGACCCAGAAAGGGAGCAGGAGCCACACGTTTCTCTCTCTCAGAGAGCAATATAAACACAGACTGTGCAGTAGACTTCAGATTCATAAAAATCCAATTTAGAAAAGGTGATTTAAGGGATTTAGGATTATAGATTGAAACTTATAAAGCTTTTGCTCTACAGCTGAACCCAGCCTCAGTCTTCCTAGGGACCCCAAGATAACATATTTCATCAGTCGTCTGCCTAAATTCTGCCTTCCCAAGATGGGAATAAAACTTTTCTTCCTTACTATGATTTTGTGAGGATAAAATCCGCTGATGATCATGAGGCACTCAGATACAGTGATACAGACCCTAAAAACAGAACATAAAATATAGTCCCAGACTACACTTCTGCCAATATTTTCATTTCAGATGTGAATTGCATGCGATTTGTAGTGCTGCCCTGTAAAAGCTTAACTTCGATTAAGGAGCTTCGTTTGAGCAGTCATGGGCCAGTATGTCCTGTCTTCACTAATCCTTTTTCCTCTTTCCTTACCTTCCCTTTTGCGTGTACCAGAGCTGCAGGGATTTTAGACTTGAAGTGTAGTGCTGGGCTCAGGAAAAGCAAGCTTTGTTCTCCCCTTTCTGCTGACACTTTGTGTGACCTCTGGGAAATCATTTAACCCATTTGTTTACCATGCACAAAAAGAGAGTGAGGATTTTTTCTCTGTCCCATCCACCAGTATGAGATGGCAAGCTCTCCCAGATGCCTCCAACGACATTTGCAGACACTGGACCTTGTCTGCACCTTCTCTGAGGCTGTTGAATGCCACCATGGCTGTAATACAGAAGTGGAACAGCTAACAGATGGTGGCAGTAATGCCAGGCCCTGAGCCCTCCAGAGGAGATCCCTCGGCTTTGAGGTTATGAGGAGAAAGGTGGTGCTTTCCACCCACCTTAATCCTACTTCCATATGGCTTTGGGGAAGGACTGCAAAGAAAGAGGAAGGCAGCTGCCAGCTAACAGGAATAATAGGAGCCAATCTGGGAAGTGCTGGACATTTGCACCTTTGGAGGTTTTCCTGAAGTCTTTTTTTGTTCTGTGCTGATCGGAGGCTTGCCTCTGGTCCTGGCTGATCCTCTCCCCAGCTTCACAGAGCACCTCATCCTCTCCCTGCCTCCTCCCAGTCTGCCTCTCAACGCTCTGCCATTCCCCTGGGGTGTCCTCCTCCCTGACAAGCTGCCCCTTTCCCACCCCCGGAAAAGGGGAACGCTTTTGTGGCTGTTTCTGTTTGTGCTGCTGTGCTCTCTTCCCCATTCCTGTGTTTGTCTTGTCTGTAAACCCTTCAGCTTGTGGGGAGCTATCTACTACTTGGCATTTGACTACCACCCTGAAAAGCCTTGCTTTGGTGGCCCTGCTAGTCTAACATTGTTGTTGTTGTTGTTATTATTATTATTATTACTACTACTAACCAGGTAAGGAGACTAACACAGGGGGATGATGCATCTTTCACAGGGCTGTTGGACCTGGTTACAAAACAGTTCTAAGAAAAGCAAATTTCTACAATTTTCATGTATTCTTTGTTACCAGTTACCACTAAAATTACTCAGAAAACAAAGCACTTTAGGTACTAACTCGGTGAAAGCTGCTTGAAAGAGAACAATATGTATCTACCCAACATCATTAATAAAGCTAATAAAAGCACAGTGCAACCGACAAGTGCAGCCATCGATGAGGTTTTCAGCAACTTCTTTGGAAATGAGCTAGCTTGATTTTCTGTTTCAGAAATACCAAAATATAGTGGTGATTTGAGTAGTGCAACACTTTACCTTTCACATTTTCTCCTAATCCTATACATCTGCTGCTTCAGTGGTTAAGATCTCATACATAACAAACCATGACTTCGTTAATGAAGTGTAAGAGTAATTTAAAATGTGTACTGATTTTACCAAGGACACCTTTCAGAAATCTAATTTACAGTTGACATATGTAAACACAGATGCCGAGTAAAGCAGAATTAAAAGCAGAATTTGAGTTGTTCTTATCTCTGTTTAACTGCAGCAAGTTTGAGATGCTTGTAAAGGAATGGGTTAGTGAGTCAATGCATAAAAGATATATTTGTGTGTAGATGTACCTGTAGATATACAGATTTAGGTTTTGAAGCACAAACTTTAAGGGGAAGATCGTTGTGCTTGGAAGACTTCCTCCGCAGCCAAGGATTAGGTTAGGAAAGCTAAAGCTAAAGCTGTGATAGAATTAAATCTGGCCAGGGACATCAAGGGCAACAAGAAAAGCTTCTATAGGTATATCAGTGATAAAAGGAAGACAAGGTGGGCCCCCTCTGGAAGGAAACGGGAAACCTGGTTACCTGGGATGTAGAATCATAGAATCATAGAATGGTTTGCATTAGAAGGGACCTTAAAGATCATCTAGTTCAAATCCCTCTGACATGGGCAGGGACACTCAATAACTTTTGCCTCAGTCTTAACCAGCAAGTGCTCCAGCCACACCACCCAAGTCACAGAAGGCAAAGGCAGGGACTGGGAGAATGAAGAACTGCCCACTGTAGGACAAGATCAGGTTCAAGACCATCTAAGGAACCTGAAGGTGCACAAGTCCGTGGGACCTGATGAAATGCATCCATGGGTCCTGAGGGAACTGGCAGATGAAGTGGCTAAGCCACTTTTCAACATATTTGAGAAGTCATGGCAGCCCGGTGAAGTTCTCATTAACTGGAAAAGGGGAAATATCACCCCCCATTTTTCAAAAGGGAAAAAAGGAAGACCTGGGGAACTACAGGCCGGTCAGTCTCACCTCTGTGCCCGGCAAGATCGTGGAGCAGATCCTCCTGGAAACTATGCTCAGGCACATGGAAAATAAGGAGGTGACTGGTGACAGCCAACATCGTTTCTGTAAGGGTGAATCGTGCCTAACGAATTTGGTGACCTTCTGCAACAGGGTTACAGCATTGGTGGATAAGGGAAGAGTGACAGATGTCAAATACCTGGAGTTGTGTAAAGTCTCACATGACATCCTTGTCTCTAAATTGGAGAGACGTGGACTTGATGGACAGACAACTTGGTGGATAAGGAATTTGTTGGGTGATTGCACTCAAAGAGTTACAGTCAATGGGTCAATGTCCAAGAGGAGATCAGTGATGAGTGGTGTTCCTCAGTGGTCGGTACCGGGACCAGCACTGTTGTTTAACATCTTTGTTGGTAACATGGACAGTGGGATCAAGTGCACCCTCGGCAAGTTTGCCAGCCAAGCTGTGTGATGTGGTTGACACAGTGGAGGGAAGGGATGCCATCCAGAGGGACCTTGACAGGCTTGAAAGGTGGCCTTGTGCAAACCACATGAAGTTCAAGAAGGCCAAGTGCAAGGTCCTGCACATAAGTCGGGGCAATCCCAAGCACAACTACAGGCTGGGTAGAGGGCAGCCCTGAGGAGAAGGACTTGGAGGTGTTGGTGGATGAGAAGCTCAACGTGACCTGGCAATGTATGCTTGCAGCCCAGAAAGCCAACTGTGTCCTGGGCTGCATCAAAAGAAGTGTGACCAGCAGGTGGAGGGAGGGGATTCTGCCCCTCTACTCTGCTCTCCTGATACCCCACCTGGAGTACTGCATCCAGCTCTGGGGGCCCCAGCACAAGAAGGACATGGAGCTGTTAGAGCGAGTCCAGAGGAGGGCCACGAAGATGATCAGAGAGCTGGCACACCCCTCTTATAAGGACAGGCTGAGAGAGTTGGGGTTGTTCAGCCTGGAGAAGAGAAGGCTCCGGGGAGACATTAATAGCAGCCTTCCAGGACCTGAAAGGGCCTACAGGAAAGCTGGAGAGGGACTGGTTACAAGGGCATGCAGTGACAGGACAAGGGATAATGGGTTTAAACTGAAGGAGGGTAGATGTAGATTAAATGTTAGGAAGAAATTCTTTACTATGACAAGGGTGAGACATTGGAACAGGTTGCCCAGAGAAGCTGTGGATGACCCCTCCCTGGAAGTGTTCAAGGCCAGGTTGGATGAGGCTTTGGGCAACGTGGTCTAGTGGAGGGTGTGCCTGCCCATGGCAGGGGGGTTGGAACTAGATGGTCTTTGAGGTCCCTTCCAACCCAAACTGTTCTATGATTCTATGATTCTATGATTCTATGATTCTATGATTCTATGATTCTATGATCTAATTGAATGTGTAATCTATCATCAGTTACTAAAAATAAAATTAAGAAATAGTGGGTCTGAATGCTTGTATTTGTTTATATTTTATTATCTTTTCTGAAGACTCTGATAACTGTTCAAGTACAACTGTGGGAGTATCACATTTGTACAGCATTTCTATGGAGCTGGAGAGAAATTCCAAATGACATTGCAAAGTATTTTTATATAGAGAAATTTCCAAGTAACTCAAACCAAAAAGAAAATAAATATAGATATAAAAATAAAATGACCACATTTTCTTCATTCCCTTCTCAAACTTGATGATATCTCTGGTGGGCCACCCATGAAGGTTTGATGAAGAGAAAGAAGCAGGGCGATTTTCCCCAGACCTCGTTTTGAGGCATCAGAAAAGAAGCAACTCCTTATGATACATTATGATACACCCAAAGATGCAGCCTGTGAAAAGCCCACATTTTGTTCTGAGGCTCAAGGACCTTGTGCTCCACTAATAATTTACTTGACAACCCCTGCTCTCCCATCCATGGGCACAGAGCTGCCCACTGGGACAGTGAGCTGGAGCCTCCCCGGCCAGGATTTCTGAACAGTACTGCTATAAACACCTCAGGGGTAACCTAACTCACCCCTGAGATGTGCATTTCCTACAGAGTGAGTGAAATGTCCTGTCCTGAGCACTTGTCTAACTCTAGCAATGAGCTGGAGACCACGGCCTTGTATCACCAGTCTGTATTAAAACCCAGGCAAACATAAATTGTGTTTCCTGCCTTGTCTTGGCAGATAAAGGGAATCCACAGCTTGGAGAAAGGTGTGGTCAGACTTCCTCCTCTTTTTGCCCTTTTGTTAGCCAGGCAGCTAGATGCAATCTCTGAGGAGAAGCAGCTAGATAATACAATCATTTCCCACTCTCAGGTGCTGTGGTGCTAAAACCTCCCCTCTGAAATCTTTCAGACAGACTGGCTTCTTCTGTTTTTTCACAATGCCTTTTCAAGATACAATTATCTGCTTCGAAGGGCAAATTGACAATACAGAACAAAGAAAGCTTCCTTTCCTGGGATGATGAGCAGTGTGGTGAGGAGCAGGATAGCTGTGCTTGCTGATGGCGGCACCAAAAGACAATGACATTATCGCTTGCTGACACTAATGCAGAGCTGAGTATCTGGGACACGAGTGTCCTGCCCCTCTGCTCCACTGGTCAGGTCCAGCCAAACCCACCTTAGCTCCTGGCTCCTTCTCCACCCCCATCAGCCATGCTCCTCTTTCTCCTCAAGCAAGTGCCAAGACATGGTAGAGTTTCTGCATGTGTAGGGTCACTTGTGGACCTGTAGGTCCCAAGAAGAGGGTTGGGTGGAGTAGGAAAAGAAGGGTTTGTGCTGGAAATGTGGCCCTGCATCCTGAGGGGAGGAGGACAGAAGTCACCCTGTGCCCTCCCCTCCATAAAGGGGTTATAAATGAGATGTGAGATATTAGAGGTGAGATATGAAGGCCTTTCAAGGACTGATCTCTGCTCTATCTGGGGAGTGATGAGCTCATAAAGAAGAAAGAAACTGTCCTTACCTGAATCTTCCAAGAAACCCACTGACCCCTTGCTCAAAAAGTTTCATAGCACTATAATATGTGTTTATACCTTGAGACATTTTTAGTATATCATTGAAGATTCAAATTGCATTTTCCATAAATAACAAACTTTGCAGGCCGAATGCTCTCAGTTTGCCTTCTTAAGCCAGCACAGCTCCATTTTGAGTCTGCCTGAATGTGAGTTTCTGGTTTTTACCACCACAGAAGTTGCAGTCTGTAGAAGAACTGTATTTCACTTTGCTGCAAATATGCAAAGCCTGGAAAGGGATCTCAAAAAGCATAATGCTGCCTGTTTTCTTCGGGCACTGAAAATCCAATTGCACATCCAGCATAATTTTGGCTTTCCCATCATCTCTGGTTTGAATTTTTCCTGCCTTACTAGTGTAGAGGTGCTTCATGCTTGCTGCTCACAGTCTTCCAGACCACCAATGACTGCATCTCAAATGCTATTGTATGTACAAACTTCACAATGCTTAAAAATAAAAAAGGGCCCATGATTATAAATGTTTCATAAAATTCATTTTTTAAGGAAAAACATTTCAGTATTTTTTAATAATGTGAATGCAATATTAGGCTTATAAGCATTTAAATGAGTCAGATGCTTTATTAGTCCATTTCAGAAACTTTTCTTTGTACATGAATGAAAAATTTAAATGGAAATGGCTCTGAAAGAAATAGTGCTGAACATAGCCATATGAAAAGCAATCTAAAAATCCTGACAGAAGTAAAGAAATGAAAGTGCCCATGATGTATGGGGGTCTAAGAATGAAAGATAAATTGTTCCTTGCATGTGCTGTGTCAAACCAGTTGTTGCTCCAAAGCTCTTTACAGGCTTTATGCCCACACATGGAGTGAGCTGCACATCCTGCCCAGTAACGCTGAGTAAAATGCAGAAAGGGGAACTCTGCTCAGAGACTGCCAAGATTAAAGCACCTCAGAGGCTAAAATTTGCACTTTTTCTATCCTTGTGCTAACTGATAAGGCAATGTCAGCCCACAAAGATAGGCCTGATTCCACAGAGATTTCAGGCTCCAAATAACTACCAATAAATCCAAGGGAAAAAAAAAAAAAAGGAAATCAATGGAGTAACCAGTCATTGCTCTGCACTGGTAGGTGTAATAGCAAAGTAGGGTTTTAAGGAAGCATAGGAAGGGAGATAGTAATACATTTTGCAGAGCTCCTCATAAGCATGAGAGGCAGTATGTCCAAAAGGACATAATTGCCACTTTGAAGATTAAAAACTGGATAATAGAGGCCAGCATCACGAGATAATTTGAGGAAGACGTAACATTTCACCATTTGAATGTATGCGTTTTGCATAGCGTGGTATGCCTAGGAGATGAAAAGGGACTGACCTAAATAAAAATGAGGAAGTGGGAATGAGAAGCTTTAAGAAAAGAGAACTATAAATTCTGTAAGGATAGCTGCTATAAAAAGGACATGTACATGCTAAGAAGGAGGAAATAAAGGATACAGCTGAAGATTGTCAAAATAGCTCTCAGCCAAATGTGAAATAGCTTCCAGTATTTCAGTAATTCCTTATGGGCAGGCAGGTCCTGGACTTTCCCCTGCGAGGGGAGTACTCTGAGGCTGGCATGGTACGACAGCGTGTCCTCCAGTACGCTCTCCGTGTTTCACATGCCAGCCAGTGAGAAGGAAACGGGCTGTAGGGGAAATCGCCATCTGCTTTTGTCAATAAAAGACCGCGTGCGTGGCTTGAGCCTAAACAGACTGAAGCCAGCCTTTTATAGCTGCATGGGGGGAAATGGGAGACCTTACTAAAGTGTGAGAAAGTATAATTTAAAAGGAATAAACAAAAATTACTATGACACAACTTCATCTGCTCTGTATAGACTCCAGCATAGTATCATAGAAGGCACGGGAACTTACAAAGGCAGGGGTTCACATTAAACCTGTGATTTTCTCAGCTTCCTAGGACCTTGCTTCAAGAACATTATTACAGATATTGTTTTCTCACACTTTAATGTAATTTGTACTGTACAGGAGAAAAAAGATATAATGTGCACAGAAGGCATTTGTATGCCCCATTCACTGAAAGTACCTCACAACCTTTGGAGTATTTATTCTTCCAAGGCACATGAGAGGGTGTATTAATATCCAGGTTCCATCAATCATCTAACTGAGGCACAAAGTCGCAGAAATGCAACGTCTTGAAACTGAAGTAAGTACAGGCATAACTGACGTAGCACTGAAAACAATATTGCACACCAAATCACACAGAATCACAGCAAGTCTGTGATGGGAAGGCCCCTCTGGGGATCATTTGGTCCAACCCCCCCGCTCAAGCAGGGTTGCCTAAAGCCCAGTGGTCGAGGACTGTGTCCAGGTGACTTTTGAAGATCTCCAAGGATGGAGACTCCACAGCCCCTCTTTGGCATCTGAGAGGACGCTGGCCAACTATAGTTCAGCAGATCCTTCTTCTTGCCCTTCTTGGTGATAGGAGTTACATTTGCTTCCTTCTAGTCCTCAGGATTCTGCCCTGATCACCACAATTTTTCAGAGAAAACAAACAGTATCCTTGCAGTGACATCAGGAAGTTCCCTTAACTCTCGTGGGTACATCCCTTCAGACACCATGGGCTTGTATGCATTGAGTTTGTTTAAACGTTCCTTTCAACGAGGTCCTCCTCTACCAAGGGTGAGTCTTCCTTGCTCCAGACTTTCCCTTCTGTCTCAGAGGCCTGGCATTCCTGAAGGCTGGTCTTACCGGCAAAGATTGACGTAAGGAAGGCATTCTGTAGCTTGGCCTCTTCTGTATCATTTGTCAGCAGGGCCCCCGCCCCATTCAGCAGCAGGCACACATTTTCCTTAGTCTTCCTTTTGCTGCCTTAGAAGCCCTTCTCATCCCTCACCAAATTCAGCTCCAGGTGGGCTTTGGCTTTCCTAACCCCAGCCCTACAAAAGGTGTCGATATTGTTCCTGGGTCACCTGCTTCTGCCTCTTGCGTGCTTTCTTTTTCTGCTTGAGTTTAGTCAGGAGCTTCTTGTTCATCCATACAGCCCTCCTACTGCCTTTGCTTGAGAGTGGCTTGATAGCAGCTTGGGTACAAGTTGTGTTTGGCAATAAAGACACAGAGACTTGAAGGCTGAAAAATTTTCTTCATGAAGATGTGAAGTCAGTTCATCTGTCTCCGTGTCTCTTTCCAATATCCACAAAGATGCACTACAGCTGGTGCCTCAACCCAGCACCATGGTCTGCAGGGCAGATGTACCTCCAGAGACTTACCCCAATTATATGGGCAGTCTGCCACGGGGCAGGAATATGGACACAAGTGCCCCCATGTTAAACTAGTTATTTCACCAATAACCCTTCCTGTCTCTTGTGTTATGCATTTGTGTCATTCTAAATCAAACAGCTGAATTTGTAATTGTTAACCCATTTGTTTTAACAATCCTTAATTTACTGGCCTTTGAGCTTCATAGCTGTGGTTTCTTGCAATACTGGCTCCAAAAATGACCTCGCAGTTGTCCCAGTTGCTATATATTCAAAAATCAGTATGTGGCTGCAGGAACATTTATTACAGCAAACTTATAAAGCCACTGTTTAAAAAAAAAAAGAATTTCCTTATCCATTTCTTACACTAAGAGAATGTATCAGCCCCCTCAATGTACAGACAGTAATTTCTATTACCTATTAAACTTAAATAGGTGGCTCTCATCCTAAAGATCCACACTCCTAATCACAACTGGATTCACTGTATAAGTAAAGCGGACTCTTCTAGGGGTTTATAGAACTGGGTATGAACTCAATCCTCTTGCATCAGGTTACTATGAAAAGCAAGGTACTAAAAGGCAAAATACACATAGAATAAACACTTTATAATATGAAAATGTTTAGACATAATATAAACCAAAATAATATTGTAGTGGGTATATAATACTGGAATGATATTCTATATAGTCTGATTCATTCTTACATTGCACCAATGAAAAGAAAAAAAAAAGATGGAAAGTCTGATGTATCTAATATGAAGCATCAATGAACCTGTCTGTCTGTTGAGGGGTTATAAAATGCAGCTAAATCTACCAAAGGACATATGTGCATTTTGGTCATCCAAACCCAAACTGGGAATTTAAAACCGTCACTCAGTTGCTGAATCCATCAGACTGGACCCAGGAACTTGAGCTTGAAGGTGTGATCTGTCACTGCTTTTCAAAGTGCCAGGAGAGAGAAGAGGCTAGAGGTGCCACCAGAGATGCCCAACCGATGGACTGTGTCCCACCTCAGTCGTCCTGTCTCTAAAGCGCTTCGGAAGCAGCTGCCCAAGGCCCTTCCCTGGAGAGACACAGAGGAGGTCTCTGCGTGTGTGATGTTCAGAGCAATTGATGCTTGTGTGGGCATTGACCTACCTTGCAGGTGAAGGAGGTCCTGCCACGTGGCAGGGAAGGGGCCATGGCACGCAGTCCTCTCTTACCCCCAGTGTAAGCGGTGCGGCTGACCTGCCTAGCTGGAAGCACGATGGTGCCGGGGTGTACCAGCTCCCTCTGCTCAGTTTGTTCCACGTTGCAAAGAAATTATTATTTGAGGGCTGAAGAATGAGGTAAAAAGGGATCACGACTGTGTAGTGTAGTCACCGGGTCAGGCTGCTAACACTGAACTCTGGGTGCCAGCCCTTGCTTGCTCCAAGAGCTAGAAACTAGAAAACAGTAGCATTTTCAGCGGAGCAAGGACCTGAGGCAAGCTCTCTCCCACTCCCGGGCAAGCATGCTAAACAATTAGAGTGCAGAATCATGCTCGTCTTTTGGAGCAATTACTATGTAATTCTCCATGCCAAAGAGCTGCTCTTAATTCATTTGCTGAGCAGCTTCAGCAAGAGAAAATGGAAACGTTTGTGTGTGCACTCCCTCACCCTAGAACTTCATGGGAAAAGCAGGGGGAGGTAAATGAAGGGATTCAAATTTTCTTAGATGGGAATTAAACCCGTGTTTCCTGAGCCCCACCATTGAGCTGCTGGATGAAAGGGGACTGCCTCTTAAGCTTTCAAAGGGGCTAAAGCACCTCACGGCAGGAAAGAGGTCAGAGTGTCGGCTCCTGAGTGAAGGGATATACTTCTCTACAAACAAATCTCAGGAATCCAAGTCTCTGAGACAGGCACAAATGCTTCGTATTTCCTATTTCAGATATATTTCTGTGTAGCTGGGGATTATATGATCACTGATATCAAATTTGTGCCCTTCTAGGACACCAGACAGTACAGGTCACACACTTTTCTGCCAAGTTGACTGGAATGCACTACACAGCATTTATTCCAGCTACCTGAAGCATCTTCCTGAGCTGAGTATAATAATAGTAATAATAATAATAATAATAATAATAATAATAATAATAATAATAATAATAGCAACTTGTACTGGCTTAGCCTTTTGCACCTTGTGGCTACAATGCATTTGCTCAGGCAGCGAGAATCATAAACCCAGAGGCAGGGTACCAGCCTCTACCCGCCAGCTGGGCAAATGACAGACTTTGGCACTTGGCTTTCTCCCCGCAGCCGGAGCCCTACGGAGAGCCTAGGCGCTTGACGTGGAGGTTGCTAATTCCACAACCCCGAGCCCTTGCTTGATTTAGCCCTAAATCAGTTTCAATTCACAACAACTAAATACCAAGAATCCAAGTCTCTGAGTCGAGCGCAAATGCTTCCTATTTCCTGTTTTAGATGACTTTCTGTTTAGCTGGGGATATCAGTTTCATCTCACGCATTATGACACTTTTCAGCATAATCGTGCGTGGTTCCACTCTTATTGAAGACCCTTCCCGACAAAATCTCGCTGAAATTCATAAAATCAGGCTGGCTTGTTCCTCGAAAACGCTGTAGCCATGTGACTCAAGGCACTTGTTATTAAAGCACATGTGGTCTTATAAAACACTTGATAAGGCATCACCGGTCAATGCCATTCTAACGAATACCTGGTTATCAGGCATTTTTTACTCAGATCAGTCCTCCCAGCACAACTGCAGGAGGAGCATGAAAATGGAAATGAGCAGAAGCTGCAGAGAAGGGGGATTGTGTGAGGCAGTGGTGCTGCTGAAGCAAACGTCATTGGAACTGCAGCTTAAGTTCACGTGGAATCAGGTTATCACCTGCTTGTCATCGCTGCTGCTTGTCTGGCCACACCAAGAGTTACAGAAGCTAAACCGGCAGGGAACTACCCTTCCCCCCCTCACAAAGAGAAGGGGGGTGAAGGGAGGCTGGGAAAAGGACAGAGAGAGAGGAAAAAAAAATTCTGCTGGTTTGACGGTGTAAAATGGCTTACCCAGAGGTCAGAGGAAAGCCAGGGCACGCACCATGGAGGGAATGGAGCTGTGGGGCCAGAGCACAGGAACGAAGGGAGCAAAGGACTGCCCCAGCCTTGACTTAGCCTGGGCAAAACTGTTGGGGAACTATTTATCCTTACAACTGGTGGACGTAAAATGTTTACGACTCCCTACGGCAGGGCTACTGTCTCCATTTTTTTGTCCGCACACTGCTTAACGCAATGGAGCCCTGATGCCCTATTTTTGCTGTTGAAATGCAGTGTCTTAAACCAGCATCAGCATATAGCAGGGACCAGTCATTTGTGGTGTACTTGCACCTTATATTTGTGCTCTTAAGGGAGGGGCTTGAGCTTTACTGGAGTGTTTTAGCCTTTGTATGATCTAAGGAATTTTTGTTTGTTTTGGGTTGGGTTTGTTGTTGGGTTTTCTTATTCTTGATTTTAGTTTGTGGGTCTTTTTTTTTTTTCCCCAGAAGTAATCAGACTCATTACTGGAGGTTGGTTATCTAGTTGGTTGACAGATATTTTTTTATTAGACATGAGAAAAACAAACTGTATGATACTTTTAAAATATATAACCTCTGTTAAGTTTTCAATTTCCCAGAACACCAGACATTCAAACAGTCTGGATCCTATTTAACAAACATTGTTGAATGTATTCAGTTAATAAAAGCTTGGCAAATATTAGTAAAGAGCTTGTAATGGTTGTGAGTGACATAAAGGTTAAAAGCTTTCGATAGCATTGCACCAAACTGGAGTAAAGCTTGAAGAAACTGAAGTGATGAGTCAGTCAGAAATCTCAGCACTGAAACACTCATTTCTCAGAAACAGGAAAAGATGCAACTATTCCACAAATCTGAACTTAGTTTTAGAACTTGAAACTTTGAACATTATGCAGATCACATTGTCCTGTTCTCTCATTATCAGAAAGTATATAGAGATTAAAACAAGAATGAAATTCCCTCATCGTCCCAGCCTGACAGGTCCTGGGAAAGCAAGATGTTTTCTTTCCTATGCGTAAATTCCACTGTTTCTCCATAATGACAAAGGCAAGAGAAGAAAGGACTTCAGGGTAGATTGGCATATAGGGAACATTATCTCTTGGTATAAACTTTATTTTTTTTTTTTTTTTATTTTGCTTGCTGCCCTCCCTGCACAGAGGAATGGTCTCTGTGCATCCCAGGACACAAGGAGGCTTCCCAGCACCTCCTCGGAGCTCAGATAGCCCACGGGAGAGGCACAACGGGAACACCAGAAAGCACACGCTGTTTCAACATTTCTGTAAACACTGGATTCCAGCTCCCAAAACCACTCTTAGATTCACTTTCTTTAAAGGCTTGTCTGGACGAGGATAAAGGTGTAGTAAAAAAAAAAAAAAAAAAAAAAAGTGTCAGTGAAAACTTTTAATTAACATGTTTTCAAATTCTCAGTGTTGACAGGGTGTGTTGCATTTTAGTGCATTTGCCAGCGAACGTGTTAAAATACATTTGTGTCCCATCTACACGTGGCAAGTTAGGACATGTTTTTAAAAGTTTCAAAATTTAACAGGCGTTAAAACATGTTCATGATTGTACTTTTACCTTAGTTGAGGGTGAGCGTCGCTCATGGGTTTTCCTGGGACTCTGGAGAGCAGCTGCCAGACCGGCAGGGAGCTGTTATTTAGCCACTTTCTCCCTTTCCTGAACTGTCAAATGAAAGTAACATTTCATTTACCTGCCTTGCAGGCATGGATGGGAAAAAAAAAAAAAAAAAAAGTTTATACAATATTAGGGAAAAAAAAAAAAAAAAAAAGTTTATACAGTATTAGGGAAAAAAAAAAAAGAAAGGCTGAGCATTGTTGAGATGAGAGGTTGGGCAGGGGGTGCAGGAGTAGGAAGCCATGCCATAGCCACAGGGCAGCCAACTGCAGTTTTGGAGGGCCTGATGTAAGGTCAGGATTCCTGTAGCCACATCACCCAGAGCGTGGCATGGCATTCAGCTGTTGTTTCAAATGCAGCCAAACGCTTTATAGGGGCAACTTTGCCTCAGCTGCTCTTAGGCCAAAAGCTATCAGCTTTTTTTCTGGCCTCCTCACAGAAGGTCAGTGTAAAGTTGACATAAGCACTATATACCATGCTTATACCTGGCTAGCTTGACAGAAAGGTTTGCGTTTATACCCGATCAAAGTTGTAGCTGCAAGGCATAGATTCAGTATTAATGATCACAGCCGAGCATCAGTAACTGAGTCAGCTGCAATGCTGATTTGCTGAGCAGCAACTGTACAAACCACTTCATCAGTCCACACCTCAGTCTTCCCCCTTCCCAAATGGAGAGGACGAAAATAATCTCAGGTGAAACGTGCTGAGAGAAGTCACATTTTGGAAGTACTGCAAAAAGATAACTTCACCTGGGTGGTGCAACAGAGGAAAAATCAGGAAATAGACTATGCCGAGGCCTCTAACTTTTGGTGAAGCTAGGGGAGGTGAATCCTGCTGCCTCAGTCCTGCTTCTTCTTGTTCATTTTTGGGCTCCTCAGAGTTGTCTCTCAATCATGATTGTCGTCTTAGAAATATCATCACCCAAGTCACATGGAGGGATATTATTTTTTGCTGGCACAGCTATTGTGGTAAAAGCCCTAACGCAAATACACTTACAATGGTACCGTTTCTTTCAGGCACTAAATCTCCAACAGCCTCTACACAAGCACCTTTACACTGGTACATCCCTGTTTCTGCCAAAGAAATGCTGCAACATCTTTTTTGTGTGGAAGGCACTATAAAAAATTGGTATTTTCACATTCATATCTGATTAGTCCTACTGCAATATACCAATCAGGGATTGTTTTGGTTTGTTGGGGTTTTTATTCTTTCTTTCTTTCTTTTTTCCCCCCTTAGAGGGAGATGAAAAGATCAGAAACTTGAGTAAAGGGCAAGTTTAAGAATGGGGAATCTCCCTTCCAGCGTATCTGTTTGCTTGCAGCTTAAAGGTGTGGTGTGACAAGGAGCAGCCTGGTAACTGGTGGGCTCAAGAGGTCAACCAAGGGGTTAAATCTTCTATTTGCACCTCACGTTCAAGGTTTTGGGTTAGAAAGCAGAGATAGCTGTCCAGGTTGTAGTGCACTGGGACTGACAGAGGGAGTGTACATATATTCCAGATTTCCTGCTTGTCCAGAGACTCTACAGAAGAACTTGTGGAACTAAACATCTAGAATAACATCAGTCAAGGCTTTGTCTTTTTTTCTTTTTAAGTTGAAATGATTGAAAAACTTATCAAAAGCATAATGCAAAGCATACACCATCAAAACTCCCACAGTGAAATTTTTCAGTGACATTACGCTGAAAGTCAGATGTAGCTACGGTGGAAAGTAAAACTGCATACGCCCATGCAGGTGAAATTGCATATACACATGCAAGGTGGACAGATGACTTTTGATACTGATGGTGAAGTTCTGTCACGGTCTTCCAGCAGATCTTCCCACGTGATCTATCAACCAGTGTAAAAGAAAAAAAAACAAAACCAAAACCAAAAAAAACCCCCCCCCCCCAACCCCCAACAACAAAAAAACCCCAACAAGCAACAACAACAACAAAATCATGATCTGCTTAATATCCAGATTAAAAGGAGAGAAAACACTACGCGTGGAGTCCCCTTGGGAAGCGGAGGAGGATCACGAAGGAAGCTGTCCGGCTGTCCGTGCCCCACGGTCGCGCTGCCGTCACGCCGCAAGGTGAGCGCTCCGCAGCTCTCTCCAGCCCCTTCTGCCGCCGGTGCCCTCTGCCGTACACCGCTCCCGCACGCCCGGGGGG
>VXBL01002808.1:447-32854 GCA_013400195.1 Aramus guarauna | reverse complement strand
TTTTGATTTTTTTTTTTTTTTTTTCATACTTTGCAACTCTCTTCATATTATAAAACTTTTCCCGATCGGTCTATGGACATACCCATATATGAAGGAGATGGGTGGGTCAATAAGGGATATCAAATGAAGTGACAGGGGCCGCAGTGGGGAACCCGGGGTGCGCAGCCCTTGCCGGGAGCGCGCCCCGCCAGAAATGATGTAAGGGGTTAGTCTTTTTTTTAAAAGAAAGTTATTACGATGTATTTTGTGAGGCAGATGTTCTATAAGGTTTACAACACTACAAGTCTTGATTAAGAAGGAAAGGAAAAAGGAAAAAAAATAAAAATAAAAAATCAATACCCAGATAAAGAGATCATAGTCTTAGGAATTCATTTAAACCATAGGAACTTTTCACTTATCTCATGTTAGCTGTATCAGTCAGTGATTAAGTAGAAATACAAGTTGTATAGGCTTTATTGTTTATTGCTGGTTTATGACCTTAATAAAGTGTAATTATGTATTACCAGCAGGGTGTTTTTAACTGTGACTATTGTATAAAAAAAAAAAAAAACAAATCTTGATATCCAGAAGCACATGAAGTTTGCAACTCTTTCCACCCTGCCCATTTTTGTAAAACTGCAGTCATCTTGGACCTTTTAAACACAAATTTTAAACTCAACCAAGCTGTGATAAGTGGAATGGTTACTGTTTATACTGTGGTATGTTTTTGATTACAGCAGACAATGCTTTCTTTTCCAGTTGTCTTTGAAAATAAAGGAAAACTCTTCAGATGCAATGGTTTTTTTGTGTAGCATCTTGTCTATCATGTTTTTGTAAATACTGGAGAAGCTTTGACCAATTTGACTTAGAGATGGAATGTAACTTTGCTTACAAAAATTGCTATTAAACTCCTGCTTAAGGTGTTCTAATTTTCTGTGAGCACACTAAAAGCGAAAAATAAATGTGAATAAAATGTATAATTTGGTTGTCTTTCTTTTATGGATACTCTGGTAGCTTAAAGGGACTAGCCAGTATTGCCTAAATTTGTGTTAGAGAAAGTCATGTGCGCTCTTAGCACTAGCTTTGAAAACTACCTTACTAGATCCTGGACTCTGTAATACTGTGCATCTTTTGGAGAAATTGGACAGTGCACCAGGTAATAATATTTACAGACTTTTCTGGCTCTAAAACGAAGACTGGAAGGCAGTCTGAGCATGTACAGTACGATTCTCCTGTCCAGGCTCCATCTTGCTTTTAAGACCAGAGGTATCCAGCGTATGAAAGTCTTGCCTCTTGAGGAAAATAAGATTTAATTTGAATTGCGTAGGGTGGGGCACTGAAATTTTTACACTGAGTTGCTTAAAAATTGAGCTCTTGAACAGACGTCCCACTTGTGTGTTGGTATGCTGGTCCTGCTTGGGTACCTGGACAATTGGCTTGAAAATTTTAGCCTGGCAGGAGAAAGGGGGAATTAACACTGCCATTCTGCTCGAAGTAATTAAAAGCAATATTTTCTTTTTTTCCTCAAGTGCTACTCCCAAGTACAGGTGAGTTACAAAACGGATTTCAAAATTTGTCTATAAAAATAATCACTTGGTGCTTGCCTTTAATTGTTAGGCTTTTTGGCTAATTTCCAGCATATTGCTCAGGGCATATTATGCCTTAATAAAACAGTGGGTTCACGCAAGAAAAGCAGCAGTGGTATTTGGAGGGTGGAAATTGATTCAAGAAAGTGTTGCTTCTAAGTTTATAGGAGAAAGTTTAGTGTTACACTTATTTGCTTCCACCTAAATTTTCAGCAGAAACGCTTTGGAAGCAATTATGATTCATTTTATGAGAAAATGGCACGTTAGCACCTTGTTCCCTAAAGAACAAAGCCTAAACTGAATGAAGTATAGTAGATTTCCTGCTGAATGCGTACTTTTTTTTTTTTCTTTTTTTCTTTTTTTTTAATTCAGCTGTCTACCATTTTAACTTTGGCTTGTATGTACTCTAGTTGCCCTGGTATTTCTCTATAGCTTTAGAAATGTATTGAAACTATGCTATAATTGCTGAGGGACAAAAATAAATGGATGTAAAACAAGATCCTCCACACCAGTGTCATTCTTGGAGTACATGTGTTTGAAGTCTAGTGCATAACTGCTTTGCTAAGGGGTTTTTATAACATGGCTGTAAAAACCTGTTCTGAGACGCATGATGTCTTGGCCATAGAGTCAATGTCTCTTTTTAATAAATATATATATATTTAAATCCAAAGATTCTTAAAGAGAAGTCTGAATTTCTTCTTCTTTTTTTTTTTTTTTTTTTTTTTTTTTTAAACTTTTTTGANTTTTTTTTTTTTTTTTGTGTCAAACTGTATGTGTACAAATGAAGAAAGTAATTGCTAGTAAAGTTCCTTTCCAGATTTTTCCCAACCCGCTCTCAAACTTTCCTGCTCTTTCCTTGCTCAACTGATGGCATTTTCTGAAGCACTTCGAGTTCCTGGTGGTGCAGAATCGCTCCTGCCCCTGCAGCTGGGCTCCTGGCCTGGGACTTCATCAATCCTTGGCTTGGCTTGGCTTGGCTTGAAATCTCTTTCCAAGTCTTATTAATGGTAGAGTTTCAAAAAATATGTCTTAAGATGACCAGTTCCAAGACCCACTCTGGTCTCTGGGTGAGATTCCATGTTACCAGTTTTCCACCATGTGGTTTAAGAAGGTGGGAATCAGAAGGGGTTTGGAATAGTGGAAATGGACAAGTTTTGAGCTGTTTCCTCCTGCCAAAGAACTGTGCAAGAGCATCCCTCCTCCCTCTGCCCCGAGGGACTGAGTGGTCACTCCCATGCAGTTGTAGAATATCCTTATTTATGTACAAGGAAAATGAAGGGGCTAGGCGTTAGTGACTGGTGAGATGGTTAATCTTACCAAGAACGCTTTATGCCTTTTTTTTCCTTGCATTGGTTACTGTTGCACCTCAGTGAAAATACTGATCATAATAAGTATTGTCATTTCAACAAATTCTCTCAGAATTTGAATGCATGTGACTTTCTAGTGTGTGATTTCAAGCTGATTTTCCTATTTTGTGGGTTGCTGTGGTTCTTTTTAAGCAGAATGTTATTATTGCGATGAACAAGGTAACTTCTGTTGTGCTGAAACAATGTCGTATTTTTAGGTAAAACTTACACTGGAATCTAATTTTGCCTGACTAGGGGCTCTAGAGATTCATTTCTTTTATGTTTATTTACTTAGACTGAGGCAACAGTCTTCCTCGTTCAAGGTCAAAACTCGGTTGTACAAAAGTCCTTTCAAATTTCATGCCTATCTTGGTTATATCTAAACTTAATTTCAGACTCTCCAAATCACAATGTCTGACCTCAAGTATTCAAGTTCTCTATCTGGTCCTGATAGTTATTAATGTGAAATTGTAGTGACTTTGCCTTCAGGCAAGGAAGTGAGGCAAAAAAAGGGAAAGGCAGACTGGGGGAGGGAAATGGAGCCCAGGCTTTGGCTTCTGCTGGAGTGTGTTCATCTTCCTGCTTACGTACACAAGCACTCTATACAAATCAAGTGTCCATGTGTCAACTTCTGACACACTTAAAAATTCCTGTTGTTTGTATTTGATGCAAATGTTGCATGTATGAATATTTACTCTGTGAGGGAGGATGTTGTTTGCGTTTTAAGAATTTTTTTCTGTTACCTAATACTGTTCAAAACAGCTAACTCTTGAACTTCACTTGCAGTAATTAGATAAAGGTCGAAGGTTTTCATCTCCTTTGATTGTTTGGATTTTTCTGAGTTGCAAGTCCTTTTATATTGCTTTTTAAAAAAAAATACAGAATAATACACGTTCTAGTCTGAAGCTATAATTCCAGTTAATGGTTTCCTGCAAAATCTGTCCCGTGAATTCAGTCTTTACACTATTTGTGCAGTAAAAGAGAAGTAAAAGGTAATTGCTGGTGATAGTCATCTCATTTCAGTGTTTGTCTGTTAGGTTTTAAGAGACTGAGGTAAAATATGTTTTCTATAATGATATAGCCTAGTTGAAAGCATCCTGTTTCTGGGTTCTGGCCAATTCTTCTACTCTGCTTAGGTCACTGGGACAGAATAAAGCAGGTACTTTCCTTCCTGAAGTATGCAGCAAGTGAAAATAGTATATTGTGTTTATAACATACTGTAGACAGTGAGGTTAATTTGTCCTCTTTACAATTCCGGGGACCTCAGCTAATTGACAATGAATGGAAACTGTTGCGATTGCACCCGGGTCCAGCAGGGCAGAGGCAAGGAGGCCAGGCAGCCTCCTGTTACTTGAATAAAGTAATGTAAGAGGTGGTGAAGTGCAAGGTTACTGAAAGTCTGTGTATTAGCTTGACCTGGGGAGAGCCAGTGTGGTGGTGAGCTTTTCAGGCCTGGTGCTTGTTTGAGGAGCTAGAAAAGGGAAGATGTAGCAGCGTGTTTCATGATGTTTACCGAGACAACTGTTGAGATGAGATCGCTCTGAAGTGGGAACATTGCCTACTGGGAAGATCAGAGGAGGGCCAGCAATGGCATCAAAATGAAGATTATGGCTAAACAGATGAGTGACCGAAGTGTTGGCCTGTGAATGAAGTAGAGAATTAGGAATGTGTACATTTGGGGTATATTATTGAGTAGACTTTCTATATGAAAGCAAGAGACTTGGCTTCAGAATACCCCTATTTTAGAATATGGATAATGGTATCTGGTAGAGGTGACATAAAAATTCAGTTAATGCTTTCAGAACATTTTTAAATAATTGTTTAATTTTTTTTTTTTAAATATTGTGAGTGTTACAAGTATTATTTATACATCTTTGCCTTCAGTCTTTGTTATAGGAAGACATGTTTGTCCAGAACAGTACTACTAAGGTACTAGATGAAACAGGACATTAATACTTGCAGTTAGAAAGACTAAAACATGAAGATACATGGAATATTAGTTCCCAAAGCTATGATGAATTTAGATAAAGTGGCAAAGCCATTATTCAATTAAAATGGGGGAGGGGATTTCTTTCTTCATAATTTTTTGTGTGCCTAACACAATTCTGATTTCAGAACAGTGATATGGGGAGGCGTTGCTGGTGGTATATGCATTGTTATCACCAAGTAGGTAAATGTTCCAGGACTTGGGATTCTTAGGTTAATTCTTGTGGCTGTGTACATGATAACCTGCACTAGAAGAGCACTGGAGAGGAATTGTTTTGAGTCAAGCAACGCTAGCTTGTGAGGTCCTTTCCAGCACCACAGCTGATACTGTTGGCAATGAAGTGTTTGATAGTTGGTCTTAATGGAGACCACGGTGACTACAGATTTATTTTTAGGTACAGTCCAAGCTATATTGTCTCCTGAAGTTCACAGTTTAGTTTCTAAAAAAGAGATAGAAAAATAAAATACCTGTGAATCTATTGGTTAGGGAAATTGTACTTGCTGAGTAGCTTTAACAGCTTCAAGAAGTGACTTGCTAGCCTATACTGGAGTAGTTATCTCTCTGAAACTTGGTATGTAGACCCACCTGAATATTTTAAATTAATTTGATAACACAAAATCCACGCTTACAAGGGTGACCTGCTGTTCAAAGGAAACAAAACCCATTGTGGAGCTGTTGCTAATAAGCTCCTTGCTGGAAAAGAACCGTTCTAAACCAGTAAGTGAAGACCTGCGTAGGCAGGGCCTTTACAAAAGGAGAGCGGGAGGGGAAAAAAAAAAACCCACGACCAACCCTTAGGAACTAAAGGAAGAAACTGCTTTTTTCTAGCCCTCTTGAGCAAGCCTGTCAGGTGTAAAGTAACTCCCTTCTGTCTTTAAAAAATATAATTTAATTACAAGAGACACTGTCTCCACCGGAGTGCAAAGCCAAGCCCCTTGTGAAAACCACCAAGGAAACCAAATCCAAAGCTGATGAAGGTAATGTTTTTCAGGAATGAATCATTAGGCCAGTCACAAGCACTACATCACAGTTCAGGAGCCTGTTAAAGGAAGCTTACCACACACAGCACCTCTGAGGAGACGGGGCAGCAAATGTTTTCCATCTCAGTAATCAAACAAAATGGCAGAAATCATGGGCTGATACTCAGAATACATGAAGGAACATGATTTTTTTCCCCCTGGTTCTGTTTTTGCATATCCTACATATGTATTTGATTTCTGATAAATATCCAGGAAAATAACTTAAAACAGTGGGGAGAGAATAATTCCAAATTTTCTAGGAATCCATTTACCTGCTGTTTTTATACAGATATATTTGAAATCTGTTTTAATATTTTATTCTGCTGTTTAACACCTAACTTTACGAGTTAGTGCTCACATGGAGAACCAATGCACATGTATACTAAATTAGATAAAGAATTTTACAAAGGATTCATTTTGGCCTCATTCTTCTATCACTGAGATCAGTGAGAGGGAGGTTTACCAATACACAGCACTTCTAAAATTCCCCCAGAAATGTTGCTAACAGTAAGAGAAATACATTTGACTCTTCCCTGCAGCATCCATCTGCAACCCGAAATGGAGTGTGTGCAGTAAAAGGATAAGAAAAGTGACTGTGTTAAGAGACTGAAGACACACAGGAGCTCACTGGCAAAATGGACAGGAGCACTTTCACGTGTTTGCTGTCACAAATGACAAAAATGAAATGCCGCTTCAAACTTGTCCTCGTTATTATATATGCAAGAGTTTACGCCCTGGAGGTTCATCAGTCCTAGCTTTTCCCCTGCCACCACCACATGGAGTCTGTCTAACACTCGACAAGCCTATGCATTGAAGTGATGATGCAGAAATGTATTTAAAAGCTCAGGTGGATAAATTATCAGAAAAGTTTTCTATTTTTAAAGTAAAAATGATAGGGTTTGGTGATCATTGATATCCACTGAATGCAGTGTTATCTGGTAAATGTTTTGCCTTTGTGTTGCCTACATGGAAAGTTGTCGTTTCAAGATCACGAAGTTTCTGATGTTATTATAAATGGTCCAAAGGGGAGAAAGAAGGGGAAAATATCTTTCCAGTGGTGTTAGAATAGGACCATCAACTTTAATAAATAGAGAAGAGAGATTCAAAGCCAACTGTTCTCTATTTAAATCCCAGTGCAAATCTAATCTAATCTAATCTAAAGAGGCTTTGGGGCTTTGACTTGCATCTTGTTGTTATTGCATACATTGTTATGATAGTCATTAGTTTAATAATCTACAGATACATAGAAGTAGGAACAAAATAGTTCTTCTGAAGTTTGTCTCCTCCTAAATGCTTCATGGTAGACATACTGTGTAATTGCAAGAAGCAATCACTGGAAACATTCTGCCTGGCTCTGTCATGTAGAGTTGCAGAAAGTGTAAGTGCTAAGTTGTTCTTGAGGATTTTAGGAAAAATAATACACGCTTTATCTTTTGTGACAAAGATAAAAAGAGGAACATGTATAGTGTCACTCTTCAGGAAAGCCATGCGAGTTCAAATGATACTAAAAGGGAGCAGAACACAAGATGTTCCTGGTAGCATTTGAGTGAAGTGACATACATGTAAGAAATGCACCATTTGCAAGTGAAACTGGGCATTTTAAACTTTTCCATGATCTTACTGCAAGCTTCCTTTCACATGAATCTGCTGCGTTAAAGGCAATCGAATAGCAGATGACACTGACGTGGCCAGCTGGGAAGGAATCCCGAAGGAGGAGCGCAGCCGGGGACTGCTTCTGAACAGCAGCACAAACAAAGGTTCATTCCCGTAAGGACTTCTATTAGGAAATATTTATATTGTGACACGAGCTCAAAAGGCCCAGATTAAATATGAGCATTACTTGTGCCGGGCACTATGTAAACATATACAAGAGACAGTCTCTGCTCTGAGAAAGCTTCCAGGCTAAATGCAGAAAAGGTTAGGCTGTTTCACTTCCTACCATTGTTAAGATCACATTTCTATTTGTCTTGGGCAAAATTATGAAGGGGGAGGGAATTAATTACCAACTTCCTTTTTTTTTTTTTTTTTTTTCTTTTTTAAGATCTATGGTATTTGCAAGCTTCTTTTCTCACTTGCCTTCATAAAACCTGAACTATGATACTGAAAGACTTGCTATCCATTTACAAGTGGCAGGAGCATTTTCATTGCCATACGTAGTG
The DNA here is from genome assembly GCA_013400195.1 of Aramus guarauna. NCBI lineage: Eukaryota > Metazoa > Chordata > Aves > Gruiformes > Aramidae > Aramus > Aramus guarauna. The sequence continues at coordinate 24,778 of VXBL01002808.1, read as the reverse complement.
ATGGGCATTTTAAGCAATAAGAATTAAATTAGAAGTGGCTCTTGAGCGAAAAGATCATGAAGCCCCAAAATCTTAAAATGTAGCTAGAACCAGATTATCGATAGCTCTCTAGTGACACTTTGAGGCTATTTTCATGTACTGAAACAAAAATGTTTCACTCCTTCGGGTGACTGTTTTGTGCACTGGCAACGGATTCCCACCCGGGGAGTGGTGTGGCTTTTTGGGAAGGAGGGAAGGGAGGTGCCTAGTTTAGGGAGAATATTTGCTTGAAGGTATATGTTTTTTTCTTTTGTGGCTGTTCATTCTTTATCAAAACATATCCTCACCTTTATTAAATATTGGCATATTAAAGTACAGAAACGAAGATTCTTTGTGGATTTTCTTTTCTATTAAGAAAATGCTTTAACACCCTGAATTTTCCAGTTATTATTTCTGATTCCTAAGAGTATTAATAAGAAGTTTGTGCAGTCCAAATTGTCTTTTAAAACTACAGATATCAGAAGACAATGTATGTGTTCCAGCTGACTGACTGTAGAAAAACAAGAGAATGGAACTACTGGGAAATGGCTTCAGACCCATCATCTGAAATGCTGTGAGTCATAGAATCATTTTGGTTGGAAAAGACCTTTAAGATCATTGAGTCCAACAGTTAACCTAGCACTGCCAAGCCCACCACTAAGCCATATCCCTAAGCGCCACATCTACACATCCTTTAACTACTTCCAGGGATGGTGACTCAACCACTTCCCTGGGCAGCCTGGTCCAATGCTTGGTAACCCTTTTGGTGAAGAAATTGTTCCCAATATTGAATCTAAACCTCCCCTGGCACAACTTGAGGCCATTTCCTCTAGTCCTATCACTTGTTACTTGGGAGAAGAGACCGACACCCACCTGGCTACAACCTCCTTTCAGGTAGTTGTAGAGAGCGGTAACGTCTCAGCCTCCTTTTCATGAGTCCTCATGAATCGATGAGATGCCTGTGTATATTGTGCATTAAATAGAAGAAAAAGCGCATCTATTAGAGATTTTTCATATTTATTTTCACATGGAAATGAAAGAAAACAGCCTTACTGGTTTGTTAAATTGATTGTACTCACTATCATTTCTAGCTCACTGTGCTAAGTTTATCAGAGGCACTTACCCGCAAATCACAAGTTTAAAAACTTTTCCAACTTTTCCTCTAACGTAGACAGGAATGGTAGTGCAGGGACTGGCTGATGACATTTTCACCATCATGTTGCATAAATCAGCTAAAGTGGTAAAAATGCTTGTGGTTTGGCTATATTTATAGTCTCTGTATTGCTAGCAGCATGGGAGAGCTATGGGAGGGAATTTCCCTAAAATTGTTATAGCCAACGTAACCACTAAGACATCTAGCACTTGTTGCTACCAAGAGTGTTAAACTTGGAAAACTCTACCTACAACATGCCAAGAGGAGGAAAGAATAAGTTAATAATTTAAAAAAAAAAAAAAAAAAAAAAAAGGTAGTAGTCAAAGGATTTCACACAACATTAGGAAATGAGCCAAACAATTTCTGAGCTGTTAGTGAGAGCTTTTGACAACAAAAAGAAATGGAATAGTCTGGAGAACTGGAGAAAGGCAAATACAATACTGATTTTAGGTATGGTTTCGCAAAAGAGCTGGAGAACAAGAGGACTGCAAAGTGGTTGGGGAGTAAAAAAGAAGAAAAGGGAGGGACTGGCAGAAGGACAAAGAGACATTGGGGGTGTGGTGGAACCACAGCACTATGAAGCACGGACTGGGGAAATTACAGACAAAGCAGCCAACTAAGATAACTGAAATTACACTAGAGCAAATACATTTATAGGGGAATAAAATAGTAAGAAATAGTCAAGATCAGCTTCACAAGAATAAAATATGTCAAGTCAATGTAATTTTCTCTTCCGACAGTACCTCCAGTCTAGTAGTTCAGTGGGAGTCAGGAGCTGTGGTTGGATCTTGACTTCACTAATATTTTCGATGCTGTCCTGTGCAACATTCTCATAAGTACAGCCAGGGAAATAAGAAGTAGGAAAATAGGTGCTGAGCAAAGTCAGCTGAAAAAAATAACCTCAAGGTGTAGCAGTCAATGCTTTGCTGCCATACTGGGAGGACTGGAAGTGCACATTAAAGGGAACTCTGAATACTATTGGACTTCACATGCTAACAAACTGGAAACACAATTCAAACATCAAGCAGAAGTTCAGCAAAGGGCTATGCTTCAGAAAGAGAAATCCAATTCAGAAACAAAAAATTCAGACTACAGGCAAGAGGAAAGGAGCCTGGGCTTGAGGTGGCTCACAGGCAGTATCAGTCAAGCATTAGTCCTCTTCCAAGTGCAGAGGCAAGGGCTCAACAGGGTCATTTTGAACATCTTTCAAGAAAAATGCACGCCAAGGACAATCTTAGGCAATAAGGAAATTGTACAAGGAAATACATACAGGGTTTAAAAAAAAAAAAATACATGGGTTTGTGTACTCCAGGTAAGGAGAGGTTTGGAGGGCTAGGAGTTTAGTTTGATTTTTCAACACATGAAAGGTTATAATAAAGAGAAGTCAGTTTTTCTCTGTGACAGCTGGAGGCAGGCCCAATGAATAGTTAGTATAGTTTGTAAAAAAGAGGGTATTACTTAAGTTTTAGGAAAGCATAATTTGAGGCCTCAATACAAGCATAATTCAGTGGTCTAACAGATTACACAATAGGAAAATTGTGGAAAATCTTCTTTCCTGTGGAGGTTTGAGGTTAGAACAGATAATCTGAAAGGGACAGTCTGTCTTCATCCTACCTTAATGCCAGTGGTGGTCAAAAGCATAACTCAAAATCCCTTCCCTACCTAAATATCTTTGCTTTAGCGTTTTAATTCAGTGTAGTGATTTTCAAGAGGTCTCGAGTGACGGGGGAAACTTTGTCTTGTGTTTCAGTAAAAGTTAAGCTGGTGTACAGGAAAGGGAGGGTACAATAACAGTTGTCCAGAATTTACCTCATGAGATACATATGTATAAACATCCAACTAAATAAAAATACACATGCACTAACAGAGCCACATATTATTCTTAATGCGGTTATCAGTAAGGTTTCTAAGCAGAAACAGATTTTGGAAATAAATCAATTTGTTTTAACATTTATTTTATAAAATAATAATATAATATTCCATTACATGTTAACTATTCAGTCTGAAGGGTGGAATCTATTGAGTCAGGTATTATACACTCACAGCAAAAAATAAGATCCCCATTAAAATCTACAGTCCATATAGAAAAAGAATTGCAAACAAAACAGCAATGAAGTATTGCCATTCTGGTTTCATGAGGAGGAACTGGTTTACCAGTAAGAGTGTCCCAGTCCTTTAGCGTTTGGCACTAAACCACTTGAATTAAGTGGCTGTGGTGACCAAAGGTACCAAGACCATCTGCTAAATGTAGCAATTTACATATCTATAAGTACAGCTTTATATTATAATCTATGATAGACCTGAAGCAAATGCATTACATACGTAAATTGTGTTGTAGAGTGCAACTGTACACAATGGCAAACACACCTGTAACATGCTGACCGGAGCATGCAGCAGAGATTAATCAGATTACCTCACTGTACTGACCACATTTGAATAGGTTGTGGGTTTCAGGGAAGGTTGTGTTAGGTGTTCCATCACAATTTCAGTCATTACGTATTATGTCTACCTGGGACACACACTACTCCATTTGATGTTTCTCCTATTGTATAGATTTTTAACACTCTTCTGTGAATGTAATTGGTCTTATTTCAAGGGAAATTCAGCCACCTGCTTCTGTGCATGTCATCTCATTAATCACCCAAGTGCCAACAGGGAGTGTGGTGGATTTCCATCACTCCATGAACAGTAATCACCACGGTCTGATCAAGGTGGAGACTGAGATTCCCTGATCTCAGACTCTTGTCACTCTGAACACTTCAGAACAAACAATTTTTTCCCCCTTTCTTTCTTAAGTATCAAAAATTCTCATTTATCCACTAAAACAACATGCGGAAATGTGACTTTCAGATATCTGTTATGAGCCTAGTTTCCCCTTAAAACAAGGAAATGCAAACAAAGTACAAAGCCAAGGTAGAGAAACTGTCAAAAAGAAAGTTATGCATGAAAACTTAACTTGGCATTTTTTAACAAACACGGTCTTCATGGAAACTTTGATAACGTCATCCTAAACATGAAGGATTTTTTGTTATGTGCCTGCCTCAGCCAGCACAGGGGTTTCAGTAGTAGCTACCCCTCATACGCCTGTAACTGCCTGAGACGTGGTTATTTATGCAGTAGATCAGCAAATAAAACAGTAATGCAGTGTGCCTCAAACCGGAACAGAATGAGGTTGACGTCTCTTACATCTCACATCCCTATAATTCAGGTAGCAAAGTAGGAATGAAGAAGGGAAAGGGCTGTCGTGTGCTCAAAGCACTGAACTGGAGTTCCAGGAAAATATGTTCTGCCACTGTCTCTACCACTGGTTTGCCTTACAGACTTGGGGAAATGATTAGTCCAATATTTCAGAAGTATTTTGTGGTTTTTTTTTCAGATTGTCTTAATATTTACCAGTCTAGTCTAACAAAATGGGAAGAGTCCATCCTTTGGTATTTAAGGTTTTCTACACGAGAATGAGGAATGCAGAAGTAGTGGACCATTTAGAAATTTTGTTTTTAATCGCTCTGCACTGCAGTTCTCTCTGTATAAGGAGGAATAACATAAGTCCTTGACTTCACACATGGATTTGATGTCTAGGCTCCCCTTAGAATGTCTGGAGAAAGTTGTCTACCTGGGAAAGACATTTCTTTCCAATGCCCTACTCCCAGCTGCCCTGTTTAGCCATTGGGAAACGCAGCAAAGAGGGGAAAGGAAGGATGTGGGGGACTTTCTACATATGTTTTTTTGTACTTATTTTTACAATAGCTGAGAGTTAGAGTACTCTTGGGAACTGCTGGCAAGCTTACATGCCTGGCTGAAGAGATGTAAATACCCATCTCACAGAAAAATCTGCCCTCCCCCCCACAATGTATTCACTCTTGCAGGAAAGAAGGAGTAGGAAAGGGGGAGTTTAATATCTCTTTCATTGAGACCATCCCATTGGACTCCAAATTATTAGATACTTAGTGGACCAGAGAATGAGCTACCTTAAGTCTTACTTTTTCCTGGATTTAAGTACTGGAGTTTAAAGGCTTATTCTTTTCCTAAACACAGGCTTTTCTCAAAGTGGGTTGTAAGCTTTATAAGAATATAAAGAGGGTGTGAAGTCTTAGCACTGTTGTATCAATCTGAACCTTTGTGATTTTTCTGATTTTTAAGTGGGTATTTGTCAACTTTTCTATTCAGTGAAGTTTTTGTATGTTATTTCTCAGATTTAGATAAAAGGGCAAGAAACCATCTCAGGTACACATGCAAAATTATGTCATTGTGCTGATTTAAGTAAGGTCATCAGGTCTGATGCTTAAACTGGTATGAACTGGAAAAGAGAGCTGACTGTACATGCTAAATCTTTTCATCCCTCATATGCTGAAGCAATGGCATCCACTCTGGCTTTTTCAAGTCAATTGGCCTTAACAGCTGGGGTTCTTGACAAATGTATCCATAACTGAGATGTCATTAAAGATATTCTTAGTAAATGAATCCCTGGCAAACTCATTTTAAACAAGGGTTTAAAACTAAATTAAGAAAAAGGGAGAGGGGAAAAATGGAAGAGGTCTACATAGTATGCAGAAAAATGACAAGTTGATTTAAAACTACTTAACCAATTTTCTTCAACCCGAGAGTGTTTTCTTGAAGAGGCTGTATCGTAAGCCAACATAAAGATTTCTGACTTGCCATTTTTGACTTAAACAGATGCAGAAGATTTCGATAACAACATATGGAAGATATTTTTTTTCACATTCATTTAGCTGAAACAATTTTGTTCAAACTTCTCTGACATAATCCAAGAGTAAAACCAAATATGGAAATCCTCAGTCCCAGAAAAATGTAAGAAATTAATGAGAGGTGCTAAGTTGAAGCTAAAATGAAAGTTGGCACTGAACTCTACCTAAACAGTCATTAGGATGGATTTTTAATAGAGCTGCAACCATCTTGGGTACTTTGTTAAGAAAGAAAAAAAAAAAAAAAAATCCTCCCTGGTCACTCATGAATCTTTTAAAGGGCAGCCTCGCCAAGCTCGTTACTAGAATTTGAGATGTTCCACCAGGCCTTTAAAGAAATACCACTTTTACAATATATATATATATATATATATATATAATCCCATATGTCTTGCAGGAGATGAGTATTGGCATAGAGCACAAATGAACATCAGCTGCAACTTTGAAAAGCATGGCTGCAAACGTTTTGGTGAACAATGGAAATGGTAATTGTAAATGGTAACTGTCAGAACAGAAACTGGTAAAGGCATCCCCACCACCTCCTCATTTAAGTCACGGCCTTACATAATACTACAGTGTCTTCATCATTTGTACACAATAAAGGTTTTATTTATAAATTTGCTCTGTATACTGTATCGCTGTGTTGCCAATTTTACCAAATCCGTGATGAGAGCACAGCTATTCCTCTATGAAGCAAATTTGTGCAGCATAACTTACTCTCGTCTCTGCGGACGTGTGTGAGATGGGGATGCACTCTTTCATCAGGGATGCACTCTTTCATCAGGGATGCACTCTTTCATCAGGCCAAACGCTGTCTGGCAGGGGCGAACCGGGACGCAAGCGCCTGGGCTCTTGCACCCCAAGCAGGCCAGTGTAGCCACGAGGGCAACGCTGTAGGCAGCGCCTGCGCCAACTGTTCCCCCAGCCCGTGGGGACCACGGTGAGCAGACAGGCGCGGATGTGGTGGCACCCGTGCCGACGTGTCCTGCAGGAGCAGCGTTGGTGGCTGGAAGAGGAGAAGCTGCAGCTGCCCTGGCCGGGTCTTCTCCTGGCCGCAGCCCCGGCCGCGAGTTGCAGCGCGAGCTTCCCCCAGCTGCAGAGCAGGCGGTGCAGCCCTGGGTGGTGGCTGGGCTTGGACTCTGCTCAGAAAAGCCTCCTCGGGGACGCTGAGTGCTGCCAGCAGCGTAATGCAGCCTGGCTGCTTGCAGTTGGGGAGCAAAGTTAGCTGGCTTGGGGCCACCTCTTTCACAGGAGCCCAGTGGGGGACTGAGGGTTCCCCCTGCAGAAATGTAATTCTCTGTGGCTTGCTTGTAATTTGATCTATAGCTGTCAAGAGTGAATGCTGCCTGTACTTACCAAGATGCATAAAATAATGTGTGTAAGGACGTCCCTTGTTAAGGAACACCCATTGTTTAGCTGCATTAAAGAATGGAATGAATCATGATATTTACACAGAGAGCATCGCGCTAGATCCCTAGCATAAAAATATTTTGTGTGCAGGCCTCAACTGCTAATTGATTTTATCTTGCTGCACTTTATTCAGCTTTTGCTATCAGGGACTGAAATAAACAGCAAGACTGCAGTTTCGTCCCCTGTCGAAAACTGAATTCTGCATGCTTGTTTCATGGGAACCATCTAACTGACTTCAGTGCCAGTATACGGAGCCCCTGCATGCAGCAGGAGCAAGAACACTGTGGTGTGGTAAATGCTGACTTAAATATGACTAATGATGTAGTTAATGGTCACACTGGTTGCTTTTCATTATCTTGTTCAGCTAAGCAAACACATTTCAAAGCTCCAAAGGAGTCAGTCAAGGTCCAGAAAGAAAAGTTGATTTATCAGTAACAGGCAGCCAAAGCTGTTCTGTATCCCTTTCAAACAAATAATCCTTTCCAAAGCTAAGTATATGAGCTACTTCCTGAAAGAAATGTGTCTGTGCAATGAAAAACACGAGTCGTAAGATGGTTTCTACTGGTTTTTCTCCTTTCCCCCTTCAGGTTTTCTATGTTGTCAGTGATTTTAAATCTTAAAAAAAAAATAAGATTATAAATGCCCCAGAAAACTTTGTTAAAGCTTCTAATTTTTACTAAACTGATCATACAAATTATCTAGTATGGAAATGAAACAGTATGGCAATGTCACATCATGGTAGTGTACAAATTAGGAAGCATCATCAGAAACTGATTTTAGTTCCGTTTTAACTAAAATACTAATTTCTTCTCCAAAATTTAAGTTCTCCTGTTTAAAAACTCAATGAAGCACCTTTTGCAATTAGTTATATGTATTCAAGCCAAAAGGCAAATGCATCTGTAAGAATAGCTTTACCCCAGTATGGTATGCCAGCCTTTTATATGGGAAAAGCTGGCTCTGGCTCCTTGAGATGTTTCCATTTTGCTTTTCAAGAACCACCAAACCCCATCAGTTTGAACAGTAAACCACTTCTAACATATTTCAAGTAGGGAAACCATTAAATTAAAATTCTCAAAATCACAGGTCATTTTTGGAAGTATAGATCATTAAGTTTAATTGTCCTTTACAAGAACTGGGCAAATCGAGCTCTTAAGATTTAAAAAAAAAGATCCAGCTGCTCAGCTTGAGGAAGATATAACTATTCACGTTATTTATTTTTTTATTGCACAGTAGTAAAATATACTGTGTCGTATTTCAGACAACTGTATTAAATAAAACCCTCTCTGTCCATTTTTTAAAGAGAGATGCTGTCATTTTCTTACATTACAAAATAATTTAGGCAATGTAGATCTGAATTATTAGAAAACTTTTCTGGATCATAAGACCTGTAATAATTATTCTTCACAGGAACAATATTTTATTTTACAAGGGTTTTAGAACCAACGCGCCAGCACCGCAGAAGTCGTCCGTGTGAGGTTTTGGAGAGGCTGTGAGTGAGAGAAGAGCTCCGGTCAGCAGACTACCAGGTTAGCAATCCCATGAGCGTAACACTAGTCTCCCCCTCACAGGGGGGTCTGCCCAGCCGCCCCACAGATCGCTGTGCCAGCAAGGGCGTCACATCTCAGTGCAGGAGCTTTTCCTCACAAATTTCTAGGGCACCTTAGACTGTCACAAGCAAGACCCTGCTGCACAGAATTTGGGTCGTCCCAGGCAAAACGTCTGTCTCACAGCTCGTTACAGCACCCTTTAGGAAGGCTCTGCCCCTTTGCATTTGCTGTACGCTGTCAGTCCTGTGCACAACCCCATGACCTACTTTCTAGCCTATCCTGATTTTTTTTAGCATCCACAGTTATGTCATAAGGCTAGAAAGAAAGAAGTATCCAAAAGCTTCCCTGATGACCACAGAGAGGAAGAGAAAAAATTTTTGCAGTGCTGAGTGCCCGACCCCTCTCAGTGTTACACTAGACTGGTGAAACACCCTTTGCTATACCAAGCAATTTGAAATCTCTAGCAGGAGAGTAGAAGAGAAAGATTCATGCTGCAGGGGAACGTGTCATCTTCCCATCCCACCACTCAAAAAAACATATTCCCAAGCATCATTTAGCAGGATAGATGGAGCATGTAGCTGTGCTCTGAGTTGGCCTTCACATCCCCTTGGAAGTTCCCCTATTCCCTTCCTCCCCTGTAAGTGACCAGCCTTCTTCCTTCGGCCCCTTGGCATGGGCAGCAAAGGCTGGGTGGGCAAAGGGGAGAACAAGAGGGGATTGCATCGGATGATCTGCCCCTAGACCCGTAGGAAGAACAGCTAGCTGCCCCACACTCTTACCACATCTCAAAGTCTCTTCCAAGAACACCCTTCACCCATGAGTTATTTGACTTCAGGGCCAAGTTCCACTTTCCCAGCTTTTATCCATCCTTTGACCCCTCCTAGGTCTGTGCTTGGCAGCAACTTCTCTCCAGCCAGTTTGCAAGCCCACTCCAGTATTTATAGCAGTCACCATCTTCTAGAGACAGGGCATGAAAGGGTAGTATCTTCATCCTGCATGGGATAAAGGGGAGGGATAGACCTAAGGGCCTTCCCAAACAGCAGTTAGTCCCGAGGAGACGCACTGTGAAGCGCAAAAATACTCTATTGTTGTCAAGTGCAAACAAATTTTATTGGCCTCAAACAGAGAAGCTGCTGGCAAGGAGTAAGCTCTGAAAGCCAGTCCATGTTTGATAGCCTTCCAGGGACTCTGCCCCGCTGGGACACTAAAAGAAGAGAAAATATGTGCACACAAGCCAGGCTTTCTAACTAGGTTCAGCCTGCACTGCAATGTTCACAATCAGAAAATATTTTCAGATAGGTCACCCTTGTTTGTTGGGACCATTTGGATACCCTCAGTGTCTGTTCAGATTAAATGTACGTAGAGATCCTTCTCAGGCGGTGGCATGAGTTGGGTTATTCCGAGAAAAACAAACATAATGCAAACAGGCTATGTTCTGGCCTGGCCCGGCCCATAAAAACACCTGAAAGACAGAAAGGCCTCCATCCTTTTAAGGACCACACATCCTTAGAAACAGAGTAAACAAAAGCAAGTGCCAATAGCCCTTCCCACCACGCAGTTCTGAGGCACAAACCCAGACAATAGGCTGTCTGTCCGTGCACTCATTAAAAAGCATCTGTTATTATAGGCTATGAAAACATAGACAGGGCACTCTGCCCCTAGAGATGAAAGCAGCCAAAACCAAGCAGCCCAGGAAGAGAACTTAACAACCTGCAGTGGTCCTATAACACCCTTCTTCTGATCTCCGTGCCCATGAACTCCTTTGCTCCCTACAGCTGCTGGTTCAGCTGCCTCTGGGCAGGGGCACGCTCTGCCAGCATTCAGGAAGCTGCAGCCTCTCCCACCGGCACCGGCAGAGCTACGGGCAGTCCCACCACTGCAGCCGCCTGCCAGCTGCAGAGGGGATATGCTGGGAGGCTCCAGCGGGATGATCCCTCCTCATAGCAAAGCCGTGGCTCTATCCTCAAAACGCCCCTGTTACCATCCCCTTCCGTGCTCCCTGTGATCACTAGAGAACAAGGTCGCACTCTTCCCACTTAGCCTGTCCTTCTAAGTGGCCTGGAGAAAGTGATTGTAGACCCATGTAACATCTACAAGAGTTTGGACTTTCTGGAGGCAACACGTGAAATCCTCTGTGGGAAAGTAAGCGAACACAGCAAGGTATCTGCTGCTCCTACCCTTGCTCCATTCATTCAACAGAAATGCAGTTAGCTAGAAAGGACAGCATGGAAATATGTTTTTGAGGGACAGTGTAAAGACAGCGTGTCCATCTCTTCCTATTGTGTGCCCCAGAAAGGACAAAGAAGTGAATCCTTTCTTTGTTGCAATTACACAGCTTGGAGCAGCCAAATTGTCTACCTTCTTACAGGAGATGTGACAGCTCTCAGTGCCAGAAAGCTGCATTCCTTTACTTTGAAGAGCAGACTTATAATTCATGAGCAGCAAAATCTAAAGACAGCTATAAACATTTTCTCAAATAATAAAAAAAGAAACAGCAGCTACAGCCTCAATTATACATGGAGGCTTTGGATCTGTTTTTAGTATTTTCACATGATAAAAAGCATTGGCTGAACCAGAAAAAGATTACATGGGACAGATGTTAGGGTGCATTATAGAAGATTTCTGTCACTGCCCACTGTCAAGATGTTTTGGCCATCAGCAGACCCATCCTCGGGTCAGGGAGGATTCCTTTTGCTCCTTCCACACCACACCCTCATGCAGGCGGTGTGGCGAAGTTGGGTGGGAGCTGCAGCCAGCCACTTCAAAGCAGCCAGAATCACTCAGAACTTGGCTCGGGAGAGCCCAAAGACATCCGCTTTACCTTTCTTCCTTAACTGCTCCATTTTGTACAAGCCACATTAGTGGGGCTCTTCCAGTTCAGCCTACAGGAAAAAAGATCTCCAATGATTTTCAACAGAAGAAGATTCCGACAGTTGTCAATGCTCCATGCAAATGTTTTTCTCCATACAAATAATGGCATTGCAGATTTTTTCTCTCTCTTTTTTTTTTTTTTTTTTTTTTCCAAAGCAGTGTAGAAAATTCATCAGGCAGTCACAAAATCCCCTCTCAGGCTGTTTTCCTTGTAAGGGCAAATGGCTTTTAAAAATGGGTGCTGAAGTGTAACCACTGGAAACATTTTGGTTCCAACTAGTATCTTGTTAGTGGTGTACATGCACAGCTTGAGGGACACACAGAGTCCCTTCCTTCCTCCCAAAGCTCTCTCCTTTTGCTGTTTAGCCTACCTGTTACATTAATGACATGACAGGCTTTGAGCGTGGCCTTTTCTTAATGACTGCTCTTTGCCCTTCTCCAAAGTCCCATGGGATCAAGCTCCTCTTTGGTCCCCAATGATGTATCTTCCCTGCCCGCCCTTCTCCCCAGAACTATCCAGGACTTGCACGGGGAGGATGGATGGAGAGAAAGGACCGGTGCTCCCAGTCGCTTGGCTCCCTCCTGTTCCTCCCTCAAAGCAGGTAAAATAACAAAAGATGCCAATAGCATCACCATCTGCCCTGGCTGCTGACAGACGGAAAGGAGAATTAGAGCAATCCAGACACATACTCCCTCTCAGGTAGGTACCTCTGTATTTTTAGTCAGAATTTTGCACAGAAAACCACACATACTTTCTCCGCATAGCACAAACACAGGACTTCAGTCCAGACACCCCGCACACACTGCCTGACTGAATCTTGTGTGACAGGAACATTGCTCTTCGTAGCTTGGATTTGTCCAGGAAAACTGGACACAAATATTCATAAATCCCAAATAGTAAACTAGACATCTTACATTCTACCTAAACAAATTTTCAATTTTTTTTCTGGAAATACTACAGTTCCAGTACAGCTTCTGAACCAGGAGCTCAGTGAAAAGCAGGAAAAGGACCATATATTCCTATTTTCTGATTTCCCAGCTTGTTAGTAGTTTTCTCTCTTTTAGTTTATATGATTTTGCTTGACCTGAAGATGCCTCAAAGCAGCATGCGATCACAGGACTGGGATCACTCTATTGCAGCTGTTTTTTAAGTAGCCATTTGGTCAGAGATGGGGAAGGTAATTAAACCTTTAAGTATTTCTTCCCAGCTGTTGACAGAATCCTATCTTTGTGCTCCAAACTGAAGGGAAACAGCCACAAATCAAATCTGCTCTTCCAGGAGGAAGACAAGTAGACTTTTACAACAACTGCTCAAAGTCTTCATAAGTGATAAGAAGACCTGAAAAATAAGGTACTATACGGGTGTTCATCTGTAACATAACAACTGGTAGGTCTGTAGCACAAAGTGCCTACAAAGTGCCTACAAAGTGCCTGTGGTCCCTGGGCAAGCCTTCTCACATGCAAGTGTGTCTGAGAGAGATTTTAAAGACCGGGTGTAATACCCAGCAATTTGTATAGCTAAAGAAGAAAACACTGATGTAATTTTCTTATAGCAATTTTCCAGGCTCAAGTGGATCTGGAACTGGTTTTTGGGCATTTCTGTAGAGCCTACCATCACACATGGGTGCGACATGACCTCCCTGTTGCCTGCTGCCTCCCTGGAAGCTGGAAGGCGTCCCCATTCCCCATGGTGGAGTGTTTGCTGGGCTGGTTTCCTGCTGGCAGCTTTGTGAATGCAGCCTGTTGGCTGGGGTGAGCGTCTGCCTGCAGCGATGGCTCGAGGTTGTCCTTCGTGTGTGTCCCCTGCAGCTGTTACACTGATGGCTTTAACACAGTGCTGAAGAAGAGGAGGAGAGCCCTCCGCAGTGTTTGCTGTGCAATACTAGCATGATGGACATGATGTTCTCATTGTTTTCCACTGCCTAACTAACACCTCGAGACAGAACAGATCCTGCCTTTGTGGTTGTGCACAAGGAAAGCCCACGTCTGTGTAAGCCACTGTGTGTGGTCCACCCTTCCTCACTCCTCTGAGGCTTTTCTGCCTTTTGTTGCAGTTTACTTTGTAGATGTGGATGTCCCTCAGGAGGTAGTGCTAAGGAGCACCTTAATGCTCTTGATTTCAGTGACTGTGCCTCACCTCTCAGGTGAGCCCTGCACGGGGTCAAAATAATTATGGTATTCAATGCCAATATGAGATGCAGATACAAATGCAAAAGCACAATAGACAATCTGACATATTCAGTCAATGTTACCTGCTCATAATCCCTTCTCTTCAATCCAGATATTATTTTCATTTCTGCATGAACTTCTGTTATGACTTTGTTTCTGCTGAAATAGATCTTTTCAAATTTGGGAGCTGATGGGCTAAATTTGCTGATATTCATGAAACTCATGTGGATGATCCGGGCTGAAACTGTTGCTGCACTGGCTCCATGCTGCCAAGCCACTACTTTCCCTGCCCAGCAGCCAAAAGAGCTCCAAGCCTGCATCCCAGAGAAGATTACTGCCTTCTTGTTGGGAACATAATATTGTTTGGTATGTAGCCGTAAAGGAGAACCTGAGCCCTAAAAGCGTGAGAGAGACTGAAAGAGTCACCTCACACTTAACCTTAGCTCTGTTTTCTAATTACCATTTCACTCACATAATGCTATTTAGTAGACTGGAGCTGAACAGATGCAACCAAGATCAAAATTTGGTTCTTATTAAACTTCTGCAGCCAAGGGAGACAGAGTTTGTGGTCCCAGAGGATTGAGAAGGGATGGTCATGGAAACAAAAGAGTAAAAGCTGGGTCATAAAATAGCCCAAGGAATTTTTGTAGTTTTTCTTGAGTCATTCAAGGACAGGAGGATGATGTACATAAGGAAGAATAGATTGAGAGCTAGCTGAAAGAAGGAGGGCATTTAGTCCATCCCACATTTCAAACCTGTTATCCTGGGAACCATCTTCATTGGAAAGGTACTTAAGCCAAGCCTCTATATTTTTGATGAAAATGTTTACACACCTTACTATGATAAAATCCATCTCTGTGTAACTCTATAGGTGAAGTCTTCTCCATTTAGGCTAATTTTTCTCTGCTGCTGCTTTAAACTCATTATTTCTGTTCTGTTGTCATTAACTAATGATAGGAATTTGATTTAGCCTGTTCTTTCAGTATCTCTTAAAAAAAAAATCAACAATCACGTTCACTCACACTTCCCCCATCAAAATAAACCTTCATTAAGAGGCAATTAAGGTTGCTCAAGCAATATGCCACCATAACAACAATTGAAAGGACAGACCTTTCCAGGTTACTCTGTCCCCATTGGTTTTTGTTTGTCTTCTCTGGAACAGCTCATCTGCATCCATTGCCTGGACCTCGCAGGCTTTCTGCAAGACCTTTCTAACTTTGAATAATGACTCTCAGAAAATGTCATTTTTGAACTGGCTGTAATGACAAATTGGTGAAGTTTTGAACACAAGTCATGCACAGCTTTGAGTTTCACTGAACAGCTATTGCTAAAGCTTGTTGTCTTAGCACCAAAGGACTGACATTGCTAATGGACCTGAGTAGCTATGTTGGTTAGTGCTAGTAAAATTCCATGAGATTAAGCTGAATAGAGGAACAGCTCTTTGTATGACCAGTTCTTGCATTCCCGCGTAGATCAGTGTGGCATTCATGCCACTTTAGGCTGGATGAGAAATGAGCCTGCTGCTTTCAATTCTCAGGTGGCCAAAGGTTTCCTTTAGCAAAAGCTTATTAGAACATTTGTACATTTAAAAATTTACCTTGTCTCTGGCTGTTTAGCAATTTCAGTTGTGGAAACTAGAAATCCATGAAAAAGAGAATTTTACAGGGGAAAAAACCCTCATAATTAATAGCAGAGGCTTTATATTTTAATGTATTTTATATATTTAATAGATTTATTCCTTCCTTTGTGAACATTTGGTTCCCACAGAAGAAGTTGTAATTCTCAAATTATCTATCCAGCCCTAACTTATCCAAGTAACTATTTTTTTTTTTTTTGTGCAAGACCCCTTCAGGGAGCCTATACTTTTGCTGTTGGGCACATCCTGACCTCAGCTTTGGACTAAGATGCCTTGAAGAGGGACCTCCCACAGAAGTGTTAAAGTCCTGTTCTGTATCTGTTCCTGAAAAGGACCAAGCTTAAGGCATAACCCCCTCTTTCCCGTTTCCAGTCAGCTTACAGGTCTGCATCCCAGTCTGCAGAATGGCTTTTGTGGGTCTGATGCTCTGATCTGCCAGGGACCATATGCAGACATCCTAAATTCCACCTGAGCCCATGTTCCTCACAGTAGTGCTAAGCTCTCAGAGGCCTCTTGCTGCCAAGGAACTGTGGGCTCAGGACAAGGCTGGAATTGAACTGAACCCAAATATGATGCTGATGGGTCTCTGTATGAGGCTCTTTCAACCTTAAGAGAAGGGAGTGCCTGGAAGTTAGGCACTGCAATACCATTCCTACAACACCTTCGTCAATGTGTTACCTCCTTTCTTGCCAGATGCCTAATAAAATAGTCTGTGGAATGATATCCTCACAGATCAGTTTTAAAATAAAATAAAAATCTCATGTTCTAAAGACAAAAAATCCCGAGCTATTAGCTAGTATTACAGAAAATAGGAACCACACAGTGTTATAGCTAGGGAGTATGTGTGAGACTCTGCATCAGAAAAATTCTGGATTCAGCAAAAAGCAAAAATAGATATTGCTGGAGACACTGTATTGAGCATTTTTATTGTTCCCTAAGAGAAATACTTCAGTAATTATCCTTTATCTGAATCCTGTCATTCAGAGAAGAAGGATAATTTCCAAGGTAGGTAAAAATAACAATCTGCATAAGCTGTTTCTGAATCCTTCTTGTCTCCAGGGAAGCACAGGTAATGCACAATTATGTGTATTCTTCCCTGCAGAAACTTCAGTGGTAGGTTACTGATGGAGAAAGGGAAACAAACCCAGGCTTTAGAGAGAATCACGTGGCGAAACTCAAGCCAGCTGAAATACTTCCACACTTTACAAACAATTTCCTTCTGGAGCACTATTGTTGCACACAGTATATTTTCATTTACCTAAATGCAGATTGTTTTCCTTTCCCTTTCTAAATTACACTCAGACTTTGTTTCTTCCATTTGCAATTCTTTGTTGCATACTTTGCTGTGTTCTTTGTTAGTTGGTACTTCTCTGCCTAGACTAAAAGACTAAAAATTATCAACCATGAGATAAAATTATGTTAGTATTGATCAGATTGCCCTGTATATTTAAAGCAGAGCAAATGTGCTGTAAGGGACATCTCAGCCACTCAGATAATCAGAAGCTTCTGTAAACAAAATTCTTTTTGCTATAACTATAAAAATATTAATTCAGGAAAGCTGGAACTGAATAAGTGAAGTTAACCTGTATTTGCCCTTCTCTTTACACATACATATATTTACAGAAAGTTTCTGTCTCTTCTGGTGGTGAAGATAACCTTTCAAGTATAAACTGAGGGGAATGCTGGCTTCAGTCTGGAGCCAAACACATGGAAACAATAACACTAGACATAAGCTGCCTTCATTCATCTCAGTGGGATGCTAGCAATGAAGTCTGCTTATGACAACGTAAAAGCCAGACTGGTTAACTATTTCACTGCTACAGTTTGGTAACAAAAAAATCTAATGCAGCTGATCTACCCATCATAGTCTAACAGTCTTTTCCTTTGAAAGGGTATGCCACATAATATGACTATGTATTTGAAATAACCCCTCTTTATTTTTGCCTTGACTAGACTACACTTTATTTGACTGTTTTAATAACTGATATTCTGCATGTCAGGGTCTGCTCTGTGCTAAATGCAGAATAAAATCCTTTCTTGAATAAGTTTTCTTTTTCAAGGAATCTTCTTCTCCCAGGATTTTTTTTTTCCTCCAAAGGATAGTTGTGGCTGAGCAATCCAAGGACTAAACTTAATCATCTTAAAGGCATAGAGACAGATACTTCCATCCAATGTCTGTCTGTCCCGTGTTTTTTTCCGGAGAGCAGTGTGTTGATTCATACAGAGAGGGAATGAACACGGTGTGCTCAGTCAGCAAACAGGGGCTTGGTCAAAAGAAGTTTTCTCTGGTTCCTTATAGGAATCACTGACAGGATCTGTAGGATCTGCAATCAGTCTGCCTTAAACCTTTGTTGACTGGGGTCTTTGGCTGTAGCTATCAAGCTGAGAAGAGTGAAGTATGGCAAACTTCATGGCTGAGCAGGAAGCTCCTGTGACAGAAAAGAAATGTTAGGGCAACGTGCTTTGTAAAAGAAAATAAGTTCTGTTTACAACGAAATGCATTAGAAGAAGAAGCAACTGTGTGGTGTCCTGTCTCTGCTGTACCCATGGAGGCATCTGCTCTTTCCCTCTGTCTGCCTCAACTGGAAGCAAGAGCCCCAGCTGGAGACAGGAGCAGTGGTTCTTCTTATCGCCTCTCTCCAGTTTGTATTGAGATTGACAGGAAACAAATATATTTACTAATATCATCCTTTTCTGTCATTTACTTTCTGTTGCTATCTCTGTCCTCTTTCCTCTGTCCCTTGCAAGGGAAATGAGGCTAAAAGGGAACAGGATATCATCACTCCAAGGACTGGGCTGGGTAATAACATCAGAGGGATACAAGAATTCAGAGTAGTTAATGTTATACCAACTTAAAAAAAAAAGAATCCTGGATTTATAAAATATGCTGACTCTTCTTAATGATGAAGAGTCAATCCTGTATCATGTCTTGCAGTTTGTTCCTAAGAAATCCTCAATAACTCTTTGCTTCATTCTTGGCCATTGTTTCCAGTTGCATAAAGTCTTCCATCCAACTCAGTCCCATGGGAAAATGAGGAGAAGTTTTCCTGATTTCAGTAGATTTGTGAGCAAGCTTGTAATGAAGATACTGATGACTGGGTGGAAGTCTGTCTGTGCAAAAATGCTGGCTTTTGCTGAACCCCGTGAAGCTGAACAAGTCATAGCAACAGTAAGAAACATTTGAAATTATTTAGTCTTATCAGAGACATCTGGTACACTGGGTCATATTTCCAAAAGTTGCCAGTTCTTTCTTTAGAATTTTTTCTCCAGGAAAACTGCACTTTTTCCCCATCAAACTGTTTAACATAATTCTTATTGATTACACATAAATGTTGCGGCATTCTCTTTCTCCAGCTGCAAGCTGGTATATTTCAGAAAGTGTTTAGATCTGTGGCAAGCATTTATAGAAGAAGTTTACTTTCTTAGAAGTATCACTTATCTAATTGTTTTTTCAAGCACAAAACATAATTGTGATCCTTGTTTAGTTCTGGGTTTGTGTTTTTGCGAAGGCTGCTGTTGGTGGGCCTGGAGGAGGTTCTTTAGGTTGGATGGGGGGTTTAGGAGATTCCCTGTTCTCTTCTTTCGGCTTTTGGTCTTTATATGTTGTTCTCTGAAGACACACTGCCTGAATCTAGTTTTGCATGCTGCTTTACTCACATTAAAAAGTGAACATCTGGATGACTGGGGAAGATCAGGGAGGTAGGAAGGGGGTATGATGCCATCCTACGCTCAGGCTAGTTAGATCCTACCCCCCCCCAGCGAACCACTCAGAGCTCTTAACTAAGTGAGGGCTCTTCAGTAGCTTATGTGAAATATGTGGGATATGCTCAGCCTAGCTCCCAGGGGAAATGCGTCTATCTGAGAAACACATGTTCCTTTTCACTCCCTCCCTCAGGTTGCTGGGACAGGGGTCTGTAAGATTTTACTTCCAGCTGTGATGTCTGTACAGGGATTTGATGGGTGGGTGATCCTGTTCTTGGGCTGCCTAGGGGCTGGTTGCTCACATGCAACATGGAGAAGAGAAGCAGCTTTATGAAATAAGCTGAAGCAGCTCAAAATAGCTGGTGTTGAGCACAGCCTATTTGAAACAGAGCATGGCTATACTGATGGCGTGATACGGATTTGTATCTATTGTTTTCTTTCAAATACCTCCTAGTGGTCTAGGTGGAGAACAGAAACTGTCATTTCATAAACACTAAAACCACGTTGTTCATTAAAAAGGGTAAATGGAGACACAAATATCAATCCTAGCAGCACTGACTTACTAGCCTCATACCATATATAAATACAGTTTCACACCATTTGCAAGAAATGTTGTATTCCCTGAGTTCCAGCTTCACTATTATGATGTCGTGGTTTAACCCCAGCCAACAACTAAGCACCACGTGGCCACTTGCTCACTCCTCCCTCGCTGGGGGGGGGATGGGGAGGAGAATCGGAAGAAAAAGATAAAACTCGTGAGTTGGGATAGGGACAGTTTACTAGGACAGCAAAGGAAGAGGAAAATAACAACAATAATAATAAAGGAATATACAAAACAGATGATACACAATACAATTTGCTCACTGCCCAGAACCTGATGCCCAGCCCGTTCCTGAGCAGCAATTCCTCCTCCCCAGCCAGCTTCCCGCCCCCCTGTACTGAGCAAGACATCATGTAGTACGGAATACCCCTTCGGATAGTCTGGGTCAGCTGTCCTGGCTGTGTCTCCTCCCAGCTTCTTGTGAAAATTAACTCTATCCCAGCCAAAAACCAGGACATATGATTACTGTTATATACCTGGATAAAATACCAGTGCTGACAATGTTGGGAAGGTTCGTACCTATTAAACTGTCAATCAGTAAGTGATTTTCTTGTCAATCTGGGTGTTGCTGAAAAGAACCAGATCGACAGGCTTATTCCATTTCAGCTTGCTTTTTTTCTGTTTTGTACTTTCTGTCTCAGTTCTTTTACTGGGCTTATAGGAAATTAAACTGTAAACTTGTCCACCTAAAAGGCTTTCTTATAACAATGCAGTGCTGGCTGAAATAACCATTTTCAATTTGATGGGGCTGGGAGAGCAGCATGTGTGCACATACACGCACGTATATGGATGACTAAAATCTCACCCATAATACTGTGTTCTTTCTAGTGCTCTGATGGGAGCAGTAAAACCCTTCAACTTCCCCGAGAGCATTAAATGAGGTAAATGTAGCAATGTGGTGTTTTCCTTCAGTCTCTCCACTCTTCCCTGCAAATGTGGCTTGTCCTCAGCAGTGAAACACCTACAACTGTCTCTCAGAGTGGAAGGAATTTAAAGCTCTGGAAGTTTTGGAGCTGTTTTTCTCAGGAAGATGAACATCGTCAGAGGGAAGTACCTCGCCTTCCAATATAACTAGGTCATGCTAAATTAATTTCTTTTACCTCTATCTACCTCTGCTGCTTGGGTTTCCATCCCTTCTCCAACACTGACATAGACATTTTTACCCTGAAACTCAAGCTCTTGTGATTGAACTATCATTACTTTTACTTTTATGTTTGTATATACCTTAATTTGTGATTCTCTTGAGTGTTTCCTGATGCTCATAATTTAGGTCTCTGTCACTATGGGCCTTTCAACTTATGCATTGCAAAGAAACTGTATTACCTCAGACTAAAAGAATGTTTCTAGGATTTACAAGTCCACCAGGTCACTAAATGCTCCCATAGCAAAACTGAGTGGAGCAAAATTGTATTTCATGGCATTAATGTTTGTTAGCTCAAAGTCTTGTCACTATACAGTGTAGGAACTGTAATTTATTCTAATAGCTGTGGGTACATGAGAGAATTTCATTAACTGAAGCACTTTGGAAAATGATGCATTCACAGGATCCACCATAGTGCCTGTGGTTCCATAGAAGATTTTCTTCACTGGAGTATCCATGCACTGGTACTGACCACTTGGTGAACTCCATTATCTCAAATCAAAACCAGCCTGAAGTTGCAAACAGCACAGAGCAGTTCCTGGGCCACTGGACATACACGTGGCGATGCTCAAGCAGCAGCTTTGAGCAACAGCACAGAGTGCTCTGATGCAGGACGTGGTGACAGTGCACCATCCTCTGAGCAAAGGCTCCTGTCACAGCCTTGAGGACGCTTGGATCCTATCACGGGAATGCTGCAAGCTCTCAACGCTGATGCAATGCTGCAGTGTTCTTCTCTTGTAGATACAGCACTAGAGGAAACTGGGAGAACACAAGAGTTATGAAGGGCCAGGTTGTTTGCTTTTCACCCATTTGTGGTTAGCTTCTCCATACTGCTCTATTAAACTGAACCAGAAGCTACCAGTTTGGTCAAGCCACACCGAAACACTCCTGTAAAAGTCAAAAGCTCCGCTGCATGCTTTAAAAGCTAACCTCCCCACCCCAGCACTGAGGTTATAGCATCGCCGCAGCTAATGGCGAGAGCACAAGCAGGACTGAGCCCGGTGTGCTCGGAGGCCTCCCGACCGCCCGGCTGCCTTGCGGACAGCCTGCCCTCGACCGGGCTGCCCGGCTGTGTCTGGGAGCACCCAGAGGCACCTGGCGGGGTGCGGTAGGGTCCCGGCACGTGGGGTCCCACCTGCGCCAGGGGACGGCTTCGGCTCTGCACAAGGCCAGGCTTACCCACGGCAGAGCTCTCGGGATGAAACGGAAACGCACTCGCTCAGGGTTTTCATTTCCATAAGAAGAGCACTTTAGAAAGCTCGCACCGATTTAGTCACCTTGAGTTCTCCCTTTGACCTCCAGGCACTGCTGGGGAGGAATCCAGCTCGCCAAACGCACCTTGCTTTGCGGAAGGGGTTGTTGCCCAGCGGCGGCAGGCTGGGGAGCGAGGGTGGCACCAGGACCTTCTGCAGATGTTACTGTCTCGGGTCATACCCACTCCTTTGTGAAATTAAAAGCAGGAACATGTGAAAATGGGCTGCAAAGTACATAACTGCAATTTTTCATAGCAAACAGGCATTTTCCAAGCATCTAGCGCTAATGGTGATTCTTGAACCAGGGAGTATCTTCAATTTATAGGGCAGGCTTTGGCTGTGGTGTGGGTATGGCTGGAATTAAAGGAAAAAGTCTTGGCACTTCGGAGGCTGGTCAGCTGCAATGCGCAGTTCCCGGGGCTCAAAAGCAACAGGGCTTTGATCCAGGAGGGCATATTTTAGGGGAACATGACCTTTCTCTATTTCCACATGAAAAACAGAATGAGGACTCTCTAATGGAGGAAACTGTAGCCTGCCTCAGACTTCTTCATTTTCAGCTAAATCAGGGGCACACGCAGTTTGAAAGGCCAAAGTAAGTAAAACTTCATAGTTACTGAAATCTTTGAAATTGTCCCCTCCTGTCTTTGTAGAGATAGGGAACATTTCTTGTCATCTACATGTAGACAGCCTTTATGTGTGTGTGTGGGGGGGGAAGAATGAAGCAATAAAAATAAATCCTCTGTTGGGATCTGCCTACAACAGAGTTTGTGCCTACAGTTTAAATATTTGTTTCTGTTTATGTAAGTAAAAGGAGAACTGTGACAAGCTCTTTAAAGTGTGAATATTGTACACTCCTGGGATGTTGTAAAGACCTATTGAATCTGTAAGCTTTTCTCCAAGCTCAGTGTTATTCCATAAAGACTGACAATGGCATTCTGGTCCCTGAGGGGGAAAACTGTGATAATCTATTTTATTTTATACTTTTAAAGAAAATAATGAATCAATTCTGTCACACCTTTTGGTCAGTTTGACAGCCAGTCAGTAGTAACGGTTCAGTTTCCTTGCAGTTTTGTGCCCTGGCACATTATAACGTCAACTAATAGTCACTGGATTTCAAAGTTGTTTTTCTAGATTTTAATCAGTATAAGAAATAAATTTGGCTTACTAATTTTAATACCAATTTATCTGTAAGTCCCTATTCAGGGCCATATATATACTCTTGTTTTGTGCTTAAAGATCTGTATAGATAATTTGATCACTGCTTTAGCAATTATGAGGAGTGAAAGCCTTTTTGTTGAATTCAACACATGGAGACATCAAACGACTGACCTTCACATCCCATACGTCTAACCATTACAGTCCCTGTTTAGCAGATGAGACAGTCGCAATCTCTGTGGCCAGATGCACAGGTGAGATTCAGTAGCTCAGAGGGAACCTGGTGGTTACTGAAGTCTCCAGGGCAACTTAGATTTCAGCTTTATTTCAAAAACTACTTAGTACTCTGTGTTTAGTAGACTAGCATCAAAAGGAGAAAATAAGTATACTCCAGTGCTAATAGGAGAGCTGACATCAATCTCCACCATGCCCAATTTAAAGGTTTGAAAAACCTAAACATTGGCAGGTTGAATGCAAGATGCAACTCATTTCTCACTCCTTTGTGCGGGAAGAGCTTTACTCTGAGAAACCCTAGAAACTGGAAGACAGATAGGGCAACGCCCTATCTAAGGTATAAGTTTGAGGTTATCATTAAGCTGCTCATCATTCCTGAACACTGGGCAATTTTGCCTCTGGCAGAAATGGGGAAGCTAGGATTTTTTCTGGAAGAAATTTAGGAATTAAGAGACTTAAAACAACTGTTTATATGCAAATAAGAATGGTCATTTTTGCAAATGCTCACCTCAGCTTCCCGTCTTGCAGAAATGCGTGCAGCAGTATTAATGCACGTGGGCCCAGAGGTGTTCCCTGCTCAGCCTCAAAAATGAGGCTACTCACATCTATGTAATTAGCTGTATTCCTGCAGAACGTAGGTCAGGTGTTCAGAGTCGCTGTGCCAGACTCTGTCCTGTGGGAAGGAGACAAAACTAATGGGAGGGAGCTAGAAAGGGCCATGCTGCCATGCTTTTCTAC
>VXBL01002805.1:50167-72587 GCA_013400195.1 Aramus guarauna | reverse complement strand
GTCCCTCCAACAGATGTTGGGGTAGTCGAAGTCCCTCGAGGACCAGGGCTTGTGAACATGAGCCTGCTCCTATCTGTCTATAGAGGGCGTCATCTGCTCAGTTTTCCTGGTCAGGTGGCCTGTAGCAGACCCCCACTATAATGTCCCCTGTCCCTGCCCTTCCTTTAATCCTGACTCATGAACTCTGTCACCTCCTCATCCATCACCAGGTGGAGCTCCATGCACTCCAGCTGGTCACTGACTTAAAGGACGACACCCTCTCCTCATCTCCCTTACCTGTCCTTCCTAAAGAACCTGTCTTCTTCCATCCCAGCCCTTCACTCATAGAAGCCATCCCACCAACTCTTTATTATGCCAATGTTGAGGGATATTAATTGTTTAATGTAAATAAGTAGGTTGTAATTAGAATAAATTACTTAGGAATATAAGAGAGTGTGATTTGTGCTGTTTGCTTAGCTTTGCTTAGCATGAATGGCTAGATTTGCTGAAGCCATTAGGCCGCGATAGAGCTATTTTTCTCAGGAATTTTCCTAGTAGTTTTCATAACAGCTAGCACAGTGCTGTGTTTAGTCTTTTAGTATGGGAAACTATTTTGATATCACTCTAATGCCTCAGTAGTATTTTTCCAAGTCTGGGTGTCTTCAGTTCTCCATGTTCCACCAGCAAGGATAGGTGTATAAGGAGTGTAAACCAGAAGATAAAGAGGCTCCAGCCTTTGGGGAAAACTGTGGAAACTGCAAGTCAACAAGATAAAAGCCTGCCTGCCTGGACACAGAAGAAGAATCCAATTAGATGTTAGAAGATCACTGTGTGGGGTGACATAGCTGAGGAAGTGTTTGAGAAAGGGAAAAGAAAATCCAGATTCTTCTGAAAGCTGGTTTTGCTGTAAAACAAAACAAGGTCAAAGGACCTTTACAACAAATCTAGTTTTTGGGAATAAAATGGCAAGATGGGTGTCATCACATCCTAGCAGATGTGATCAATAAGATAACAGCCATGTCACCAGTAGTTAACAAAAAGGAAACCCAGGCATTCCTAGGCTTTGTGGGATTCTGGAGAATGCATATTCCAGGTTATAGTCAACTTGTAAGTCCTCTCTGTTGACTGACCTGAAAGAAGAACTATTTCAACTGGATCCCCAACCATCAACAAGCATTTGAACAGATCAGTCAGGAAATTGTTCATGCAGTAGCCTTTGGGCCAGTCCAGAGAGGATCAAATGTCAGAAATTTGCTTTACACTGCCACCAGGGAGCATGGCCTCAGCTGGAGCCTCTAGCAGAAAGCACCTGGAAAGATCCAAGATCAACCTCTAGAGTTCTGAAGCTGTGGGTGTAGAGCACCTGAGGCCCACTACACCCCATCTGAAAAGAAGATACTAGCAGCATATGAAGGGGTTCAAGATGCTTCAGAAGTAGTTCATACTGAAGCTCAGCTTCCCTTGGCACCATGATTGCCTATATTGCATTGGATGTTCAAAAGAAACATTCCCTCTACCCATCATACAACCAATGCTATATGGAGTAAGTGGGTAGTGCTAATCACACCATGAGCCTGAATGGGGAACCCCAGCTGCCCTGGAATCCTGGAAGAGATCATTGACTGGCCAGAAAGCAGAGATTTTGGAGCATTGCCTGAGGAAGTGACTCATGCCAAAGAGGCCTCACTGTATAATAAAATAGCAGAAAATAAAAAGCAATATGCTCTGTTTACTGATAGGTTCTGTCATACTGTGGGAAACCATTGGAGGTGGAAAACTGCTGTGTGGAGTCCCACATGACAAGTTGCAGAAACTGCAACTGCTGAAGGGAAGTGTGAATCAAGTCAATGTGCAAAAGTGAAAGCCATCCAGCTGGCCCCAGGTATTGCGGAATAAGAAAAGTGGACAGTATGGTACCCATACCACCACCTGAAACATCATATGGTACCCATACCACTGCCCAAAACACTGGCCTGGTCTTTGAAAAGCAAGTTCTGTGGTGATATGGCACCCCAGGAAGAACTGAGTCAGACAATGGGACTCATTTCTGAAACAATCTCATAAGCAACTGACCAAGAAATATGGCATTGATCAGATGTATCACATTTCCTATCACGCACCAGCCTCCGGAAAGATTGAACGATACAATGGACTGTTAAAAGACTATACTGAAAGCAATGGGCACTGGCACATGTTAGTAGTGGGATACAAATTTAGCAGAAGCCACTTGGCTAATTAATACCAGAAGATTAGCTAACCCACCTGGACCTGCCTAAACAAAACCCCTATGTATTGTTGAAGGAGATAAGGTCCTTGTAGTGCGTGTAGGAAACTGGCTGGGAAAACCAGCATGGGTTGTTTCTCCCTCGGGAAAAGGCAAACCTGTTTGTGGGACTGCTTTTGCTCAAGACCCAGGTACACTTGGTGTGGGAGGATGGGGAAATCTGATGTGTACCTCAAGAGATTTAACCTTGGGGGAAAATAACCCATGATTTGAGTTGCATATTTTAGGAAGTATTACAGCAGGAATCACCTAAACCAACAGAGAACAAGCCTTGCAAAAAGCTAGGCAAAGCAGCAGTTACCCAGCCTGAGCTGGTTTCGATGTCCCGTAACGCAACAGAACATGCCTCTCCTGTCCTGACTAACCGCCATAACAGATGGAACCCAAGTCATGGACTAAATGAACTCAGTGGACATTTTAGAAACATGTTACAGATACTTTACAGGAATGGCCTGTAGACGAAGAGAATGATATCTGTGTATAAATCAAAGGACAAGAAGGAAGGGATGATTAATGAGGTTGTATTGGATAGTGTGGGACTTGAGCATGACATAAATGGTATGGAATATGGAGTGGAGTTTGTACTGGGTCTCGCTGGAATGGAGTTAATTTTCTCCACAGCAGCTTGTAGGGTGCTGTATTTCAGATTTGTGACCAGTATAAGGCTGATAACACACCAGTGTTCTAGGTCTTGCTGAACAGTGTTTGCACAGTGTCAAGGCTGTCTCTGTTTCTCTCTCTGCCACTCCAGTGAATATTCTGGGGGGTGCATCTGGGGGCAAGGGGGACACAACCAGTCCAATGACCCAAAACAACCAAAATGCTATTTCACGCCATATGACGTGCTCAGCAATAAGAAGGGAGAGGAGGAGAACTTAGGTATATTAGCTGTCTTTTGCTCAGCAGCTGGCTGGGCATCAGTCTGCTTGTGGGAAGCAGTGAGTGATTGGTTTTGCATTACTTCTCTTGTTTTCTTTCCCTCTTCTTCCACTTCACCTTCACTTACTGAACATTTTCTATCTTGACCCACAAGTTTTTTACAGTTGAGGTAAGAATTTCAAAACAAGATATGGGATTCTTAGCATGCAGATAGTCCATGAGGATCCTATCATGCCAGTAGCTCTGATTAGCTCTTTCTCAGACAGCAGGTAATAGTTTTCTTTGTTCTCAATCAATCCAAATCACAGCTTTTTTTTTAACATCTTGATTTTCTTCTGTAGCTTATTTTAAACCTCGGTTTCCCAGGTTCAAAATAATGTAAGAGCTGAGTTTAAACTTCAATTTCCCCAGGTGAGTATGCCATCCACAGCCAGGAGGAGATGGTTAGGGAGAGGCTAAAATAAATGAGACAGTACACGCTGTAGAGCAGGGCTTGCATATGGACAGATTTAATAGCTAACAGTGAACCTATTCTTGTGTATACATACATATTTCTTTGCTAACAGCTATGCTTGCCTGGATAATACTGTCTTACACAAAATAAAAAAACTGGCATAGTGGGTTACCCATAGCTAGCAACCAAAATCCCACCCAGCCACTCATTCACCCCTCCACTGGCAGGATCTGGGGAGAGAAAATAGGAAGAACAGGAATGAGAAGGCTTGTGGGTTCAGATGAAGACAGGGAGATTACTTATCAATTAAAAAACAGGGAGAAAATATTTAATTTATTGCCTATTAAAAAAATAATAATTAATTACTCATTTGGGTAGTGGGGAACAGAAAGGCAAACACTAAAACACCACCTTTCTTCCCCTCCTTTTCCAGGCTTATCTTCACTCCTTCAATCCATACTCCTCTCCCTCACTGCTGAGTGGTGCAGGGACATAGTGGGACGGTTTATTGTCAGTACATAGTGGTTTCTCTCTGCCGCTCTTTCCTCACACCTTTCCTTTGTTCAGCATGACCTCTGCATGGGCAGCAGTTCCTTCAGGAATATCCATCTGCTCCAGTGCAAGTTGTCCCTAGGCTGCAGTGTGGGTATCTGCTGCTCCACCATGAAGCANTATTAAAAAAATAATAATTAATTACTCATTTGGGTAGTGGGGAACAGAAAGGCAAACACTAAAACACCACCTTTCTTCCCCTCCTTTTCCAGGCTTATCTTCACTCCTTCAATCCATACTCCTCTCCCTCACTGCTGAGTGGTGCAGGGACATAGTGGGACGGTTTATTGTCAGTACATAGTGGTTTCTCTCTGCCGCTCTTTCCTCACACCTTTCCTTTGTTCAGCATGACCTCTGCATGGGCAGCAGTTCCTTCAGGAATATCCATCTGCTCCAGTGCAAGTTGTCCCTAGGCTGCAGTGTGGGTATCTGCTGCTCCACCATGAAGCACCTCCTCCTTCTCCTCCTCCTGGTGTTCCCTCTGCTCTTTCTTACTCTTTTGGTTCCCTCCTCTTCTGCCTGTCTGGCATTTTGTGTCCTTTCTTAAATATATTAACACAGAGACACCACCATCTTGGCTGAGGGGCTCAGCTGTTCCCTGTGGTGGGTCCACTGGAGTTGCCTGGAACCAGCTATGTCCCAGCATGGGGAAACCCTGGTCTCTTCTCACAGACACCACCCCTGCAGTGCCCTCCACCAAACCCTTGACACCTACACCCAGTACAACTGAGCAAATATATTCTGATTTTAGTTATGCATGTTTAATACAATATGGACAATATGTCACTTTTAGTTTTCTATCACTGCATCCTGCCCCACTCTGTCACCGTGCTAACATCTGTGCAAGCTTCTTTTTTTCTGTAGTTGGCTCAACTCTGCATGATACAGCACCAGTGAGGGACAGCATACACTTGTCAACTACTTTAGTAGAAACATTTGCATTGGTACATAGACTTTGGAAAAAGTTGTGTTCTCTAAGAGACATCAGATACTTGAGTGCATTCTTAAAAGCTATTAAGAGTTGTCTTTTCTTGGAAGAAAGATGGAGGTAAGCTAGTTGTACAGAAGTATCCAGTTTCAGAACAATAAGACATGATGTTTCCATACTTCATATTTGGCTTCTACCAGCTTTCTGGAAGAGTAACAACATTTGGAAGTCTCCCTCAATTGGTATTGCATTATTTATCCACAAGAACATCTGAAGAAGCATTCTTATGGTTTCTTTAATCTTTAGGCTGTTATCTGAGTTGCAGAATGAGGACAGCTGTCCTTATTTTTTTATTTGAGAAGTGTATTAATCTTGTACTTGATGCTGAGATCTTGTGGCTGTATCTCACAGCACCCCAAAGAGAACAATTTGATTTAGATATCTACTTCAATGAAGTAGCTTTAGTTATGGGTACATTGTTCCCCTTTGGAAAAAAGAAACTTGTCAGAAGAAAATCAATAGATGAAACAGAAGTGAAGAAATAGCTGGTAGAAACCACAGATAACCACTTAGACAATTTGCCATACACACCTCAAAACTTTCCAGTTCTGATTACATCTTGTACCAAATGAGGTTTAGGTTGGGGGTTTTGTTGTTGGTTTGTTTCTTTTTATTTTCCAACCATAAGAATAATAATGTCCCCTTTTCCCTAGCTGAAATTTTCTTTTATTATCTAGCAGGCTCTAGTTATGGATGAAGAAGTATTTAGCCAGAAGGATCATGAACTGCAGACACTGCAGAATCAGATAAAGACACTATTACAGGAAAATGAAGAACAACTAGAATCTTTAAAGGAGGCTCAAGAAACACATAGATTACAGGTATTTTTCCTCTGGTACATATTACCATATATCTGTATTGAACCAACCTTCCACTGTATGAATGAGTTCATTATTTCAAGACAGGTCCCTCAGGATTTTTCTGGACATAACTGTCTGTCACTCTTACGGGCCTTTTGTTTGAAGTACAGCTGTGTCACTTAATGATTTGAGCTCATCTAGTGGATGAAGCACAGTAGTGTGATTCCTGAAGTTTGTATATCAGCCTGGCTGTGCCAAAGCCTTCCTGTGTAACATGAGGTGAATCAGTCACCCTCTCCATGCTTCCTAAAGCATAACACACACCCCTCTCCCCACATGTCTATTATTGCTAAGTAGTTTCAGGACAATTAATGAATTTGGATTTGAAAGGCCTTTAAAGATTCTTTAGAATCTAAAAAAGGCTATAAAGATCCTATAGAATGCTTTAATTAAAAGGTATAGAAACATACTTTGTTATAGCTTTATTAAGAATTTGAGTATTGTTCCCTTTTGACTTTGTAAGATAGAATTTCATCCTAATTTTCTGAGCATTTACTATTAGAGAAAACTGAGTGACATAGTGGAAATACTGCTTAGCTCCTTTCTTCTCTAAATCTTGTGCTTGCTAATGAAATTATGATGGGTAGTAAGTGTGTAACATTTAAAGATCCAGCAGACTGTAAATAGAATAGTTAATATTCTCTTGGTGTTGCCTGTCACGTGGATGATAGATAAATTATTGTCTGACTTTTTAAAAGAGAAAAGCATAAACATGGTTAGCTAGTACTCTTCTTATTCTACTTCTTCTCCTTTTTTCTCTTCTTTGCTGATGGCTTGGGGAGAGTCAATGAATGAAAGGTAAGTATACTAGTCATCATCTTTTTCTTCCCTCTGTCACTTACTTTCTTTCCTGTCATCTCTGGCTAGATTGATTTTTTGTTTTTTTTTTTTAACCTGTGCAGCATACTGCCTACCTATTACACTGAGATAATGCTTATGTAAATTCTGGAGGATACAAGGTAGAGGTAATGAACAGAAGCAGTCACAATGTAGGTAAAAGATCATGAATGTTACAGTGTTAGAGACAGGAGAGAAGCTTCAGAGCTCTCGGCCACCATTTTGGTACTTAATCCACTAAACTGCCACTTTTATTTAAAAGCATATAAAATAGGTAGAATAATGAAAATCAAGCACTTCTGTCAAATATTTTAAGTTGTATTCATAGAAATCTGTAATTTAGTGATACATGATAGAATAAGAACTTTAAAAATAGCAGGTACCAGATAGATGTTAAGTGTTTATACATCTGTATTTATGTAACAGGTATTGCATTGTGGGGTTGTATGTACAAGTGTATCAGGGGCAATGAGTTTTAAAAGGGTTAAATAATAGCTTCAAGGTGAATCAGTTGGCCTTTACTGCTTCCAAAATCATAACAAATACGGTATTCATCTATTCTTATTTTGTATGACACAGGAATATTACATACTGTGTTCCAACAAAATGTCAATTTGCAAGGTATTGTCTATGTGTGTTTGGAAGGAACTTGCAGTCTAAGAAAACAAGATATAAAGAATGAATAGAAATATATTATTCAAAGTAGGAGAATGCAAAATATCTTTCATTGAATACTTTCAGTTGACTATCACTAGCTATTCTTCAACTTTCCTGTTGTTACTAGGCTAGATTTTAAAGGTACTTTGAAAAGAATTGAAAGGAGTAGAGGGAGTTGAGAATGGATATAATCTTGGCCTTATGGATGAATCAGGTAAGATAAGTAGTTTTGAACGATGTACAGAGACTGCCGTAGGAGAAGTAGATAAGTAAGTTCTCCAAATTAGCCTTACCAACAAAGTTGAGGCTGGGTAGAAGAAAAAGAAATAGCCTATACAAGGGACCCTGGAATCATGTACATGTTTATTAATACAAATAATCTTTAAAGTGGAACTGCTCAAAGAGGAAGAGGAAGCTTGCAGATGTGTTTAATTAATTAGACTCAGACCATGTGTTTCATTTGAACATTTTTGTTGAATTCCCATTTTATTTCTCCATAAACACACATATAAAGCAGGCACAGGCTTATAAGTATGTCACCTACTTCTCACTAGATGCCTAGATAAGCTAACGTAACTTACCTGGGATGGGTCTTTCTGGACAAAAATGTGTCTAAAATTTATTGGACTTGGGGTGTGTGTGTGTGTGTTAGATTGATGACATGTCATAGAATTTTCAGTTTGTTGCAGAATTTGTGCGCTGTAGAAGATTTTAGGGTCAGTGAATGATTTACAAGATTCTTGACTTTTGTAAGGAATTTAGAAATTGTGAATATGATACAGAGCTCATGATCAGTAACAGTTTTGCTTTGTTTTTTTTTTCTCCCCTCATGAGAATGAGAAAGTGGTGGAACAGCAAATGCTTATTGATCAGCTAAAAGAGAAGTTAGAGAAGTTTACAGATGTGAAAACTTTGGACTTCTCAAGTGCTTGTGGAGATGGGCCAGCTGTTGTGGCATCTGCAAGGAGGCCATACAGTGTCCCACTCACAAAGAGTCTGCTACCATCTCATCACCCACCTTCAGGGACAGAGACCCGAAAAGTAAGGTGTACCCTAATGTTACCTTTTTTTTTCTCTTTACTTTGTACTGGTTATAATTCAATTATTAGACTTGACATGACAAATTATAGTGGCTTTCTCAGATGCTGTTTAGCTTCCCATTGAAGACTCTGAAAAATTACTTTTTAATGTCTTGTGACATATGCTATGCCACAATTGTCCAAAATGTTCAGTCTTAAAATTATTACTTACAAATGCTAAACCTGTAGTCTTTTCTGGTGTTTTCCTGGTGTTTTTGAGGGTTCAGATATGAAGCATTATCAAAAATTAATGATTATTCTTACCAATATATTGAATACATTGGATAATGAGTTGCTAACAATGCCGCCTTTCACATTTGGAACAAGTACTCTAAGCTCCCTCAAAAAGTTTTGTTACAAAGGCATTCAGAGTTCTTATAATTACAATTTTGCTTGCAAACTCAGGTGATGACAGACTTTAAAATTGAAATATTTTTTTAATATCATTAAAGAATTGCTAAATTGTTGCAAGTGGTTTTACCCATCACTTTTTCTGTGTGCTTTTTGACAGGTGTATACCAGCCCCCCTGCCTTCTCCCTGGCTCGGGTAATGGCAGAATTCCGTGCTCGCAGCCAGATGATACTGAGCAACATAGAAGATCAGGATAAAGTCCTTCATTGCCACCTCTCTGATCAGAGCGATGAAGAGGAAGAAAATATGAGCAGAAAAAAGAAAACCTCATTTAAGTAAATTTTTTATTATTCTTTAATTTTTGTTGCAGACAAATGTATAGCAAAGGTAGTATTACTGCCTAATCCTGCCATAATATGAGACCATTTGTGATGTTACTTATGGTAACTGGTCACATTACAAAACAAGTTTAGTAAACATAGGTTTTTGATTTAATAAAGATTGCATAATCCTTGTTTTGGGGCCAGAATGTACCATGAAGATCAGGGGTTAGGGCGGTGGAGAGTGGATGGGAAAGAAGATACAAGTGCTTATGTGAGTTTGGGATTCTTCTGTTAAGATCATGTACTTTGCCTGAAGCTTGAAGGAAAATTACCTCTGTGTGTTTGGAATGTAGCATATTTTTCATTCTTCCTTAGGCATTCCATAAACCGAACATGGACACGAAAGCAGGCTTCTCTGTGCTTTCTTCCTGATCTAAGTGACATGAAGTGTCAAGTAAGCAAGTCTGGTTTATCCAAGAAATCTGTACAACAGACTGACACAACCACAGGTAAAATGGAAATAATGACAGCAAATCTTATTACAGTATCAGAATACGCAAGAATGTCTTTAGCACATGTAATTATTTTCCCAGCAAAATATGTGGTTTTGATACAAATATATTTTTTTATTCTAGTTCAACGTAGGCTTTCAAGATTCTTTTCTTACCCTTTCTGAAACTGAAGTCAGTGACCTTAATGTTTAAGTAATACTTGTTAGCCAGAAAGCACTTCACAGATCAAAAAGCTGGTTAGATATAAATCTTTAGTACTGCTTCAATGAAAGAAAATAGATGCTATTATCTTATCAGAGATGCACTGAAATGGTTTCAGGAATATTTTTCCTCCCACTTAGGGTCTTGAAATGCTAGTGCATACCATCGTTTCTTTTCCCACTTAGACACATGGCAGGGAAAAGACTCTGCAATGTTGTCCCCTTTTGATTCTTTTACCTCGTATAGAAGAACTCCACACATACAATGTTCCAGATCTCTATCTTTTGGATACAGAGTGTACTCCAGACTTTTTATCTCCCTGTTGCTTTGTTTTCTTTCAAGGTGAAGAGATTGACAGCCTCCAGAAAAGTCATGTTTTTAACATGCAGAAGTTAAAGAATTCAGAGTTGAGACTCATTGAGGCCGAGCAAAAAATGAGAGAACTTGCACTTAATATCAAAATGAAAGAGGAACTTATTAAGGAATTAGTAAGAACAGGTAACTGGCTGCTGTAGGGAACATTAGAATGAAGATGTTCAGAAAGAACAGAAAAGGCACAAAACTTCTGAAGTTGTGCATGTCTTTGTTTTTATGTAATTATCTTATGCAAGAATACTTTTAATAACTTAAAGATTCATAACTTTCATTTATTACTTGCTATGATTGCACTGAAGGCTGTAAATTTTGATTACAGCCTATTCTGCTATGATATGCAGATGTATTTGTTAAATATTTTTTGTGCTTTGCCGATTATTGCTTTTATCCACCAATAGTGTAATTTTTCATGTATGCTCAGTGCTACTGATCTCTTCGTGGACATGTATTTGTCACATGGTGTCTGGGATAGGAGAGAAGATACATCACTGTGCTGGGAATGTAAGCATTCCCGGCATTGCAGTAGAGAAGCAGGAGTCAGAAGTGGATGAGGGAAAAGGTCAGTGTCCGTGTTAGCCTACATCCCTTACGCATCTGTCCTGGTGTATATATGCCTGCCAGAAACTAGCCCTTTGCTGACAGTAAGGATCCCTTTGCTCAGCCCACCCCTTCAATCACACTGTTCTGTGCATACCTTCTCTTGAGTTGTCTTTTGGCACTGAGAAAGATTCTGTGCCCCTAGAAACAGTCCTTTGGGAAAGATCACCCCAACAGGGCAAGTCAGAGAGTAGAAACACAATCCAAAGTTGTTTACTGATTATTAAACTGGAAGTTGAGTAATAAATAAATGGCATATTCTACTGGAAAAAAGCAAAATTTCTCTTGAAATACAAGAGAGCCATTTTGGCAAAAACTACAGTAGGCAGAAGAATTTCACTTTATTTCGCACTCAAATGGAACTTTATTTGGTGACATCAGGTGACTCATGAAGAATTCAGATTCAAGACTCCTTCCTTTATCTCTATTTCAGAATTAAAAAAGGAACTGTGTGTTCCTTTAGGGTTGGAAAATGTTTCAGAAATTATTGGTTTAGGCAGAATGAAGTAAGTAATGATTCAACTACAGAAGTATCACATTTCAACTGATTATCCTGCTCTTTTTAAACTATTTGAATATGGTGTCTTTAAGGTAAGGATGCTGAGTCTGTAAGTAGGCAATATTCTTTGAAGATAACTAAACTGGAGCAAGAATCTGAACAGGCAAAAATGGAACTGGCTGAAACACAAAAGCGACTTCAGGAGCTGGAGAGTAAGGAACTGAGAGACATTCCTGAAAAAGCCAAATTGCAGAAAGAGTTCCGGAAGAAGATGGATGCAGCTAAATTGAAAGTGCAGGTATTTCTGATCTGACCATTAAGATTTGCAAATCTCAGCCTCACTATAACCCTTGAACCTTAACACTGTGCTTGTAAAATTCTCACCAGTTTTACACATTGGAAGCTGGTTGGATTGAAGTAGCTAATCAGAAACTCAGCACTATTATACTCAGAGTGCTATTCAGCGTAGATGTGGTTAGATACCTACAGTATTTTCTTGGTAGGTAAGAAACCAAGAAAGAAGTGGGTGATAGGAGATGCTTGTACCTCATTGTATGTTGTACCATAAAAGAATCTACAAGGAGACTATTACAAGTTTATTACCTGCCATAAATAAAATTGATGGTTTATGAAAATGCTATATAAATTCCAGCTTTAAGCAAATCACTGTGATGATCTGCAAGACCATCAAGTCTTATTTGTTTGGCAGTGACCTTCTAGTTTTAAGTTCTGCAATACCTAAGTTTAAATTCTGTGTAGGGCCAGCTTAGGTGCTTTGTGCGTCTCAGTCAGACAAGCACCATACAGACAGAGGTAGCTGGATTATTAACTTGAACTCAGGACCAGCATTCTGGTGCCATTATGTCTCTGCACATTTTCCAGAGCTGTGATTTCTGTTAGATTTTACTGCTTTCATTGCATTGTTAGGCATGAACTGTATCTTTACCTTTTTATGTTGCTTGAGATTAATTCTGCCTATGCCAACTTTACCATATAGCTCAGAAACCACAGAAATAATGAGTGATTGTTTGAGCAGAAGTTAGTAAGTCTTGCTGACTCTAAGAATTCAGTGAAATAAAGAATGAAATTGAGTCATATTTTAGTTTTAACTTTTCCTGCTATTAAGCTGAAATTTGTCGTGAACATTCAGGCCTTACAGAAGAAGCAGCAAGACACTAAGAATCTGGCTTCCTTATCTAATCAAAGTGAGAGACAAGCAACAGAACTTGAGCAGAATGTGGCTCAAATGAAGCATCAGCAGACCCAGCTACAGAAGAGACTGTGTGAGGAGAGTGAAAAAAAGAAGCAACTAGAAGCAGAGATTCAGCAGGACCAGCAACAAATTAAAGTAGGATTCTTCCTGTTTCTTTATGACAAAGAATGAGATGAGCCAATTTTGCCTCTTCTTCCCCAAAGACAATAAACTATACTGCCCGGCTTTCCATAGTTTTAAGTAATGTCTGTCTTGACAAATGCACTGAAAATATTGTCTATAAACATTTTCACAGTAATCTTAAGTTTGCCTTTCTCTTCGGTTTTTCTTTTTAAAAATTTTTTATTTGATGTCTAGCTCTGAATTGCAATTTTACATGTAAATTTAGAGTCAGTACTGTAGATCATATACTTGCTGGACTCTGACTTTAAATGCATTTTTAAAACAGACTGAGGCAGGAAGGATGGGGGTTTTTGTTTTAGGAACTTCAACTAAAGATGGAGCAACAACAGAAGATCCTTGAACTTAAGGATAAAGAGATTGCTGCATTTAAAAAGAAGAAAAATAACTCAGTGGGAACTTCACAGAAGCTACAGGTAGCGAATCTGTTCAAAATCTGCATGGACCCCCCAAAAACTTTCTTTCTTCATCCCTAGTCATGTTTGTAAAGTGTTCAGGAGAAGAGTATTCCATCATAGTTTTGTCTTCTCTTTCGCTGTAGCAAAATTTGGGAGTATAGTCCAGCAGCTCTTGTACTCTTTTTGAATGAAGGAAAGGAGAGGCTCCAATGTCTTTTCTTTCTATGATTTGTCAAAGATGCTGATTCAGAGACCTGAGGTTTTGTTGTCTGGTAGGTTTGAGGGTGATCCTGATGAGCTCTGTTATAAATGTTGCATGATTTGCTTGGTTTTTTGTTTTCTCCTCTGACATAAACGACAGAGGTCTATGGCTTTAATTGTTCTTAGCAGGGTTAGAAAAGTAGGTGTCCTATGCGATAATGCTCCCTACATTATTTCAGATGTGGATATTAGAACATGAGAGTTTCATGAGTTACCCAAGGTCTTTAGAGGTGAAAAGAAATTTTAAAAGTTAATTAAAGGCAACTTTTTAGCCTTACCAGGAATATATCCACTGACAAACTTTGACAAACAGAGCTCTCATTTACTGTCTGTCTTCTTTCCAACATCATAATTTCTTGTCACTTAATGTTTTTCTACAAATAGCTGGTCTTGGGCAACTATAATGCAATGAGGATGGGCTAGCTGAATTCTTGTGTTACCTTCCAAACCCAGTCGCTGTAATTATATAGAAGACATCTATATATATAACTGTTCTTAGAAAAAGAATACGTTTCATTAAAGGCATCTGATACAAATTTGTTTATACAAGAT
Source organism: Aramus guarauna (assembly GCA_013400195.1). NCBI lineage: Eukaryota > Metazoa > Chordata > Aves > Gruiformes > Aramidae > Aramus > Aramus guarauna. The sequence continues at coordinate 58,555 of VXBL01002805.1, read as the reverse complement.
GTAACAATGTAACATTGCTGAGCCTATTTTTAAGACTGTCCAATTTCTGTATTATTGAGTCAAGATTCTGTTGCAGAATTAATGTTAACATTAGAAATGTCAATTTCTTCTGCAGTTTTATCAGTTATTCTAAAAAAAAAATAAAAAAAAAAAAAATCAACCAAACATAATAATAAAATTCTGACCCAAAAAGTCCTAGTTAATGCTCTCTGGATCTCTATTTAAACTTTAGAAACTAGAAGAGCAAAAGAAATGGCTGGATGAAGAAATGGAAAGAATTCTCCAGCAGCACCAACAGTTAGCAGAACTAGAAGAAGATTTAAAGAAAAGAGAAGCCATTGTAGCCAAAAAAGAAGCGTTATTGAAAGAGAAAAGCCACCTGGAAATGAAGAAACTGAGATCTAGCCAGGTGATTTAAGCAAAAACATGAAACCACAGTTACAGTGCTGACTGAAAGACTGAGGAGGGCAGCTAGATAGCAGAAGAAGCTCAAGCCATGTGACCTGTGTCTCTACCACTGCCATGAATTTGTTGTGTGGCTTGAGCAAATCAACTTTTAAAATGTAAATAACACAGAATAATAATTTTTATTCATTTTTTTCTCCCCAAAATTCCAACATCAAAACAAAGAAATTGTGTAGTGCTGTTATTGCAGAACATTAAATAATACGGTATCTAAAGATGACTGAGTCCTTTTGCAAACTAGAGAACATGACAGGGAAACATTTTGTATTATTTATTTTTCACTAGCAAAGGTGAATAAAAATTGAAGTATTATTGTCACTTATAATGGCTTGCCCCTTTAATTTTTAGTATGTAGAAAACTACATGTTGAGCATTTTTGTTTTCTTTCATCTTTTGAGTGAATAATAAATATTATGGTAGATGTCTACTCAAAATAAATGGGGTCCTGTTGCAAGAAGCAGGCAAGTCTTTCACTGCAGAATGTGACGGTCTCACATTTTTCTTACTGGAAGGAGTATCTCAGTTTTATATCTATGGTTCCTGTGGTTTTTTTTAGGCTTTAAACAAAGATAGTATGAAATTGTCTACTCGCTTAAGTATGCTGGATCAGGAACTGTGTGATAAAGGTATGCAGCTTCAGGGCAGCACCACAGAAGATAAGACAGACATTTTGGAAAAAATTCAGGTTCTCCAGGCAGAAAGGGATCAGCTGCTCAGAAGAAGAAATAGTGTGGACGAGAAACTGAAAGATGGTAAAGTATTGTCAACCGAAGTAAGTAAGCACCTCTGAGATTAATAGAAGCTTTATATAGCGTTGTATAATAAAGTGTTCCAATGAGAACCTAAAATGTCTCCAAATATTAGATAAGCTAGAACCAAGGAACAGAGGTTGGGTACTTTTATAAGTAGCAATGTTAAAATACTGCTATGATAGCACTACTTACATACCAGTGAACACAGTTTATATTCAGAGGGACTTAATTCAGCCTTGACAAACTCCACTAGCCTAAGGATCATATAATCAGATATAAGGAAACTAGAAGTTCATCAGTTTATCATAGGCAGATATTCTAATGTCAGGCCATAGAACAAGGCAATTGACTTCCCCTTGATTTTTTTTCATAGGATTTTGTGAAAAAATAAACTTCACCTGAAAGCCTCCCTATTTTTACAGTGAAAATAAGTTGTATTACCTTGATGGTCCACACACGAGATCATCCATATAATTACGTTGAAGATACAATAAATTCATACAAAATCACAGATTATTTTTAGGTCTTGAGAAGCAGTATGGTACTGTGGTAATGTGCCAGAAAGAAACCTACTTGCCCTTCTCCTCAAAATCTTCTGCAGTGCTTCAGGCCATGCTTTTCTGCCACTTTCCTACAAAAGCTGTGGTCACCAAACTCCTTACTGATCTGATTCATTCATTAATCCAACAGAAAACTAGCACAACAGAAAAAATAATAGCAGAAGTCAAACTGTGGGGATGATGAGGGAAGGATAAAAAGGAAAACATGACTTCTGGTTTTGTTATGAACCATTTGATCAACCTCTGTATCATGGAAGGGGTACTTTGTACTCTACCTCTTTATTTTTCCCATTCTATTCACTGCACTACTACTAGTTTGTCATGCCCTTAAGTTTAGTTTTACTCTTGAGAATGAAGTTAAAGATGTCTTATGTATAGAAAGATTAATTCTACAGGTTTTTTTAAAGATGTCACTCATGTTTCTCTGTAGGAAGAACATGTCCTTTTCCAGCTGGAAGAAGGAATTGAAGCCCTGGAGGCTGCTATTGATTACAAGAATGAGAGTATTCAGAACCGCCAGCACTTGCTTAGGTCATCTTCTCAGATTCTTTCACAGAGCGAAACTAATGTAATAGGAAAACTAGTTTCCCTGTCTGCTGCTGAGCTCAGAGCTATCCTCTTCAAATATTTCAACAAGGTTTGTTGTGGCTAATGAATAATATTTTATCCTGTTTTCTGTTACTATTCTAGACAATGAAGTGCAATGGTGTCGAGAAATAAAAATAAATTTAACAAGCTTTTGGTGAAAATCTCTTCAGGTTACATAGGTCTGCTATTAATTTAGATATTTTTAAATTTTACATTACCCTAAATAGGATACTTGCAGGTTAACTTTGTATATGTTGTTTTGGGGTCATTAGCTTAAAAAGTGCTGCAAATCTGGAAATTTCCTTGCCCCTTTCCAGTGTTGTGAACTTTTGGAGCAGCAACATAATTAAATAGTGGTGTTGTATCGAAATTCTTCCCAAATGCAGGTTTCATAAAGCTCAGGCTAGTATTCCTATTTTTTTTCCTGAATCCAGTATAAACTATTTTTGTATACACTGCCGGTAGTGTGTACAGCCACATCCTGAAGAATCATGCTGACATCTGGGATGAAATGCCTTAGGACATGGTATGTCTTTATGACCTTGGACGAACCTTGGGTGATGTTGTGAACAATTTGTCTGTGGAATGCAAGTTGGGAGTTTTCCAGAATTGGGAAACCACTGTTGTTTTAGTTTAAATTCTGCACAGGATATTAAAAAACATCCACTAGTCCACGTGATCAAAATGTACAGAGCTCATTTCTAAAGTGTGAACTTGTAGCAAGGGCCAGGTCTGTTTGCATTATAACCTTATGGTTGTGGAGACCATTGCTTTAGTATGCTTTACTCCATCAAGCAGAAGGGTAAAAGCTTTTATTAAAATGGTTTGATAAATCAAAAGAAGTGTATTTCTTTCTTAGATTGTTGGCCTACGTCAATCTGAACGTAAATTACAACTGCAGATTGAAGAACAGGAAATGAAGGTCATAGAGCAGGAAAACATAATACGTGAATTAGAATCTGCACTGGAACACGTCAAGTTGCAGTGTGACAGGCAGCTGACCCTACAACACAAAGAACATGAGAAAAAACTACAGTTAATACTGCATCATTTCAAAGGTACTTGCTTCTTGGAGGAGATTGTACAGCAAGTATTATCTTCAGGCACTACTAAGAATTAATATATTGCAACTGGAAAAAAAAAAAGAATAAGGTTCAGAGATATATTTTGGCTGTTACTAATTCTGATGTTGTGTAGGATGATGAGGAACAGACACACGGTGTCTGTGTGAATGGAAAATTGAATATGTTCTTAAAGCAGTATCACAATTGTTGTACTTTTGTATTGAATTTGCTGTTATTGGAAAGTTGAAAGATACTGGTCCTGCTGATCTTCACCTTCTAAATACTCCTATCAAAACTGACAAGCAGGTTTGGCATGGCCTCTTTGATCCCGTGTCATACTACCTAAAATGTACAGGCAACGTGTCAGGAAGATACAAGATGTATTCTGTCTAGTTGGGCATCTTGATTTTTTGCACAGAGGTATTTGGTTCTTAAACTAGTTTTACTTGTCCTAGAACAAGACAGTGAAGGTATTGCTGAAACCTTGAAAGGGTATGAAGTAAAACTCCAGCAACTAGAAAAAGACTTATTTTTCTATAAGAAAACCAGCAGAGAGCTGAAGAAGAAATTGAAAGGCCTCTTTGGAGAATCATCCCATCAATTATTGGCATCCACTAAATGTAAGTATATTTTCTTAAAATATTTATGCAATTGTCAATAGACCATTTGAAGGGTGGTGAGCACACAGAAGTATATCAGAGACATAAAAATCATATTCTTACTAAACTAACCTCTCCCTCAGTTTCAAAGGAGAGACAGCATTGGTTTGTAGCTGGAGCAGTGGTATACCAGTGGTTTAAATTTTTATTCTGAATACATTTTGAGGCATGCTGCAATACAATGTAATAAAAACCTTTTATAATTTTTTGCTGAACTTTAAAAATAATAAAACCCCTGTGTGTATATTACAGTAAAATTTGCATAATGTGTTCTGTGTATTGTCCTAGTGTAATTGCTGACTGGTTTTGAATATATGAATAACTTCATATTTGACTGTCATGGGTCAGTTGTTTTAAGACTGCCTACTGCGATACATTGCAAGTTAGAATTGTGAGGCTTTTATAACCAGCACCTTGTCAGAGGAAAGTAACAGCTAACACCTCTGATGATTTTGTAGATTACAAACTTTTTAACAGAAAGGACAAAATATGAGGTGCTGATATTCTTTTAGCAGTTCACACTACAAGTTACAGATGCTGTAAAACCATATTCGCTAACTAATATTTCTTGATGGCAGGCACTCAGAAGAGTTGTAACTTTTAGCTCTTTATCTCCTGATAAATTTAATTTTAGATAACAGTGCTGGTGACAAGGCATCCAGTCAAGATGAAGCAGAAGTTGCTGCTGAAGAATTCAAGTCAACGCTTAACCCTGAAATCAATAGTCGACCAGGAAAAACAAAAGAAACAGACAGAACAAGTATTTTAAGAGTACAGCAGGATTCATACAAGCTTGGAGAAGATGTTTCAGACTTTGGATGCAACAAAGAATGTTTGTCAAGCACTAGTGATGACAAAACAGGAACAGATGAAGCTCAGCCTTCAAAATCTCATCCTCAGCTGCCTTCTGTCATCCGGAGAAGAGAAACTGTAACACAGTTTCAAGGCGTTACTGCAGTAAAACTATCTCGCCGAGACCTGCGTCATATTCCTCCATCTGAATTGTCTTTGCGACGCTCAAGCCTTGGAGCTGGTGTCAATTTTATTGCTCCAGATTCCATCGAAATGGACAAAGAGTCTAGCGTTACTAAGACATAGTTAGTCTTCATTGCATTTTTAATAGCTGTTACTACTGAAGCAACTGTATTAGATTTCTCTGTTCATGGTCTTGTGAAGTACCAACCATGGACAAATGAGTAAGTTCCTTAGTTCCTGATGCTCACTCTCAAGTTTTTAGGTGTTATGCTCATACAAGTTCAGTGAAACTGAGATGGATTTTAATTAATACAATATCTAAGGACTTTCATTCAAAGGCCTTTTAACACTGAAAAAATTATTTTATATTGTTTTGGGTTTTTCTTCAGTAATTTCTAAAATAGAAATGGTTTTTAAAAATTGCACTGTGAAGTGCACTGCACTTGTGTAACTGAGGTGCCCTAGAACAATATTGTACTTCACTTTCTTGGGTCAGAAAGAATAACAAATTATTTATTTGGATATATAGCTAGAAAATTTAGTTGCCAGACTGTCACCTAGTATTGATGACTGGCTTCTGTAGGCTTTTTGTCTGAAAACATTTTATATGAGCCATGTTTGAGATCAAAATTGGTCCTAATTATAATTTTTTCCCTGAAATGGAACATAACTTACTTTTCTTTTTCTTCTTTATGAAAATAAGAGGACTGCTTATTCCACTTTCTGGTTTGGTTTGTTGGGCTCTTAAAGAATTGCACTTGGAAACTCAGTGATATTTATTTCTGTACTTCTAAAATGGAAAAAAAAAAACCCGAGGACCAAATTTAGCATCCTGTAGGTAAGCCATGTGGACCAATATATTATTTTATTCATACTAATTAGTCCTGTTCTTTCACAGAAAAATTATTATTCTGGATTCCATATCTGCTTCAGAGCAAGGACTACACATATCTTTCGGTCTGCTGCTATACTGTTGTTAGTAATGCATTCACTATAAAAAGTAAATCATTTTTGTAAGAGGAAAGTGGTCACTGAGAAGCATACACTTAACAGCTGCACAAACTTGAAGGCCGAATCCAGAATTCTGTATTTAAATGAGATTAACACTTCTAACCGTAACTCTCCTACATGAAAAGTGGCAGTACTGAATGGAAAGTAAGGTTAGTTTTATTTTAGTGGTGGTGCCTTCTGCCAGTCACGTTTGAAAATGTTGTCTTAGACTATTAGATGTACTTAGGAAAGGAATTTTTGCTTTCTGCTATTGTCTAGGCAAGGTTTTGCCTACAGGATGTGTGGCAATCGCTATAAAAGAACTGCATTTTTCCGTGCTGCAAGCACAGTTCAAATCTGTCCATGTCATGAAGATGCTATTACAGCATGATAAATGGAACTACAGTCTTACAGCACATTTTTAAATTTTCTGAGTAGACTGCAAAATATTTCATTCTAATCAGATAGATAATCCACTTAATATGTCAAATGATTGTATCTTTCCAAGTATACCTAATTATTAGCTATTGTTCAGCTGAATTCTGAGATAAGGATTGGGGTCTTTCTTGATTGTTTTTGGATTGGGCTTGATTGTTTTTACTGTCATGGAAGTACTGAGCCTTAATGACTGTTAACTTTAATATTAGTGTATATATTGTTCACTTAATTTTTCTAGTGAAAAAGCAATAAACAGAAACAAGTGAATATAGTTTCAAATGTGTACTTATTTACTACATCTCAGTATTAAGTGAAGGAATTGTTGAAGGCATTTCTTCTCATGATAATACTTTGCATTATCATGCACCTCATACTACTCAATAAATAAACATGAATTCCTCTTCTTTGAAGTTTTCACAAATGAAAAACCTTTTCCTTATGGATGCAAGATAAGCAAGGAAAAATGTAGGAAAGTACAACTCAATCACTAATAGATATGAGCTTGTGCTCTGGAGGTTTCTGTAGCTGTGACACTGCAGCATAAGCAGTCATTCCAACATTAGATTCTGTATGCCATACACACCCATTTCACGACGTAACTACTATGTCACCTAATGTAGATAAATGCATCAGTTACATTTCTGATCTTTGGAAAAGTGGAAGAATTGTTGAGCAAGAGAGGAACCTAGCATAAGCAAAGAAATGAACGAGATCAGTAAGGAAGAGAAAAGTAAACAGTGATCTGTGTTCTCATTTATGTAACTCTGAACAGAGCTAACAAACAAAACGGTTTTAACTCTTTCAGAGAATATATAGCTCCTCTTATTTTTGCTAATTAAAACCAAGACTTTATCTGATATGCTTTTATTATCACTCTCTTTATTTTACTTCCTTGCTATTATTCACTGGCATTTATGGCCTTCAATGACATTTATCTGATGTGCCATATGGGGGGAAAAACAATATGGAGCTAATTTGCAGTGATCCACCATGCCAGTATTTCACTTATTAACTGCTCTCTCTCCTGCTATGTCCTGCTAAAACTAAAAAAAAAAAACAACCCAACCCGACAACAAAAAAAAACCCTGCGTGTATGATCTGTTCTGTTGTCCAGCTAGTAACTGTGAATATAAACTAACTTTAGTTCTTATCTGAATTCTGTATTACATTATCTGAACACTGTAATGGCTGCATTTTCAGAATAGACTCCTGCCCTTTCCATTACTGACTCTTTGCTTAGTACTGCCCATTAATGGCAGAGTTGCCCCACACAAGTAGTTTGCAGAAGTTCTCTGATTTGTGTAACCATGAATTGCATCACCTTTGAGAAGCAAATTTGGCTTTTAGTAAGTTACTGGAAGTTTTACCCCATCTATACCAAAACAAAGTTTCATTCTTAGTAACTTAAAGGTGGGATTTAACAGGTATTGAAACTCCCAACTATGTGAGTGTGTGGTGAGGGACCTTTTATCCTGGCACGGCAATTTTCAGTCCCACTGATTGGAAGTTTGCAGCTTCAATGCAGGTTTGTTGCGCAGCCGATACATAGACAGCGTGTCAGCTCTGATTTTTAGGGTCGGTATGCTGATTAAGCAGGTTATTCTATGTAGGTCTTTACAAATGAATCTGAAAATACTTTGTAAGAAGAAGTATTTGCAGGACATCACTTCAACAAATGCACATTTTATGCATTTCTAATACTATGTAACTTTTACTTGACAGCTAACACCAAACACAATACAGGAAACTGTTGTGCTGCAAACGGCAGCCTCCTTAACCCGGGTTACTTATCCTACCATCTATAATGATGCAACACACGCACAGCGCACTAGCTGAAAGAAACAATGCAAATGAACAAAGGGCAAGGGTGAGGGGGTTATTTTTGCTAGGCGGGATG
>VXBL01002805.1:24121-49195 GCA_013400195.1 Aramus guarauna | reverse complement strand
CACCCTATGCTCAAACTAAAGTCAGACTTTCCTAGTCACTTTTACATTTTAATCCCAAGTTTAAAAAAATGTTTTAAACCCCATTCTTCCTCAAAACCATTAATTTTTCCACAGCACAGCAGTAAATTCACCATATTCCCCTTTCAAACTGTGCAAGGCCCTTTACCTGCCAAGGGCTTGTTGCTGCTGTGTATGTCAGTGCTGCAACTCTGGAATAGATTTATGAACAGTTGTTTTTTGGGTGATTTTTTTTTTTTTTTTTCTGTGAAGTTACTTGTGAAACTAATTGACAAGCTGATGAATTGACTTTTGGTAATTTTAAAGATTTAGAGCAGTTTAATGCAGCTTTATAGCTTTTGATCAGATGGCATAAAGCAAAAGCAATTCGAATGGAGAGAGCTTGTCCAACTGGGAGCATCTCCTGTGCAAAACTTCCTGTAAATGCACCGATAAGGAAAAGTAGATTGAGCTTGCTGTGGTAAATGTATAAACAGGAAAAGATCAATATGTAATGTGCAGAAGGTGTGAAGGTTGATCAGCACCAGTAGAGAATGGACATGTTCCTTCATTTACAGATGTATATTGTGTATTTCAGTGTTATTTCAGTTTTACAAGCAAGTACTGAAGTCAGTCAATGCTTCATGTGTTTGCTAAGAATGCATGTTGATTGCAGATTATCGTAAATACACATTTTAGTTGTAAGAACAAGTAGATTGTATTTGGGAAGAAGCTTTAGCACGGCAATACCCTATTATCAAAGTTTTCTAAAATCTGCATCTTTATTAGTGGTTTATTTGACAGTAAAGGTGGTTAAATAGGAAATGGGTTATATTTTTAGGCTTTTCAGCCTGTTTTCCTTGACATAGCAAAGCCTCAAATTTAAAGCTATGTGGTTATTTCACAAGTGCTTGAAGGTGTACACCTGGCATCAGACTAGAGGCTCCTACATTGTGATGTACTGCGCACTTCTTAGGGGTGCTTGAACGCTTGCCAGCTAAATGGTAACTCATGCACATGTGCAAAGCTGCACGCAGGCCAGGAAGCTGCTGATGCTCAAACAAAATAAGCTTGTGAATGTATGCTAAACTCTTCTTACTATGCGTATTGGACAGCTTACAGTAAAGCTTTTAAAACTTAAGTATTTCAAAAGCTATTTCACCTGCAACAGGTGGGTAAATGCAAGGAACTGATACAAAGGGATTTCAAGTTATGGTAACACCAGATGAGTGTGTTACTTTTATTATTGCAATCTTTGTTACATCATGTCTGAAACGAGACTGAAGCTCTTCAGGGTGTTGATGGATCTTCTGTTTCTGAATATACTTAGTACACTTCAAGGAACTGAAGTTAAAAAGATAGCTTTTCAGTCGTGTCACAGTTTAACTTTTTAAATATGTCTCCTTGTTTATCAAGAACTTAAGATAGAGTAAGCACTTTTTGCTTACAAATCACGGTATCACACATGCTAAAGTAATACATTATGTGTTTCATAAATAGGACCAACTTCTTTTGATTTAGTATCAAATTCCAAAGTAATCCGTTCATGTAGGCTGATGTGACTTATAGAAGACTATGACCCAGGAATCAGTAGAGCGTCAACAAAATGACTACTTGCTAGCCATAACAAACCCTTTTATGTTGCCTTGAGGTTATATGGTGTGTCATGCTTATCCTATGTTGTTGATACATCAGTCTGAATAATATGTAATTTTGGTTGTAGGAACTCTTCTCACAAACTTTATTATTTGAAACAGAGACAGCTGAACTAGTAGTCTGCTAGTGATTTACAAAACAGAAAGTTTTGAAACTGAGTCATTTATTGTTGCCACCTCTGTATTGATGCCATAGTGATGTTTCCATTTTGAAATCCATTATCAGTGATGTTTTCATTAACATAAAAATGGAGGGTTAATAACTTTCTTGGTACATTAGAGAAAGTCTTCTCAGAAGCGTATGGCTAGCTCTAATGCATGACACACATGGAAACAACTCTGATGTTTGTATGCTAGGCTTTAAGTTCAGTCTCACTTGAGATATTAATGAGCTCTGTAGATGCCACAAGCACACTTTTACTGCTCTTGGAGATTTTTGCTGTATTCCATATCGTAAGGAAAGGAATTGTCTTGCATTTAGATAGGCTGTGGCCATCTGACTGTTACGAATACATAACGTTTCTCAGATAGCCAAACTCTTGAAATGATTTTTCAGATCCTAGTTTGATCCATGGAGTTACAAAACACGCTATGGTATTTCAACTCTGTTTTTCCGTGATCAAAAAGCCACTTTGAGCACAGCCTCAAGCTCAAGAATGTCAATGCTTTAATTTTATAAGACCGTTCACACCTATAATAAAAGAACAATACAAATTATAATTCTCTGTTAAAGGAAGAAAAAAATCTGGTAAAAGGGGTGGCAAGCACCTCTGCTTAGCTGAAAGCTTTTGAGGTAAGTCCATTTGTTTCCTATTGGGAGGGGAGTAAAATCTTGGAACTGAACTATTAGGTACATGGTAGAATTTGTCTGTTGTAATTGTAGTTGCAGTGTTAAAATGTGAAGCATGGCTTGGTGGTAGGCCTCCATGAATCACTGGGATCCATCTTAAGTGTTGCAGAAGTGGGATGATGAGATCCTGCTGTAATATAAATAGCTATATTGAAATGACCTACTAACTGAGATAGCAATAGTAACTGGTCTTCCAAATTTAACTGAAAAATAATCTATAATCTCATGTATGTGCAGTTTCCTCTACAAGCTCTTTACTATCTTTTTTTAATTATTATTTTTTCTATTCAGTGGAAACAAATTAATTGAGGAATGAATTTCCATAAATTAATACCATGTTGTTTCACGTTGTATTTCAGGGAATTATGACACCAGAATTCCATGAGTGGTACTTGCCTAATATGCTTGTCATCTGGGCACTTGATTGCATGCCAGCTACAGTCAGACAGCAAAAGTAAACCTCCTGTATTTTTGTTGTATTTGTTGAAAAGGGAGAGAGGAATTTGCAGCCATATTTCATAGTGATGTAGAGCTTCAGCTGCTCTGGCTAACTGAGTCCAACCTCTTTGCATGTTTCTTTATCTCTTGTTCTAAAGTGACTAATAATTGTATTTTGATTATGTTTTCTCTAAAATTGTGTTTCCAAAGGATCATTGTAGTTTGAAAATACGAAATATTTTCAAAATGTATGAGCAAAAAGAAGTATTTTGCACCATTAGCAGCTGACAACTTAATAAAGAATGTGTTGTGCTGCTTATTTGTATGAAAACTCAAATATTTCACAGTAGATAGAGACTAGAAATGCCAAGCTTTTCGCATTTCTGGAGTCATCCTGTACTGTTTTAAGCCAAACACAGCAAAGAGTTTACAAACTTGCAGCATTAAGACTGTTGTAGTCTGGTGTATTGCCAAGAGCACTATCCAGTATTGTAAGTTTGTGTTACAGCATGACTGAGCACTTACGTCTGGTGCTGTTTTTCTGTGAAGATGTATCTAATCTTTTCTCTCTGTTTCAGGTTTCAATTTAGTGCATGTTCAAGTAGTAAGAGCACAACTTGATTATTAAAATGCATTTAAAAGCATGTACAAACCCAGAAAAATCCAAACTTACACTGTTACTAAATAATTTAAAGAGTAACAAATAGTAATTATTTATAGTGGTTTTAGATGTGACTGATGTGAATTTTTTAGATCTGTGGTTGTGGTCTGATCAGAGAGTCTGAACATCATCATCAGGTAGATTCACAATTAGGTGTCAAGTTTGTTTTGTTCATAGGATACAACCAGCTTCATACGATCAGCTTAATTTTCCTTTTTTGAGAGAAATAGAGTAGGATAACTTTTGTACGAGAAGAATGCTGTTTACTGTAGCCTTTGTCTTTGGTAAACTTAATAAGGACAGTATTAGTTTACTTGCTCATTCTCATTCACCTCTGAGAAATGAAATGTAATACTTCTTTATAATAATTATTTTGGTAAATGGTCACAATGGTGACCATTTACCATAGCACTGGTAACGTAGTGTTGTTTTGTGTTGATACATCTGAGTGTCCTTAGAGCACTTAGACAGGTTTGCCCTTGAGAAAGTCTGGAATTCAGTGATAAAAACAATCTCTTGAAATTTCTGTGGATTCTCATGTTCTTCTGTAATAGTAGTTAATAAGCAACACATTTGTAGACTATTCTAAGCACATTCTACTTATGTTCACACTTGCCAAACTGTAGGGATCTCTTTCAAGAACAATGTTGTGGTGTGTTGACCGTGGCTGGGGGCCAGGTACCCACCAGAGCTGCTCTATCACTCCCCTTGTTCACTAAATGGGAGAAAAAGTGTAACAAAAAGCTTTGTGGGTCGAGATAAGGACAGGGGGAGATCACTCACTTACTATCATCACGAGCAAAACAGACTGAATTTAGAGAGGAAATTAATTTATTCCCAAACAGAACAGAGTNGTGGGGTCCTCCATGGGCTGCAGGTGGAATCTCTGCCCCCCCTCATCGTTCCTCCATGGCCTGCAGGGGGACAGCCTGCTTCACCATCATCTTCACCATGGGCTGCAGAGGGATATGCACTTCAGCGCTTGGAGCACCTCCTGCCCCTCCTTGTGCACTGACCTTGGTGTCTGCGGAGTTTCTCACATCTTCTCACTCCTCTCCCCAGTTTTTTTCCTTCTTAAATATGTTATCACAGAGGTGCTGATTGGCTTGGCCTTGGCCAGCAGCAGGTCCATCTTGGAGCCGGCTGGCATTGGCTCTGTCAGACACAGGGGAAGCTTCTAGCAGCTTCTCACAGAAGCCACCCCTGTAGCCCCCCCCGCTACCAAAACCTTGCCAGGCAAAAAAAACCCCAACAGATGTGTTATTTCACTATACCTCTTTATTTGTAGTACATAGCTAGATGTTTTCTATGAAATTTATAATCACTGATGAAATAATATTATTTTCAATCTTCTCCTAATTCACTAAACTTTGCCTGGAAAAATTGCAAGTAGCCAAATATTCCTATGCCAAAAATTTACACTAGATAAACGATTTGTACTTTGGAGTGGTGTCATGGCAATATACACATTGGTTACAGCTACAGGGGGCAACAGAAGCCAGAAGCGCATTTCCCAAATCTGTCTCCCTACTCCCCTCATCCCCTGTGTTGTGCTGTAAGAGTACGTGAGCCTAATGTTTGAGAACGGTACTAGCCACAATGCTGGGCTTGCCTTGCTGTGGAGAAAACTGCTTCTTGAATTTCCAGTGGCTTGGGAATAAAATGATACTACTTGTAAAACAAGAAGTAAGGTTGTTTACCCAAAACTGGAGCATGCATATGCATAGTATCTACTTGCTTTCTTTCTCAAACCCTATGTTTGTCAGGCTCCAGGGGTGGAATCTGAAACAGTTTTGCAGTACTATTCCTACTTGTAATTAATTACTACTATTCCTGTATTTTTTTAATTTTCTTTCCACCCCTCTAGATCATGAAGGCGAACTTGTTTCAGAGTCTTCTACTTGTTTTTTTTCCATCAAACTTAATCTCTCAGGAACAAATGTAGTAGCCTAAAATAACTGTTGGTTTATAGATTATTCTTCCGTTTTGTAGTTCTTGTTTGAACACTTAAGATAATACAGCTTAGTAAAAATATAAAGAAACAATACTGAGTTTTGGGGTTTTTTTTATACTAAACCTGTAGCTAACAGATATGAATTATTGATTGTTTGGACAAACACTGTTTTCATTCTTATTTCTGTGCTAATTTCCTAGGAACCCTGCTAACTAAAAAGAAACCAGCTCAGTAGAATTTCCGATGTGGCAATGGCATCTACTGTAATCAGTTCAGTTCCTACCACTGCATCTCGTTTTGCTTTACTACAAGTTGAAAGCGACACTGATTCGGAGCCTGGAAAAGGACGAAGTGGCCGAGGTGCCAGTAAATCTCAGGCTTCAGGAGGAAGATCATCTGCAAATGAGAAAAAAAGAAAGAAAAGGAGAAAAAAGAAAGAACAGCAGCAGAGTGAGGCCAATGAGGTAAAGGAATTGTGTTTTCAGTAGTGAGTGAGGTTTTTATAAATAATTTTACCATCCCTGGCAAGTCATTGTTTTGGTTTTTTTTATGAAACAAATGCTATTTAGTCACAGAGGCTGCATTTTTTTTCTTTTCTTTATTAAGAATTCTTATATAAACATAGGATACTGCCTTCTATACAAGTTGAAAATTTTGAATGAGAATAAATTGTTAGGTTTCACTTTTTTGGTAGCACCACTTGAATAATTATAGAAAGGTCATGCCCTTCATCAGAAATTAAAGGGATTGATAAGAAACAACTTGTTTTCAGAGATTTGTAGGTAGTCAGTTCTAGTTGCCTATTTGAACAGCCAGCATGTTAAAATTCAAAGGTGTTTTCAAGTTGTTTTTCTTTTTAGGGAGATAGACCTACCTACTCTGTCTGAAGAACTTTAAAATCTGGTTTCCTAAGTTGTAGTTTTGAGACTTATCCATCACTCCAGCCCCTTAATCTATTAAATCCACAGCATTTTCTTTTTTTTCCCCTGTGAATTGGGAGCGGCAGGTTGGGGAGGTGGGTGGCAGAGGGAAGATCAGTGGTGATTTTCTGGCACTGAAATTCTTAAACCTCTGATGAAATGGCAATTAAGATGTGAAACGGAAAGTATTCTTCCAAGATTCTGGGAACTGGAATTCTAGATTGTTGCGTCTAACAGCCAATCTGAGATAATCTTTCTGCCTGAAACTGTACACATCTCTTCCCAAATTTAATATGTTAAACAAACAAACCCCCCCCAACCCATCTTTTTTTTATTTTAGTATCTATTAAACTGAAAATCTTTAAAATTTTAGTAGTTGCAGTAATGCTAAGTAAAGTGATTTTTTTATTTCCAGCTTTGATGCTGTTCTTTTATATTGAAGGTTAAGTTTTCAGTAAGCATACCCTAATGTTTCTTTATATCTGTCTTAACATCATCAAAACTTTTTAACGCCATCAAAATAATTGTGTGTATGCATAGGCATTGCATAGATCTACAGAAATTCATTTGCATGGAGATGATACTTATTCTTGTGACATCAGAGAGGCAAGTAAGGCCTGACTCATTTTCTTCACCCCAGCATATACTATGTCTATGGCTATACTCCACTGAAGTTGTAAATCAGAATGGTCTGCACCGGTGTTCTTGCCAGCACTGTAGTCTGAAGAAGGAACAAGGGGTTGTAGCACTGGTGCAGGCAGCAAGAGAGACAGTAGCGAAGCAGAAGGCAGTATGGGAAGGGACTGTTTGGGGGGTGGGGTGGGGGAAGGAAAACGATTCTAAGTATCTGCTTTGTTACCTCATTTTAAGTAACTTTAAATTGAGCTGCCATTTTAAGGAGTCAGGGCATTGGATAAACACACATTAAGGAGAACAGTGTTATTGTACTTTGTTTCTCTTCATTTCATCCTTCATCTGATAATAGCTTCTTTCTCCCTTCCAGGAGCCTTTATGTTAAGGAAAATGCTGTCTCTAAATTGATAGTAGATTGGTGCTTTTATTTTCACTCCAAGTAAGGACTAGAGTGTCAGTTAATGCTTAAGCTTGAGCAGTGAATGTCTTTGAGCTGCCAAATTTGCAGATTATTTGTTCACTATCAAATTTTATAATTATGTAAGGTATTTTTAAGATGGCACTGTTGTATCGATATGGTGCAGTGATTAAAAATAATTCTTAATGCAGGTTCTTAAAATGTCACCAACTTTAGATTGTTGACAAACAGTAAGGACTGTCTACATTGTTCTTTTTCTACCTGAAATTCTAGTTCCTCTGCTGATGCCAAATCTGTGTATACCATCTTTTCTTTGGCATTATATTTAACTTGAGTCAAGTGTGAGCACACCGTAATACCTGATCCAGCATGAAATCTGTTGGACAAAATTATCTTTTCAGATTTGTTGAACGTACTTTCAGCTGGCAAAATATATTTACTTTTTCATTGTTTTGTTATATGGCTGTGGTGTTTTGATCCACAGTTTTCCATAATTTACATTATATTGTGTACCTTAAATGATTACACAAACATGTATCCTAAACTACAGAGTAAAGTAAAACGCATGCGTGTCTATTTGCACTTGTGTCTGAATGCCTTTGTTAGTCCATTAAGACTGTTTCTGTATGCTTGTCGACATTTTGATTAATGTTAAAAATAACTGTTTTTCAGCTCAGAAACCTTGCTTTTAAAAAGATTCCTCAGAAATCCTCACACGGAGGCTGTCTGTCTCAGCATGAACGAAAGCTGCACACTGCATTGCAGAAGGACTCTCAGGAAGAAAATTGGCAGGAGTGGAGACAAAGAGATGAACAGGTACAGCTTACTGTATTTAGCTGTCTTTGGCTTTCCTAAAATATGTTATGCCATGAAGTTAAGTCTCATGGATAAAGAGAGATGGCTGGAGGGTAAGCAACAAAATACTGCCATATAGAAGGAAAGGTGGCCTGGATTTCCACTGAAACATCTTCTGTCAAATATAGTTTAAAGCCAGTACATGCTGCTCTTTGCATACCTCGTAGCTGGACTGTGAATACTGGAGTGTGGTAAGAGGAATTGGTATCATTTGGACAACAAGTAGAAATCCAACCATAAGGATAGTGAAACGCTGTGGTAGGAACAAAGCTGGAGATGTTTTGGTGGAGCAATATATGGATATACAGTCTGGATCCATAGTAAGCCAAGCTTGGTAAGTTCTGTTAGACATGAAATAACTAGCTCATTTCTAGGTAACAAAAAGCACTTGAACTGTGAGTGCTGACTATCTCTTAGCACACTGGGATAGTTCTGTCAGTGTAAGAACCTCTGGATGTTAGAACATCTTTTTGGTGATAATACTGTTAGTAGGATTCATTAAAACTTGAAGGCTAAAAGAAAGATAAAGCAAAGACTGACTGTGCCAGTATGAAGGCCAATATAATGTTTTCACTGTGTTTCTTCTTGCCAAATCTACCACAAACAGAAACTACACAGTGAAATGCACTTAATCCAAAATAGTAAAATAATCTTCACCTTGAACAAATACAATAGTTTGCTATTCTTGTGATGTTAGTTAGGAACAGTACTTACAGTTAAAACTAGCCTTTTTGGTTCTTGACTTGAATTCAGCATTTGAAATACTCGTTTTTGATACTGAAGAATGTGTAGTGAATTTATTGTATGCTGTTTTAAAGTATATAAATGTTATGAATTGTTTGCAGTACTTCAGCTGTTTTAGGCCAAAATAACATAGATGAACAAAGAAAGAATTTGTTTTAGTGCATTTTTTCAGATGGTGCTTAAAGAAATGTTTGGGTACACTTTTTTCTAGGTTCCTTTTAAATTATTTTCTACTATGTACGCGTTCACTGTGGATAATATTTTAACCTGTCTTGTTATGCTTGAAGATGCCCTTCAGAGCATTTTACTTTGCATAAACTTTTCCAAGGCAAATTGCTAATAAGTGACACCAGCTGGAGTTAAAAAGTGTTTCATGAAGCTGTTGAACTTCTATGCTGACATCTACTGGGATGTTATTTTATTTTACAGAGAAATTTTCAACTTATGTCTCACCAAAAAAAGATCGTATTGAACTGCTTCTTCTTCTAATTAAGACATGATACAGAAAGCCATACTGATGAAAGACTGACATTTTTGTCCTTGATTTTTGTGTGTTGCTACTTCTTTGGTATAGTGCCTCCTTAAACAGAGTATAGCCAAGTACTTAACTTTCCAGGCTTCTTGACAGTTATCCTAGCAGTAGAGTAATGGCCTAATAATCCTCTTGAAAATTTCCAGACCTAATTAACTTCAGACTTACTTTTTAAGGTACAGATTTGCTTTGTTCAGTGCTTGCTGTTTTTTTTTATTCTGCGTGGTATGAAACTATTATTTCAGGTAAAAAATAATGTTATAGTCTAATTACTGGGGTGGTGAAATGATCAGACAAAGTAAACACAGTTATAAGCAATAAATTCTTATTAATTTTGATCTTACTGACATAGGCTGTGAAGTTACCATAGGACTCTTTTATTTTAAAAATAACTTTAAAGCAATTACCATAATTGTAACATACGATAGTTATAGTTCAAAAGACATCTCTGTCCCATTTTTATGAGAAAAAGAAATAGCCAAATGCCGTCACAGTTCTTGAGGTTGAAGAATAGACTGTTTTGCAGTATAACTACATTCTGAACAGCTTTCTGTGGTCACAGTGAGCTGAGCATAAAGAATGGAGGTACAGTGTGGACTGAATATTTTTCCAACAAATACTGTGTTAACTCTTTTGCTACACTAAATATTTAGTGAAATAGTTGACACTGGTGTAATCACTGTTAGTGTGCAGTGTTGATATTTTGTAAACATGAAATAATTAAACTTTCAAGTTATTGGTATGACTTTGCTGCTATAGGTTTTGAGGCAACAGTAAAGGTTACAGTGAAAATCTGTGGTTCATGAATGGTTTAAATCATTGGGGTTTAGACTTCAAAGTGGCAAAGAATTGCCCAAACTGCTTTAAACTTACTTTTAACTTTACCCAGAAACTGTTAAAAATGTGAATATTGGAATCTGATGGATGGAAAAAGAAATTGCTACTTGTGATTTCTGTCTTAGAACAACAATCAAAATGTTTGCTGTAGCTCAAAGTATATCATATGGAGGGCATGTCTCGTTAGGATAAAATATGCATAATCAATACAATTCTTTTTAAAACTTATTTCACTATTTGTAGATGCTGCCCATATATTACAGCACTGGCAGGCATTGAATCAGCTTTTTCTTGTTTTTTCGTATATGAGAGGGGAAAAAAAGGACACGAGTGAAAATGGTGAGGAATTTGTTTTAATTATGGTTATGCATTTTTAGGCTCTTAAAGAGAATTACTAAAAGCCTGTGAGTCCCTGCTGATTTCTGCAGCAGCCTGCTAACAAGGCAGTAGAGGACTTGTGACCCTGAAATAAAAATTAGGCATTAGAGGCCAGTGTCACACAAAGAACCATCAAAGAACCTTCAATCTCCACAGCTTTGCTTTATTATTTCTATTTGATATTATCACCAACAGTTTAGGTAATAACTTGTCCTATTGTCTGTAATCTTGTTGCTCAAATTGTCATAACAGTTCCATTTCATGATACGCATACAAGGTTACTTTTTTAAGTAATGAGTTACAGTGTTTGCTTATCACTTGTTAAATTATTATTTATGTTCTGTAAGACTAAAATTTGAAGAATCCATGGATAATTTTGATTTAAAGAATTGTGATCTTAAGGTAAATTCGATTACAGATGCAAAGTACAAGTATTAGAGACTTGATGCTTTGAGCATAGTAACGAGCAAAGAAAAGCACGTGCTTTGGAGTAGATCTGAAAAGGCAAATCCGTTGAGCAGTAATCTGTCTAGTGGTTCTGAGCATGTGGAGTCAGAACTGATATATGACCGAGGGCTGCAGGTAGTTTTTCCTCACACTTGTTCAAAACATGGAGCACTGAGTTTTATCCTCTGAACGACCCAAGAGGAGGTGGGGCAGGCACTTGTCTAGCTTCTGTTTAGTTTAATTCTTAAGTGACTTGAATAAAATCTGGCTCCAAGCTCTTCTTTCCCTTTCTATGACTGTGCCAAAAGCGTGACTGCAGGGTGATTTAAATCTGCACCATTCCATCCCCTTGAAGCTGCCTTTTATTGGGGGATGTCGCACGGTACACATGTGTATGCAGCAATTACCCTACTCAAGTCAGTGTCTTGGCCACTTAGCAGCAAGGTCCTGTATCTCTCAGCCCATTTATTCTTGAATCCTGACAGAGAATGAAGCCTCATGTGGAGGGTGTTAAAGTCCTCATCAGCAGTTTCTCATGTACCAGTTTATTATCTCATGTTGTGGCTTTGCCCCAAGGGAAAGAGGAGGAGAATGAAAAAAAAACAAACCTTGTGGGTTGAGATAAAGACAGTTTAATAGGATAACAAAGGAAAAGAATAACAATGGTAATAATAATAAAAACCCAAGTGATGCACAAATGTAATTGGTCACCACAATGGAAAGAGAAAAACCTAAACAATAACCTGATGCCAACTCTGTTTCCCCACAGCGATCCCACCTCGCTGCTCGCTTCCCCAGTTCTATCCATGGCAGGATGTTCTATGATAGGGAACATCCCTTTGGCCAGTCTGTCAGCTGTCCCAGCTTCTTGTGCACCTGGCAGGGCGTGGGAAGCTGGAAAGTCCTTGACTTGGTGTACAACTACCCAGCCACAACTAGAAACAGCTGTTGTTTGTTATCAACCTTATTCTCATATTAAATCTGAAACACAGTGCTCTGCTGGCTACTAGAAAGAAAATTACCTCAGCCGAAACCAGGACATACCATTACCACCCCTTCAGGAATATACACTTAATAGGGTCAATGTATAGCTTTTTAAGAACAAGTTGTTTACTAAACACAGCTAGAGGGAAAAAGGTAAAGAGAGAGAAGCCATGCTTATGTTAGCGTGGTATGTGTTAAAGGAAGAATCAGTTAAACTATCTTCTAGCCCACAATAGCACCACACTTAAAATTAGCAGGAGATGGTAGTTAAAACTTACAGGAGTCTCTGTAGTAGGAAGAAGAGGTAAAGTATTCTTTTGAGATGAAGGTAGGGAGTGTTGGAAGCTTATGAAATATATTCTTTTTGTTCTGGGAAAGACAGGGGACCAGCTGCAAAGTGGATTCAACAGACTTGAGAATGGCATTGGAAACAAACAAAATGGCATTGAAAGGTTTGGCAGATTACCTTGTTTAGTCAAGGTTGCATCAAACGTCAATAAGTGGTTTTAACTGTTCTGCTGTCCCTGTATTGTTTTTTTATAAAGTCATGCTGACTGTATTGTAAGATTTAATAAAAGCATCTGTTCTCTGAGTTGGAGAGACTGATTTGCAGGAAGGTTCAAGTTGCAAATGGCACATGCTTATCTGAGAGGGGAGACAGGAGTTTGAATTCTTCATATTCAGAAGGCATGAAGTCTTAGCCTCTCAGTTCTGCAGTTTCACTTGTCCCATAGTACAATATTGACAATGAAGAGGTAAATTTTAAACGGTATACTGCAAGGGGTGGTGATATTCAGCACTGAGTGAGAAAATGTGTCTCCCTGCTTCCACAGAGGTCAGCTCCACAAAGAGCATCTTCCAGTTCATGAAGAGTTCCTCTCTTCATATTTACCCTCCAAATTACCATACTACCTGGCACTTTCCTTTTAAAGGATTGTCACCATTTTTCTTAACTATGGAGCTATTATGTAAATAACACAGTCTTTATTCAGCAAAGCTTTTAAGAGAGTCACTGGAAGAGCTTTGTGCATGGATCTTAATTTCTTAGAACTATTAGGTGTAATCCGGAGCTTGCCTATTGGTTGTGCACTTCCAGTACCTAAGCAAAGGAACCTGTGGCTTCTAGATTTTTTGATAGATTTAAGTAGTAGTGAGCCTATAACTATCTATCCAGAGACAGTCAGGCTATGCATAGAAGCTGGACTGAATGTGCTTGGGAAACTATGGAGGAGATGACTGGCTTTGAGAATATTCAGGTCTAAAGCTCTCAACTCTGCTGCCGCTTAGAGTGACGTTTGTATAGCCAGCTTCAAACACACAGACTTGCCCTGAATTGAATGACTGCTAGGTAAGTAAATTATGGTAGGGTTATTGTTGTACTAGAGATCACAAAATGCAATTTTTGTGCAGTTTAATAATTATAACAACATTGTGGAACTACTAATCCTTGATAATTGTTTAGGAGCTTGTGTGCTAAATTAGCACTTTCAGACACACAATGGTAAACATCCTAAGTTCATCTTTCTCATGACTTTACCTTATTTTTGTGTGTTAATTGTTCTCTTTTTGGTAATCTCTTTTTTTAAGGCCTATTTTCTCATTTTTAATCACGTTTGGGATTTTCAGTGTGGACTACAAGGCCTAATTTTTGGTGGATAACTGTGATTGTCAGATTGGATTCAACTGTTATGGGCAAAAACATTTCATTGATTTTTGGGGAATTTCAGTCAATTTATTGTCAGTTATCAAACCTCAGATTAGTGATTCTGATAGAAAAGAAGCACTTAAGAAAATAAGCACCACTGCAAACCCCCTCTTTTCCCCTCTTTGTTCACCAATCCCCTCACTGCAGGTGGTGCAGGAGATGGAGGTCTTTTTGTCGAAGCCTCTCCACTGGTAGCACTCCGGTGAAGGTCGACCCTGCCGGCCGCTGCTCAGGTGGCTGCCCTGCTCCCACCCCACTGCCTGCTGCACATGTGCGCAACCCTTCGGGGTTCCGAGCAGCCTGGCTGCTGCCGTGGGTCCATGGTGCTTCCCCGCCTCCCCTGCTACAACAACCTTGCCAGTGAGGCCCAATGCAATCAGTCAATGCTAAGCTTGAACCACAAACCAAATACAAAGCTAGGAATGACCCTGAAGTCAGTACCAATTTGTGCTGAGAGCACTATTTTACTGTGTTTCAAATAACCACTCAAAAAGGGCTGGTTTACTGTGGTAAAAACTAGAAGCCATTCTTTGGTTTTCTCTGATGCGAGACTGATTGTACGAATTGTTGAACAAACAATGAGGAAGAATGTGTGTGCTTTTACACTATATAATAAATCACTTTTAGGCACATGTAAAGCATATGAGAACTTGTAAGGTTCCTATCGATGAAAAAGCTAGTGTACATTTATGTAGCCCAGTTTGAGCAAAGTACGTTAAGACCACTTAAGTAATTTACTCACTTTAACAGCTGTTGTAGTTTATGCTGGAATGAACAAAAAGGACCTATATTTGAAATTCAAAGAAGAAAATGATGGTTAAAGTAATCATTCCTACTAACGAATATTTCAGTAAGGATGTAAAAAGGAGAGAGCTATGATGAAGAATAAGGCTTCCATTTGGCAACACATCACAGAGGGGACTGCAGTGATTCCTTCAGACAGTAGACCTAAAAGGAACAACTTAATCTTGATTAACTTTGCTATAAGCAGTAACATAGGTTATTAGCTGTTACACATTTGGATTATCCACTATCTACCTTGACTATAGCATCTATATTCTCCAGGTAAATGTCTGATTTTGGCTCCATTGAACTGTTGCTGGTACTGGTTTTCTCAATTAAATGCTTCATCCTTTTATGCTGGAGCTGGACTTTACTGCACTTTCCTGTTTTCCTATAACACAAGAAAAAAAGAGATATCCCGTCCTTCATTCCTGTTGTGTTGTTCCTAGTTCTTTTTCTTAATAGCTCACACCTAGAAAACTTAACATTTTCTTTGCATCTCCCAAGAAGACTTACATACTTCCTTATCTGAGAAAAGGAAGAGAAAACATCTTGAAATAATTCAGGCTTTCTTAGTTCTGCTCTCCTTTTAAGAAAAAAAATAAGTGCACTTAACTGATCTTTTCTACACAATGGATGAGCACTTAGACTTTCTGGTGGTCTGCAGTGACCATTTTCAATCTTTAACATCCTCTGGTTTTCATGTTTCAGACTAAAAATTACAAAAAATTTAAAGAAATCTCATGTAAACGAATCATCAAGATGATAACTGTATTGCATAAAGATGTGCACAACTTATTGTAAGCTTATATCCATCACAAAGTTTCCTGAAACAAGGTATTTTATTACTTACAGTACAAAAAGGTATGCTAGCTGTTAATAATGTCATATGTCACATCAGTGAAACAGCTTTTTGGCAATTGTAGTGATAAATGTATTGAAACTGAAATTTTAGTGTGGCCTTAGTGGTTTTGTGTGCTTTTTTAAACAACATAATCGCATGAAATATGTTAATTTTGTTTCTTCAGCTGACATCGGAAATGTTCGAAGCTGATCTTGAAAAAGCATTGCTGCTAAGCAAATTGGAATACGAAGAGCACAAAAAGGTATTTGCAGGATTCACCCTAATGTAAAAGCTGTACAAGTTTGACCCTTGAAGTTTAAAAAGTAAAAAACCCTCCTTAAAAGTACTATTTTCTTCATGTAAATTGTTTGCTTACACTGTTCAGATGCCTAAGAGTTCAGAGAAATACTGGATTTGAAAGAAACCGTATAAAATAGTATTGGATGTTTGGTTTTGTTTCTTTTAATTGGCCTGTGAAGGTGGAAAATTAGTTTTACTTTTTTCAATTTTCTGGCATATAAAAGCACTGAAACTTTTTAAGAGTACAACAAGAGATCCTGACCTTCCTCAGAAAAAAATCCAGCACATTTCAAGAGTAAGAGAATCAAAGCACTGTCTTCTCCTTAGGCCTTAAAGTGTTAGTTATGGTTGAATCATCCGCATTTTTTGCTAACATCTTTTCACTGGTTTGAGTGTAAATATTTTAGTTCTAATAAGCTGTATATTTTTTCTTAGCTGGCCAGGATGCTTTTTTCTGAGTGGTTCTTATGGAACACTAAAGAATTGTTCTGAAAAATTATGCTTAGATGAAATTTTTCTTTCAAACAGAAGTTGCTTCTTTTTTTTTTTTTTTGCAATAAATCAGGAGCCAATGAAATGTTATGAAGATATATAAATTTTAATATAATTATGCATCATAAAGAAATAAAAATTGCATGTATGCTATTGTGCAAATATCTGTGAACAACACTTTATTTTTTGAGGAGAGTCCCATTGTTTTTGAAAACCAAGGATAAATTTTTAACTGACATACTAAAAGTTCTTTTTTAAAGTGAAGGCAATCTTTAGGCATAGTGGCATAGCATCACTTGTAGACTTCTTGAGAATTACCTCTGAATAATTTAAAACATATACTATATACAAAATATACAGTATTGTGAACAAATCTTGTTTCTATGGAACGAAAAACACTCCATTTCCATCTTTGCTTTCTAGATAGCAGGTTTTTTTCTTAAGATTACTTAACATTTAAGATTATTTTAAATCTTAATTAAAATATTTAATTAATCAGTATTTAAGATTATTTTTAGTGTTAATGTAGATGTGTGGGGAGGTGGGGCTCTGGTTCAAATGGCTATCATGTACCAGGCTGTCTGATTTCAATAGGAGTAAGGTCAATTGGTAGAGCATTGCTGCACACTAATAGCTCTCTGACTTCTACTGAATGACTAAGCATATTTTGAGAATAAAAAGAAGCTACAGTAGATCTCTTCCCTCCCCCGCCCCTTAAAGGACTAACCTGCATTGTGTAGCACTCTGCTTTCCTGAATTTGACCACAGTACGTTCTCAGTTTATGAGTTTCTGGATAAAATTTGATGTAGTTGATCAAGGAAGTATTGGGCTGATAGTTCATTTGCTGTTTAGTGGAGAGTAATGCTCTACTTCAGAGAACAGAATCGATGCTTAATTGCTGGTATTTTGTGCATTCTTTAAACCAATCTGAAGCCTGCAAAATACTCGTAAGGAAAAAATCTCCTTAGTACATTATCATTTTTTTTTTCCTATATAAAGATTCAGGGAAAAATATTTGGGTATTGAAGAAAATTATACCAGTGGGACTTTATTCTTCTAGGAATATGAAAACGTTGAAAATACTTCATCTCAGTCAAAGTCTGTGAATAAGAAAGAGAAAAAGACCCAGCAAGGAAAAGACAAACCTCTCACTGTGTCTCTGAAAGACTTTCAGTCAGACAGTAATATAGGTATGCCTTATCATACCATATGAGCTGTTCTACTTGGAATTTTCATAGTGTGTGTGCTAACAGCAAAATGCCCTTCTGTCTCTGTTCATTAATACTGTGTTTAAACAAACACTAAATGAGTTGCAGTTAGTGTGTCCTAGTGAGTCTAAAAGCTAAGTGTTCATTATAGAATAATGGGCTAGTTAGATTAGCAGGAACAGAAGAAGAGGTGAAGGAAAATATAATTTCACGTAGTATCCCTGGGGTGGGTGGTGGACTTTTAATGTGACTTTTTTTTTTTTTAAATCAAAGTGGGTTTTTTTTTGTTTGACTACGTTTGCTTTCCTCAGGCAACTGTCTCTGTTTCCTGGGTAATAGCAAGTAGTTGTTTGCCTGTCTTCATGATACTAACTTTTAATAAGATGAATAAACATTGACATAACTTACATATACTCATTATATGCATTATTTGTATGTTTCAAATTTCTTAATCTGTGTCTATAGAGCAGAGGTTCTGAAAGTTAGTGAAGAAATCAAGGCAGATGCTAGAAAAGGAAGTAATTTGTTTTCTAAGGTTTTTCTTCTAAGGATGTTTTTTTATCTAAATCTACAATATTTATTAAACACGTTATTTCTAAGTAATGTGAATAAAGGAAAAAGATTGAAAGCACAGCAATCTGGAAGGCATGGAAGGCATTCAGTTATACAGTGAGATACGTGTTATAAAAGCCTAAATAGATGTAAGAAACAACAAACCAGCAAATTCCTTAAGTGTCTGTACCAAAGACATTGCCTTCCACTTTAACTGAAGCAAACGAATATGAGATACTGCTTTTGGTTAAATAGTCTGAAATACCTGGGACAAGGTGCAAATACAGGGATTGATGTAATACATCATTTATAATCTTGGCTTCTAATGCTTTAGTAATGATTTTTTTTTATTGTGACTTTGAGAGGAGAGTTAATGTTGAAGTACTCCAATAGATGGGTTCCCCCCCACCCCCAATTTAAAATGTCTTGTTTCACTGGCCAGCTGTGTAAAATTTGGGTAACTTACTGATGTAATTTTTTTCTATTCTTTTCAGATAACCTTGCTAAAAAACATGAGGTAAGTCTTATTCGTACTAGTTGAATAATAAAAAAAACCCCAACAACAAAACCTCTTATGTTTAGAAGGTAATTATTTTGGCACTTTATGTAGCAACAATCAGTTATACATTCTTGACTTATTTCCATCTGGAAAATTTTTACAGATGCAGATTTAATACAGATGTACATCTGCAGTTCTTATATCTGGAGAACTTACTATTGGCTTTCTTAGAACCACCTCTTGCTGCTTTAGTTTTCAGATGCAACTTGCAGATTTAAAAGCATGTTAAAAAATACAAATTGTAGTAAAAAAAAAAAAAAAGAAGCAAATTAGATAAGAAAGTTCTGTGATGCTACTATGTTGTGGTGCAGTCCACAAATATTAAAACTCTTAGAAGGAAGAATAGTTAACAGTGAAACAAAACATCAATTAATGCAGTCATGGTGCAGAATTACTAAATTCCAGCTTCGTGCTTTTGTTTAATCTCATCATCAACTAAATGGTAACTGTTAATTAATTTCTAAGCTCTTCAGTTGGTATCATATTCTCTAGGTGGAAATTACAGTATTCTCAGGACGTACAACATTAAACAGTATTTAGATGTAATGCTTTTCCATGGTTTAAGCTGTTTTTTTAAACATACTGATTTCTAGCTCAGTGTTAACTTACATGTAAAGGAAGATATGTTATAGTACTTATTTTTGACAGGAACTGAACTCTTCCCAGTCTTCGTTGCGTGATGGAGGATTTTTCAACAGGCTTGAAGATGATGTTCACCGAATACTGGAGAGAGAAAAAAGGAGAGTCCAGCTCACTGATTACAGTGAAGCAGATAACTGCACATCTCATGAACACAACCAGGCATGTAAAACAGCAGTCATTCTGAAGTGAAGAAGTTTGCCCAGTGAAGCTTGTTCAATGACCAGAAAGGAGCACCTGAGTAGAAGAAAGCACAAATCAAAAGCATGATAATCTTAAAGAATTAAAAAAACCCACAACACTGTAATATTTGTATCTATCTGAAGAGGTATTTAAACGACTTAATTTTTTTAACATGAAACACATGTAATTGAAATAATTTTTGCTCCACAGAAAACGCCAATATTTATTACTGCATTTCTTATCCTTTTGGTATCTATTCACATATACCTCTTTAGTTCTGATCAAAAATTCTCATCTTTAACAAACAAGTAAGTTGCCTTTCCCGAGAATCAAATTCACATGACTAAATTATTAAGAAATGATATTTTCTTGCTTATAGGAGAGTGTTTTGAAAGATGGAAAAACAGAACGACTAAAGCTCGAGCTTGAAAAGAAAGATGCAGAAATTGAGCGACTGAAGAATATAATAACTCAGTGGGAGGTATGTAGCTGATAATACCTTCAAATAGACAAAATTTTACATAATTATACATTTGAAACAAAATATTTATTAAAATGTGACCAATCTGTAGAGATGCTGTAGAGTGGCTCCAGGTTACAGATTTACAGAGCAAATTATTCCTTCAGTACCACACGAAATGGTCTTTTTTGGTAAGTAAGTTAAGCATCTAAAAATAATCAAAGCACCCAGAAATAAACTTCATATTTGACATGTCAGTAACACCTTGTTTTCCAGTATTGCTCTTTTTGTGGTCAAAAAAATAAAAATGTGATCTAAGACTAGGCAAAATCTTGAGTGATCTGATCTGCCTGGGAAGTTAGCTCTGCTTTTAGCAGGAAGTTGGACTTTCTTGGGTGTTTTCCAACCTACTTATTTTTTAAATTTTACTCAGCTTTTCTTGCATTTAAGAGCTACATATTTTTGGGATTTTTTTTGTAGATTCAGTCCAATGTTTGAAGTGGTTAAACCTGACAAAATATTCATTGATTTCTTTAAGAGAAGTTCCTTTAAAGCTGCAGTGTAACAAGAATAGAGTCCTGTATTTTGTTATATGTTTTCCTATTGTGTACAAGTGAAATTGGAAATCAAATTCACCATATGCTAAAACACACCAGGAAAAAAGATTTGCTTGTTAGTAATTACATGGTATTGCTATATAGCAGAGTAGCTGGGGAAAATGTGTGTCACTGTTGTCAGGCCATGTTAGCATTGTCTGGATAGTAACTAGAGCAAAAAGGGGAAAATACAGTAAAGCAGCATAGAATTATTTTAAATTATTACTATTTTTATTCATTGCTTAAGGTAGACTGAGCAGGTTGACAGATGGGGAGTTTTCTGATGCTTCAAAGAAATACTTTTACTCGTAGTAATAAAGACATGACCTTTCTTAGCAGCTGTTTTCACGAAAGTTGGAATCCCCATGTGTTTAAAGTATAAACCCCTTCATATTTACCACTATCAGCACTTGAGCACATGTGACAGAATAAACACGATGCATGAGGATACTGGTGAAGTGATGGATGATGATATTGCTGTTTAATTTTATGAACTTGTCCAAAGACCTTAACACAGTTTTAGGTGGCCATGAAAGGTCTGGCTTAAATGTGAGTTAATTATCCTCAAGGACCTGTGTGATGATACTCAGTGGAAAATAGTAGCTTCTTTATTACAGGAAAAGTATGCCTGAAATGAAACTTTTTTCAAGAGCCTACAAGAGCAAACTGTATGAAGAGACTTGTGACAGGAAAAATAAGTTTACAGTTAAGATACATGGCTAGAACTGACATTGGTGGCCAATTAAGGAAAAGACTGACTTATGAAGAAAGTGTAGTGATATCAGATAGATTGGAAAAACCCAGCAAAAATAGGTTCTTGAGTAGAGTTGAAAAGGAGAGAAACTAACACAGTAACAATAACTGCTAAATAAAATAACCTGTAGAATGTGGGGTCTTGTCCTACTTGCCAAGTAATATGGCAAACTATTTGTATCATCTTGGTGTCTAGAAAGTGCATTACAATTGTAATTTTTCAGGGAAGAAACAACAAAGCCTTGATGCAACAGGCCTATATAGTTCAGGCAGACGCAAATGGTGGTTCCTGCACTATCAGTGCATGGACATAACTTTCTTACTTTAACTTTCTCTAAGCCTTGTGTTTGCCTTTTTTTCTTGACTCTCAGCTATTAATCCACATCTGTTACGTATTCCTTACCTTGGCTGTGGTTTAATTAAGGCATAGATGTTCTTAAAAGTCTTTTCCAACCTAAATGATTCTATGATTCTGTGACTGTATGATTAGATTCTCTGCAGAAGTCAACATTTTAAACTCTAAGTCATGCTTAGTCTATAGAATACAGTATACATGTAATAATTCAATCTCCTTAATACAGGCAAAGTATAAAGAAGTAAAAGCAAGAAATGCACAGCTTCTGAAGATGATGCAAGAAGGTGAAAGTAAGTTAAGAGTTTTATCAGGTAACTTAAATGTTGTTTTTAAAACATGGAAGGAACTTTCAAAGCAGCTTTTTTTTTAAAAATAACTTGACTCAGTCACAGCTATAAAGAACTAAGAAACTATTAATTGGCAGTGACCCCAGTGAACTATGGAATTTGGTGGACTACACAGTATTGTGTTTCTATTATTATATAATGAAATAATCAGTTGAGTGTTGAGATCATTCTTTGAAAATACCAACTGTTCAGTTACATTTTAGGTACAATGATTCTTTGAGTTAGACTTCCTTTTGCTAGTGATAGCTACATGTTCTAGACTGATTTCCATCATAACATCTGTTTAGACACACTTGAGGAAACTATTCAGTTCTTGCATCTTTGCCAGCTGTGCTTTGAGCTGTTGGAAACATTGTTCTACATCAAAGCAAGTCTTTTGCCCCACAATGAGCAGGGATAGCTAAACCACGGGGTTATATATGCAACTGCGTGATAATTTTAGAACACTTCAGAGTATTTATGATTCAGGTTTTGTTGTCAAAGTTTGGGGAAAAAATACATACACTCATATATATGTAAATATCCTAGTATCTTTATATTTGTTATGCATAGTTATCCTTCAGTAGTACTCATCTTGCTGAATTTGTTTGAGACTGTGATGCTAGCCACACTAATTTTGTTACAAAATTGCCTTTGCTTTTCAATTTCTTAAATTAGTTCTTGAATGTAGTTTCTTCTCAAGGCTAATTTTTCAGCTAAAAAAGAGCTCAACTTTTTTCTTTAAAGTATGTTTACAAAAACTATGTCTAAACTAGTTCAAATGTTCATAATATCATTGATCATTGCAGATTTTAACTTGGAACTTTATTACTTCAGGTCAGTGTCTGAGCCAAGATGAAATATTTTTATCTTAAGAGGAAAGAGGTGAAGTTCTTAAGGCTTTTTTCTTTGTGGAATAGTAATATACTATAAAATGAGCAATTTTGTGATTTTCTAGAGAGTGAGTATTCTGTATTTTGGCGATAAGAAAGTTCATGGCAGAATCGAGCCTTGAAAAAACTTCATTTCTTCATATTGAGAATTTTGTTATCCACAGATGTTTCACGAACACTAGTTAGTTTAAACATCTCCATATTTGAGTAAATAGAAGTTTTTATAGCTGTGACTGAGCTCGTATGTGAAACTTACGATCCCCAAATCTTGATCCATTGCCAATATTTGGTTTTATGATGGAGCTTGTTCACAATGGATATCTAAAATCCATACTGCTTACAGGAGTAAGTGTGGGTCAGTAGTGCAGGTTTTAGGTTTAATCTCCAGAACTTTTCAAGCTGTGACTAATGTCATTGGTAGCTAATGGTTGGTTTTGATTTACAACATCTGCTGTTCTTTTAGTGAAGAGGGCATTATTTACAGGTGACGAAATAATGAAATAAAGTGAGGTAACAGTGCTATTGCAGATGAAGACCTGTAAATCTAGAAAGATCCTCATGCTGTATGTTTCTCTTTCTGTAGTGAAAGACAAAGCAGAAATACTCCTACAGGTTGATGAATCTCAAATTATCAAAAATGAATTGACCGTACAGGTAAGCAAGGTTTTCTAAATGTAAAATTTCATGGCTATTTCAAAGATGCTATTTATTTAAAGGCAGTGATATAGGTGGGGGAGGGAGGAAACTGAAACAAAAACTTGTTTGAAGCAAAAAATGTTACATTTCATTCTTAGCCCTGCACTGTGTGTCAGAGGACGTGTGTTATGTAAATGTCCAGTATGACTCACTGAGAACTGTTTCTGGAAAGACAGCAGACCTCAGCATGCCAGAAATGATTTTGCCCTGAACAGCACCTTAGGAATATTATTCTCCGGTAACTGAAGCCAGGAAGCTCAGAAAGGTGCTTCTCAGAAGATGCTTCTTTCCTGTGTGGTTTTTGGTTGTGGGGGTTTTTTTGTATTGCTTTGTTTTGTTTGGTGTTTTTTGATTTCTAGTATCGAGTTTATGAACACAAGTGAGCTACAAATTACTTGCGACATGTCAGTTGTCCAGTCACTGTAGTAGAGGTCATGCAACAGTCTTACGCTTAGTTTTCTGCTCCACAGCAACTATCAGTTCTAAGCCCTTCACTTTTCCAAATGTCTTGCATACAACATAGTACTATTTTTGAAGGTGACGTAATAAGCTTATCTGTGTTGCATAATAAGTTAATAACATCAGTTAAGTGTTTTATGGAATAAACTAATGCAGAGTCCAAAAGTCAAAAGAGTTGGTAACTGTATAGCTTTTGTATATCATTGCACAGGTAAACCAGTAGATTTTGCTTGGGAAATAAAAGTCATTAGATGATGTTTTACTTGTACTGTCAGTTCATCCACAATGATAGTGGTAGTCACTCTCGACCTTGGCATTGCTTGTCCAATACCGTACTAATTGGAGAACAACATTGACTTGATAAAGTCACAGACATTAAGGATATCTTACAAAATCATATTCTGTATGATTTTAGGTAACTGTACTTCATGCTGCATTAGAGCAAGAAAGATCCAAAGTGAAACTGCTGCAGGCAGAATTAACAAAATACCAGGTACTTACTTTCTTGTGTTTGCAAGTTTACCCGTTCTTCATGTAGCTGAGACTATCACGAGGTAACGTGCTCTGAACTGATCTATTAGCTCTAATTTTTTCAGTTCAAAAAAAATTAGTGGTTCATATTGTAGGGTCAAAATAAACACAAACAGTAGCAAAACTACAGTACAAGTTTTGGCAAGTTGAAGTCTACCACCTGTTCTGTACTTTCAAACTTCCTGAAGTAAGCTAATCAATAAAGGTACTTCAAGCACCAGGTCAGTTTCACTGTCCAACTGTATGTTAATGGACTAACTGTAGACTTCATGGCTTTTTTTGCCACATTGTCTTTGGTTCTGTATCTTAGTTCTGTCTCTGATCACATCTTTGTAGGAGATTCACAAGAAGTTGTGTCAAAATATGAGTGATAAGATCGGTGTCTTGCTGACTGCAAATGCTGTTTTGTTCAATTTAGCTGCTAATGCAACTCATG
>VXBL01002796.1:0-11593 GCA_013400195.1 Aramus guarauna | reverse complement strand
AGCATCAAGGCTGTCTCTCCAAACCCCTCTCCAAAGGCTAGTAGGCTAGGGGTGGGCAAGAGCTTGGGAGGGAACATAGCCAGGACAGCTGACCCAAACTGACCAAAGGGATATTCCATACCATATGATGTCTGCTCAGCAATAAAAGGTAAGAGAAAGGAGAAGGAGGGAGAGGCACTTATTAAGGTGTTTGTCTTCCAAAACAATCACTATGCATACTGAGGCCCTTCTTCCCAGGAAGTGGATGGACATCACCTGCTGATGGGAAGTAGAGAATAATTTTGTTTTGTTTTCCTTTGCTTCCGCATGCCGCCTTTGCTTTTTCTTTATTAAACTGCCTTTATCTTGACCCACAAGTTTTTAATCTTATTTTCTCCCTTCTGTGCTGCTGAGGAGGGGGAGTGGGCACCTGGAGGCTAGCCAAGGTCAACCCACCACACTAATTCATTCACCTTAAATAAGAAAATGTTTTTATTCTGTACAAAGATTATTTGTGCACACACACTTTGGAGGAGGGCAACAACAACAAAAAAAATCAGAGCAGAGAAATGCTCATATGAAGACTTAGTAAAATATCTG
Source organism: Aramus guarauna (assembly GCA_013400195.1). Classification (NCBI taxonomy): domain Eukaryota; kingdom Metazoa; phylum Chordata; class Aves; order Gruiformes; family Aramidae; genus Aramus; species Aramus guarauna. The sequence continues at coordinate 11,014 of VXBL01002796.1, read as the reverse complement.
CACACTTTACATTCATACTCAAGCTTCTTTTTAAAATAGCTTTCCAATGTAGACAGAAGTATTTCCCAGCTTTTGGCAATGAACTGTTTATAGCTTAGCATAAACAGCAGCTTGATTCAGTAGGCTGCTTACAGAACATGTCGATTCCTTACAGACCAGCTCATTTCAAACATTATCCATTCAAACAGTATATCTTGTTACCTAAAGCATTAATGTTACAGGAAAAATAAGCAAACCTGGTAATTGATGAAGAGGCCCTTCAGCCTAGATATAATTTAAGTTCTGTATATCCTGGGTAGGAAAAACCATGATACTCATGACAAGAACCAACAATAACACCAACAGGTACAAATATCAAGTGTAGAAAATAAGTTATTGCTAACAATTCTACAATGTTCCCTTTGCACACACAATTTGATCATTTTTCATCTGTACATATGGCAAGACTACAACTTACACCTTTCAATTTATTTCCCCAAATGCAGAATCCTAAATCAACAGCTAACTGCAGATGCTGAAGAACAGAAGACAGACAGAAGATGAACATGCATGTAGATAACACTTCTTAAAGAACCTGCTCATAAGAAACTATTTTCTTTGAGTGATTTTATGTGTGTGTATTTTCTCTGGGTAACTTCAAGAAGAAATACTGTATAGCCACAGCTAGATGAACAACGCAAAGTCCTTCACACAAACAGGAATTGCAGGACTGCTCTATCATGTGAGAGTTTGGCTCTAAAAGCTACTCCAGTAGTGTAGCATATGGTGAAGGTGTAAATAAAGCTGGAGATGGCAAGAATGCAGACACACAAGCTCAGATAGGATGCTCCATAACTTGCTATAGATGGTTCTACTTCAGCAGTCTTGCAACAGGAAGCAATATGAGATGGAAGATGCAAAAATTAGGATAGCACAGAGCTCCCAGACACCAAGGTATCACACAGAAGAAGGAATAAGAATCAAAACGAAGCCACTGTACCAAAGCCACCATACTAAAATAAGCATGAACAAAGCTGCACATCATTTCCTGCTATTGGCTATACTGAGTAACAGATTGGAGGAAAAGGCTACATCATCAGGTCCCAGATGACTGGAGGTTGGCAAATGTGACGCCTATCTTCAAGAAGGGCCGGAAGGAGGGTCCGGGGAACTACAGACCTGTCAGCCTGACCTCAGTACCAGGGAAGATTATGGAGCGGTTAATCTTGAGTGTGCTCACCAGGCATATGGAGGACAATCAGGGGATTAGGCCCAGCCAGCATGGGTTCATGAAAGGCAGGTCTTGCCTAACCAACCTGATTTCCTTCTATGACCAGGTGACCCGCCTGGTAGACGAGGGAAAGGCTGTGGATGTTGTCTACCTGGACTTCAGCAAAGCCTTCGATACAGTCTCCCACAGCATTCTCCTGGAGAAGCTGGCGGTTCATGGCCTTGATGGGTGTACTCTTCGCTGGGTTAAAAACTGGCTGGATAGCCGAGCCCAGAGAGTGGTGGTGAATGGAGCTAAATCCAGTTGGCGGCCAGTCACAAGCGGTGTCCCCCAGGGCTCAGTGCTAGGGCCGGTCTTGTTTAATATCTTTATCAATGACCTGGACGAGGGGCTCGAGTGTGCCCTCAGTAAATTTGCAGACGACACCAAACTGGGTGGGAGTGTTGATCTGCTCGAGGGGAGGAGGGCTCTGCAGAGGGACCTAGACAGGCTGGATCGATGGGCCGAGGCCAACTGTATGAGGTTCAACAAGGCCAAGTGCCGGGTCCTGCACTTTGGTCACAACAACCCCATGCAACGGTACAGGCTTGGGGAAGAGTGGCTGGAAAGCTCCATGGCAGAGAAAGACCTGGGGGTACTGGTTGACAGCCGGCTGAATATGAGCCAGCAGTGTGCCCAGGTGGCCAAGAAGGCCAATGGCATCCTGGCTTGTATCAGGAATAGTGTGGCCAGCAGGAGTAGGGAAGTGATTGTGCCCCTGTACTCGGCGCTGGTGAGGCCGCACCTCGAATACTGTGTTCAGTTTTGGGCCCCTCACTACAGGAAGGATGTTGCGCTGCTGGAACATGTCCAGAGGAGAGCAACAAAGCTGGTGAGGGGTCTGGAGCACAAGTCTTACGAGGAGCGTCTGAGGGAACTGGGGTTGTTTAGCCTGGAGAAGAGGAGGCTGAGGGGAGACCTTATCGCCCTCTACAACTACCTGAAAGGAGGTTGTAGTGAGGTGGGGGTCGGCCTCTTCTCCCTGGTAACAAGCGATAGGACCAGGGGAAATGGTCTAAAGTTGCGCCAGGGCAGGTTTAGGTTAGACATTAGGAAAAATTTCTTCACAGAAAGGGTTGTCAGGCACTGGAATGGGCTGCCCAGGGAGGTGGTTGAGTCCCCGTCCCTGGAGTGATTTAAAAGAAGGATAGATGAGGTACTTGAGGACATGGTTTAGTGGTGGGCTGGCAAGGTTAGGTTAGTGGTTGGACTTGATGATCTTAAAGGTCTTTTCCAACCTAGATGATTCTATGATTCTATGATCATCTCCCTTGACGGAGCTGTCAAGAGCTGCCTTTTGGTACCTGATGCAAAGAGGCCTTTTTCAGAATCTGTAGACTTAGAAGATAATTCATGGCAGCACACAGCCAGCCCGGAAGCCTACCAAAATGCAATAGCTCAGGTCACCAGGCTGCTCCAAGTTCATCTTTCAAGAATTTGGAAGTTGTTGCATCAGTTCTCAAGTCTGACTGCTTCCTGGCAGAGTGGAAGGAGTTTGCACTCCTTTGCTTCCCAAGGTGAAACCTCTGTAGCGCCTTGCTTAGTACCACCTGAACCAGGTAACTCCCCACACCTACTAAGGGGAACTCAACTTCTCTCATGTTGACCCAAGCTCCATCAGCCTGATGTGGAGATGCTTCTCTGGAAATCAGCAATCATACCAGTTGCCAAAAATATTCTCTTCCACTTCAAGGCTGTATCTTTAACCTGGATAGGATAGGAAAGTAAACGAGCATTTGCCCTGCAAGTATGGTACATCATTCCTCTATAGGAATCATGCTATTGCCAGGGGAATAAATAGCTACATACTAAGAGGATGTCCAAGGAAGATGTATACAGAACGCAGCCTAAATAGCAAGCATACTCTCAGGTATCTTTGTAGGGATTTAAGAAACACATGCCACTATAGACCCTGCAAAATCTTGCACCTCCATCAGATGATCAGATTTGCACAAGAGAACGCAATGGAAGCGGGCTTTGGTAGGCACTGAATTTAGTAACAGAGCAGTACACTCTATTGACCAACTTTGACAGGTATGAATTTTTCTTTAGTCTGTCTGAAGGTCTTTCCTAAATGGCAACCCACAGAGATAGACCCTAGAAGTTGCTTTCAAATCTTTGAGGAAGCACAAACCTCCTGAAACAGAAGAAAGTTCTCAATACACACCTATGCTTCACGCAGACTGCCTCACAAATCAGTGCCAGTCTAGCAAATGCATTGCCAGCTACCTCTAGGGAAGGATGAAGAGTGAGATCCAGGGACTGAAACAAACCTCATTCGATTTGCAATAAAGCTCACTAATGACTATGAATAACAGCACAAGGAAAGCTGACCAACTAGTCAGCACATTTATCACTCTAATAAGCCAATAATTCTTGGTGCACAACAGCAATAATCCTTAATTAGACCAAAAATTCCATGCAGCGGAGTAAACTGTCTCAACCACTGCCTAGCAGCAAATAGAAAACAGGGAAAAACAAAGACATCCTTGACTAAGCTCTCCTTCCAGTTTCTAGCAGCCAGCAATTTAAATGTATTTACTGAAAAACAAGCATTCTTTAAAGACACAACACTAAAGTTGAGGTCCCCATCATAAATAAAGCAGATTTTATTTTTCCTCCTCCAGAGGCAATTGCATAGGAGAACAAAACAAAACAATCAATTTCCTTCATACTTGATAACATTTCTCAAAGACTGGGATTACAAACAGCAAAAATCTTCAGAATCTGGGTCCAATATGCATCAATGGACAATTTTACTGTAATTAACACTCTTTTTAGGAAAGATATCTAGCTTCTCTTACCAGTTGAGAGAGAAAAAGGCCCTGTGAGGAAGGCCTCTAGTCATTCTAGATGAGGCGAAGGAGCCCCAGATCCTTACCATAAAAAAATGTACCCTCCATACCATCAGCATACACAGAGGGCACATCCCTCATCACCAGTAGATCAGAAAAATCAGTGAGTGATTAATCAGTCATCTTCCCTTTTAAAAAAGGATGGGAAGGGAAACTAAGAAGATGTGGTTCTCTGCCAATAGAGACAGGATTAAGACAAATGTCAGCAATTACTGCAAATCATACAGCAGTGCCATGTCTGCAGGCAGCAATCTGTGACTACTGTCACTAAAGTCAAGCTCTCTGGGGTCCAGCACTGACAAACTATCTCCAGCAGGCATTCTTTAATATCCAAAGCTTGCTAGAACCTACTAAAGGAATGGGCAAACTTAGTCCAACAACTTCTTAAACCTTTAAGGTAGACTTCCTTGCTGGTGTTTAATATGCTCAAGCAGAAAAACAAGAGAGGATGTATCCTGGGAATGGATCATGGTTCAGAAGAGAAAGGCTGATAAACCACTAAAATTGCCCTGGGAAAGGAACAAAGTCAAAGATGCAAAAAGTTACATTGTTACATACCAGAAAATCAGATTTCATTCTGCTTTACATCTTCAAGCAGTGAACAAAAGGAAGGGGGACAGTGCAAAAGAATACTTTCATACATTTTATGGAAGTAAAATATGAAAAACAAACTCTGTTTCAAGGGACACTTCTGTCCTGGCTCTGGCTAGGCTAGAGTTAATTTCCCAAGAAGCCAGGCCAGGTGAGCCAGGCTGGCCGGGGGCTATTCCATACCATGTGACGCCATGCTCACCACAAAAGGGGGCTGGTCGGGGAGGGGCGGGTTCGGCGGTTTCGGTGCGGCTCCGGGAAGTGCTGAGGGTGCGGTCGGTCGTTCGGATCGGTAAATTGCTTTCCATTATCACCCGTTGTGTATCTCTGTTATCAGCACTGTTGTTGTTTGTTTCCCTCTCCCTTGCTGTCCCAGTAAACTGTCCTTACCGCAACCCTCGAGGCTTTTGCCTTTGTTTGTCCGGTCTCCTCCCCACCCCGCTGGGGGAGGGGTGAGCGAGCAGCTGCGTGGTGCTCAGCTGAGCCTAAACCACGTCAACTTCCCAGGAAAATAAAAATAAAAAACTCAACCAAAACCAGGAGTTCCTCAATGAGTGACTAAAGAAAGTGTTTCTTATTAAGGTGGCAGAAAAGAGGACTAATGCATTACTCAGATTTGCCATTAAGTAAATATAAGGCAACCAATTCCTCAGTGAAAACATCACAGCTTCCCCACTTCCATCTCTTACTGTGGTGAGGGGCAAACTGAAGTAACAGAGCAGGCAGATAACCATTGAAGCTAAGGGCTATGCAGACCTCTGATGCCAGTTTCTGAACTAGCATGAAGGGTCAGAATGGACCACTGTATAGGACTAGAATTGAAATCCACAAGTATCAGTTGGTTAAGGTTATGCATCTGCACATCATCAAATCACCATATCAAACACAATAGACTTCAGAAACACAAACATGGTGTAGTATGAGTACAGAATAATTATGCTGGGAGTATAGAGCCAGAATGGAAAACACAGCCGATACAAGGGAAGTAGTCACAAGAAGTCACACTCGTAGAAAACAAGTTACAAAGGTTGTAAAGGTGTTTCATTCTATAAAGCAAAACCACTACTCAAGCCCTGTTACTTCCTTTGCTCACAACTCATTGTGACCTGTGCTTCTGTTACCAGTTTCAAGATGAAAACTAGAGAAAAAGAAGTACCAAGTATAACTATTATTTCTACTTTCTCTAAAGAAAATTTTCGCAATTACAACCTGTAAATTTCCCAAGTCTATATACTTAGTATAACACAATGCTTCTAATTAGACTATCTTCCCAAAGGGTTAGTTACAGAGGTGACACTTGTCACTAAACTGAAAAGAGGGGGGAAAAAAAATTGTCTGTGTCCTGCTTTGAGAAATACCAAGGCAAAAAAAGTTTTCATTTAATAGTAAAAATAGTGTATTCACATACCACTAAGTAACTACAATAGGCAGAAGGTCCTGTTGATAGGATATGACAACCAAAAAGAGAATAAACTACACCAAGGTGTCAAAGTTAGTTAAAAAAAAACCTGCAAGAGAGGGGAAAGAAAAAGGTAAGGTATACAAGTAGGAAATACTTCATTATCAATACAGCTGTTTTCTCTTTAAAAAAGAAACATTTTTATCCTCTTAAATTTAGACAAGAAAACAGCATATTTCAGTATATTGTGCCAAAATTAACTACACCAACATTTGCATGCCTGTTCCAAGAAAAAAAAAACAACAAACTGACCTCTTGAATAGAAACCTGTTTAAACTAAAAGCAAAACAAAAAAAACACACCACAAAAAACCCCTACCAAAACAAAACACACAAACACCAACCCACACCTCCTCTCAAAAAAAAAAAAAAAAAAAGCCACAAAAAAACCCCGAAACCCACACACACCACCTTTGGCCCAAAATTGTTAAGATGCCACCTTATTAAAAAAAAAAGTCTTTTCCTAAAGAAGTTAAAACATGGACAAAATCTCAGCTTTATAAATATTTTTTGCTTTAGTTTTAAATTGCAAATTACTTACTATAAGTAGTAATGCAATTCAAAAATATTTTGAAGGATAAATGTCTCTATATAATCTGTGTTAATAAAGGTATGTGACATCACCAAGAGCAGTTGTTCTTATGAATTAATGCTAGAGTTTGTACAACCCTGTGGAAAAAATTTAAAGATCTAAAATGAACCTAATAAAACTACAAATAATAAGATATTAGTTTTTAAATGTGTGATTATAAAGAAAAAGTTTGACACAAAGTAAGCAAAACAGGTGCTTATTGCATAGATACACTTCTGCTGCTATAAAAGCAAGATCTGGTAATAAAAATATTTTAAACTCATTCTGAAATGCAGTCACTGCTGCCAGAATACATTTAATATAAATGCAAACAAAGTTTACTAGATTTTAAAACAATACCCTTGGATACTATGCACTGAGACAATACTCTGTAAATCAATTTATTTTCCATGTAGTGGACAAATCCAGTCAGTGTAATTATTTTTTCTGCATGTGAATAGTAAAATCAAATTGCTTATTTTCCCCACAAGAAATGTGTTCACTGTGAGAATACTAGGTCTTTTAATACCCCACATAAAGCTTTCCATTTAAAGGTTAGTTCTAGAAATTTGGAACCAAATGGCTAAAGAACAGTTATGTGTGGAAGAAGCAGAACAGTACAACAGCTCAATTAAGGAAAAGAGTTTTAGTGCACTTTGCTCATTTTAGCCAACATGCTACATTGCCCTTTTTGCGTACAAAGTGGACTCAAGAAGTTCCATTGTAAGAAAGAAATGACTTGGCAAGCAAAACACTGTGTTAAAACACCCTTTTTTCTTAATAGACCTGGACATATTAAGACAGAAGCTTTGCAAGACATTACATAATTCTTTTTGTTTTTATTATTAAATGAGAAAGCCTGATTTGTTACACTGTCACATTGCTAGTCAGAAATGCTGCAGCGATGAAGAAAGTCAACACTGGGTGTCAACCCAAGTCCTCATTCTACACTTATTTGCAAAGAAATTATAGTAATGTTCAACACAACATTCCTTGCTTTCTTCAGAGAGAAGTCCCATCATTCTTCCTCTAATGGGGTATGTGACTACATCAAGTAGAAAATTTTTTTGGATAATACATCTCTAAATTTTCATGAGATCAAAACAAGCTTCTATAGATGTTACTGAAATCTTCACACATCATCATCATCTGATGTATCACTGCTGCTCGTCTCGGAATCCTCATTCTCCAGAGCAGGTTTGAAAGTGCTGTTTTTCCAGGGGCTAAATTTAAAATCACAGATGAGGCCATTTTTCAAAATGCCATTTTTCCGAAGGCCTTTTTTTTTAAACTGAAATGAGAAAACAAGATGTATTCAGAGAAAGAAAAAGCTAAATACAATCTGTTGCATTTCAGCATTCTCTACATTATCTATAGCTACATTAGATCCACTGCATGACCTATTTTATATATACAAAGGAAAATTCACCTCAGAGCCTTCACTTCTGAGCCAGCCACCTGCATCCAAGAGCCTTCAACTGTGCTAAACTAAGCTCCTGCAGTGAACAAGAGCTTACCCTCTTCTCACTCACTTCCTCAGACATCTTGCCCCAGTGATCCCTCCCACATGGCCTCTTCTGTGATGCAGTCCCTTTTTCCACAGTCTGCTGCAAACACCTGTGCTAAGAAGGGCAGGATCTGCAGTGAGGAAGGGGCCCAGGAAGAAAAGCAGCAGGGAGGAATGAGTATCCCAGTCTGTCTACCTGATGCAGTTGGAAAGTCAAAGACATTGGAAAGAAGAAACAACTTATTCTACAAGAAAGGAATTACTGCATTTCCACACATAGTGCAGAAGCTGGGCAATAAGCCAAGCATTTAAGAGTTTAATACTCCAAATGCTCTAATTAGCACGGCTAGACATTCACAGAATCACAGAAGGGTAGGGGTTGGAAGGGACNGAAGATTTTTTTTCTCATGTTCAGATGGAACTTCCTGTGTTCCAGTTTGTGCCCATTGCCCCTTGTCCTGTCACTGGGCACCATTGAGAAGAGTCTGGCCCCATCCTCTTGACACCCACCTTTTAGATATTTATAAGCATTGATCAGATTCCCTCTCATTCTTGTCTTCTCCAGGCTAAATAGACCCAGCTCTCTCAGCCTTTCCTCATACAAGAGATGCTCCAGTCCCCTAATCATCCTCATAGCCCTCCACATTTGATATTCCCTTACGGAAATATCAAATGTTCAGATTTAACATTATGCAAGATTTTCCTTTCCAGCCCCTCCCTTACTGACCCCTATCAGGTATATAAAACACTTAAAAAAAATAAATGAAAATTCAAGTCTAGATTACCTTTTCAGAATTTGTTACTAGTGAATTAAGTGTCCCTCAATTTCTAACAGAGAAAATTCAGATTTTGGAAAGCCAAGGAAGCTGCATAAAAACCTTGAAAGAAAATTCCCTTTCCTCAGGCTAAGCTGAGGAGCTGGAAAGCCTGTACAATTCTACTACCAGCAGTGCTGAAACTACTCAGAACCACTCCCCTACCCTTCCCTTGATATTGAGAATAGGTCTTACCTACAATAAGCACTGGTCTCCTATCTTTTTAAAGCAACTATTCTTCCAAAAGCACAAGGCAGCAAGGGAGGGGAAACAAAAAGGGTACTGAAATGGCAGCATCCCTAACCATCTAGGGTTGCCATCTACCATTTACAGTAGCCACCTACAAGTTGATAATGAAACATTAACTTACTGTTACCTGTTCACTAATGACTTGGAACTCCCTCATCTCATCCTCTGTTAGTGGAGCACATGTTTCATCATTTTCACTGTATTCCTGCCAGCCCATCTCCTTTAACAACCTTTAAAATAAAAAGGACAACATAAAGGAATTTGCTACGCACACTCAGACATTTCAGGCTCTGCCTACGTAGATGTGTAAAGAACTGTAATAAATGGATTAATCAGTCCATATTTTTTTAAACAAACTCTAACAAAAAAGTAAGTTAAAAGCCTTATAAAAGATATATAAAGCAGAGAAGTTGAGAAGTTCTCAGGTCCTTCACAGATGACCCTGTTTTACCACTACATGTTTAATTTCAAAGGTTGCAAAAAACAGTAATACTTTATCTATAGACCACATTCTTAATTTCAAGCATATATCCACACCATCACTTGCACATACCAAATATTACATTTCCTGCCATCAGGTTTTGCATACAAAATAGACCCTGCTCTCTCTGCCAATCCAATGAACATAAGGACAAAAAAGCCAAATTCCATATTATCTCACTTCAGGATCTTTATTATCAGTCTAAAAAAAGCTGACAGATTTTCATATTCTGTTTCATTTGGATGGTTGCTCTCCAGGACTGCAGCAATAAAGAAAGCAAAAGCAAAAGCCAAAAGAATTTGGATCATATGCAAGTTCAGCTGCTGATGCACAGGATTTCTCCTAAAAGCATATCTGATGTTGGGACTATGAACTTCACAGCCCATTAAGCTGCGACCTCCATCGTCAAAACATTTGTGTAAGAAGTTATCAAAGACAAATGACATGAGAACAATCAAGTGACCCTGGCTACACTATGATATTCATCATATTCCTAAAGTTCAAGCAGGAAGAAAGCAGAATCTAAGTAAATGTACCTTCATTATAAGATAAGAAATCTCTGTCAGGTGGAGCAGCAGTGTAGGAATGCTGGTGGTAGCTCTCCATGGCAGCTCAGACCCACAGTATCTTCTATATCAAGTTTGGAGATGTACACAACACACATGGGAGAAGTTGCACTGATCCTCAGTGACAGAAGCACAATTCAGGATGCAATGGCCTCATATACTTTCTCTTTTCTAGCACATGCTAATGTCAGAGCCAGGACAGGCTTCTTTGCAATTGAGTCTCACCTGACAGCAGATGCTGATATTCCAGCACAGACACACTAAAACTAGGAGTGAGTTTTGGGATGAAGGGAGGAAAAAAAATGGAAACAGATTCACAGAATCACAGAATTGTAGGGGTTGGAAGGGACATCAAGAGATCATCAAGTCCAACCCCCCTGCTAGAGCAGGATCACTGACGTGGTTTACACACAGCTGAGCACCACGCCGCTGCTCGCTCACCCCTTCCCCGACGGGGTGGGGAGGAGAACAGACAAACAAAGGTAAAAGCCTCGTGGGTTGCAGTAAGGACAGTTTACTGGGACAGCAAGGGAGAGGGAAACAATCAACAACAGTACTGTTAACAAATATACACAATAGGTGATAACGGAAAACAATTTACCAATCCGAACGACCGACCAGACGCTCAGCCCCTCCCCAGAGACACGCACACACCCCCTTCCTCTTCCCCAA
>VXBL01002788.1:13295-23778 GCA_013400195.1 Aramus guarauna | reverse complement strand
AGAAAACAATTTACCTATCTGAAGCCCGACCAGTGTTCAGCCTGTCCTGGAGCCACGTCGAACCCGCCCCTCCCCGACTAGCCCCCTTTTATGGTGAGCATGGTGTCACATGGTATGGAATAGCCCCCCGGCCAGCCTGGCTCATCTGGCCTGGCTCCTTGTGAAATTAACTCTGTCCTAGCCAGAGCCAGGACATATATATCTCTCTATAGACAGGAGAAGTGGTGGTGATTAATTCTAAGTGTAGAATCTCTGCATGACATAGATGATATTTCATAAAGGGTGGATAATGTCCTGGTTTTCGGCCAGGATAGAGTTAATTTTCACAAGAAGCTGGAAGGGGGCACAGCCAGGACAGCTGACCCAAAGTAGCCAAAGGGGCGTTCCATACCATATGACAGTCATGCTCTATATAGAAAGAGGGCTGTCTGTGGAGGAGGGATTGTGGCTCAGGAATGGGCTGGGCATTGGGCTCCAGTGGTGAGAAATTGCATTGTGTATATCCCGCTTTGTATATTCTAAGTACTGTTGTTGATATTTTCCTCTTCCTTTGCTGTCCTAGTAAACTGTCCTTATATTCAAGAAGCAAATAGAGTTTGTATTGATTTAAGATAAATACATGGCTGTACATTGCCCATGGTATACGGCATGAGCCTAGTCCAAAATTAGAGGCAGGCAATTAAATTGCTTCCACTGACCGTAGGCTTTGGCTCAGACCCAAAGTTAACTAAAAATAATTCTACCTAGATTTTGTAAAATGGTTTCTTCTACAGTGCGGTACTATCTAGGGTACAGTTTTTTTCTCCTGTGTTTCTAGAACATACATTTTGATGAATCTGTAGATTATTTTGGTTTTTAACTCTAAGGAAAATGATATTGGCATGGCCTTTGTATTGTTATCTGTTTCCAGTGTGCTTTTCATTAGAAAACATGTTCATGTTGGTAAAATTTGTAAGTGTACGTGCATGAGAGAGCATCTGCTCCCTTAAGGTTATCATCTGACGAAGGACCTTGTCAAATGGAAATGACAAGGAAAAGGGGGAAGTGATACATGTAGAAGCACAAAGCTGACTGACAGACTTTAACAGAGACAATAACAAGAATCAAACCTGGTCAATTACACTAATTGATAAGGGCATGTGGAGTGTGGAAATGTTTATTTCAGTAAGATTATCTTATTGAGGTCTTTGTCAAATGAGATGGTAAGGAAAAGGGGGAGGCACAGACCTGACAGACAAACATAGTGGGGACAAAGATGCGAAACCAAACTTTTCAGTCACACTAATTGATGGGCTATCAAGAAACTGCAGGCATCACAAGGCATCTGAAGCACAACTACACGCTGGGCGGAGAATGAGTGGAGAGCAGCCCTGAGGAGAAGGACTTGAGCTGGCAATGTGTGCTTGCAGCCCAGAAAGCCAACCATATCCTGGGCTGTATCAAAAGAAGCATGACCAGCAAGGTCGAGGGAGGTGATTCTCCCCCTCTGCTCTCGTGAGACCCCACCTGAAGTACTGTGTTCAGCTCTGGGGCCCACGTGCATCTACATCCTCAGTCTGACTCCAGTTGCTGGCCCCAAATACACTCATGCCGGTCTCACAATTAGCTGGCACCTCATCCTTACAGCACTCAAACACACAGAATAGAGAGTGAGATTACACAGAAAGATTGTTAAAAAAGGATTTAATAAGAAGATAGGATAGACTGCAGTGATCAAGCACATGGCTCAGTCAGGCAAGCATACTGACCCACCANGCTCAGTCAGGCAAGCATACTGACCCACCACAGTTTACATGTGATCAGCCCTTTTTATACCCCTTTCTGTCTATTCCTCCGCTGTTCCTCCTTGATTCCCTTTCCCTGCATATTCCTTCATCAGTTTGCATAGTTCCACTGACGCCCGCTGCACCCACGCCAGTCCCTGTGCTCACACCCCTCCATCCAATATCTGGGACCTGGAGGTTTGCATCCTTATCAGTTGCAAAGTCCAGGTTGGCCCTCTTTGAAGTGATCATAGAATCATAGAATCATACAATGGTTTGGTTGGAAGGGACCTTAAAGATCATATAGTTCCAACCACCATGCCATGGGCAGGGACACCCTCTGCTAGACCAGGTTGCCCAAAGCCTCATCCAACCTGGCCTTGAACACTTCCAGGGAGGGGGCATCTATAACCTCTCTGGGCAACCTGTTCCAGTGCCTCACCACCCTCACAGTGAAGAATTTCTTTCTAACATCTAATCTAAATCTACCCTCTCTCAGTTTAAAACCACTACCCCTTGTCCTATCACTACATGCCCTTGTAAATAGTCCCTCTCCAGATTTCTTGTAGGCCCCCTTTAGGTACTGGAAGGCTGCAATAAGGTCTCCCCAGAGCCTCGTCTTCTCCAGGCTGAACAACTCCAACTCTCTCAGCCTGTGTTCATATTTAAGAAAGGGTAAAAAAAGCTGCACAACAGCAGCTGGGAGAGAAGAGTGAGAAAAAATGTGAGAGAAATAGCCCTGCAGGCACCGAGGTCAGTGAAGAAAGAGGGGAGGAGGTGCTCCAGGCACTGGAGCAGAGATTCCCATGCAGCCCGTGGAGAAGACCATGGTGACACAGGTTGTCCCCCTGCAGCCCGTGGAAGTACACAGTGGAGCAGATATCCACCCTGCAGCCTGTGAAGGACCCCAAGCTGGAGTAGGTGGATGTGTCCTGAAGGAAGCTGTTACATCGTGAAGAGCCTATGCCAGAGTGGGCTCCTGGCAGGAACAGCAGCCCATGAAAAGGAGCCCACGCAGGAGCAGATTTTCTGGCCAGAACCTGTGGCCATGTGGGAACCCATGCTGGAGCAATGTTCTCCTGAAGGACTGCACCCCGTGGAAGGGACCCATGTTGGAGAAGGTTGTGAAAGATTGTCTCCCGTGGGAGGGACCCCACGCTGGGGAAAAGTATGAGGAGGAAGGAGCAGCAGAGATTAAGTGTTATGGACTGACCACAACCCCTATTCCCCATCCTCCCTGTGCTTCTCAGTGGCTTAGGAAGGTAGATGAGTGAGTGAGGCGTAAAGTTGAGCCTGGGAAGAAGGGACGGGTGGGGGGAAGGTGATTTTAGTTTTGCCTTTGTTTTTCACTCTTCTACTGTATTTTTAATTGGCAATAAATTAAATTAATTTTCCCCAAGTCGAGTCTGTTTTGTCCATGATAATTGGTAAGTAATCTCCCCATCCTTATCTTGACCCATGAGCTTTTCATTGCATTTTCTGCCCTGTGTCCTGTTGAGGCAGGGGAGTGATAGAACAGCTTGGTAGGCACCTGGTGGCCAGCCAGGGTCAACCCAGCACAAGCATGTTTACCTACTATGTACAGTCTGGACATCTTTGTAGGAGTTGGGAAAGGCTAGGCAGTTGGGTTTTTTAAATCTAGGGCAACTCTATGGAACATATGACAACTGTTTCTGTTTTTATTGGACACAAAGAGTAACACCAAATATAAATGAATTTTGACAGAGTTGATAAAAGCTGCATCCCTGAGACTGGTCCATAGCTTCCTTATGGAAGCCAGATCTGCTATAAAAAAACCCAAAACAAAACCATTGTCTGAACAGAAAAAAGAAATTAGTCCAAATAATTAACATTTGTCAAAGTTTTGCACAAAGGATAATTAATATGTTTTCTGAAATGGGAAAAAACAGTCATGCAACCTTAATGATGCTATTATTGTTGGTCCCAGATATATTCTCTGAGAGAGAGATATTCTTATTGGCTTTGCTTTGTTCTCTATTTCTCTTGTGTGTTTTTGATTTAAATGAGTCATGTTTAGCAACAATTAACATGAACCTTTTTCTTTTCTGCTGATTTACAGGGTAAGAGAATGTTCATTTGGTGATTTGAACAACAGCTGCGAAGAATATTTTGAGATTTTTTTCTGGGTTTGAGGGTTCTGTTTTTGTGGGGATTTTTTTTCCCTCTTTGAGACAGTTCATATAAAATTCCCAGAAATTACTTTAAGGAAAAAGTAATATAGGGTAAATAAGCTCCATGAAGAACATAGTTATTCTGAAGCTCTCAGATCTTAATACACGGAACAGAAAACTTTTTGGACTTGAAAAACTGGCTTCTTCCTTCTTACTCATTTGTCCATCTCACTAGGAAAAACACCTTCCTCTACCATTTTTTGTATACACATTCCCTTTAAAGACAGGTTATATCATTCATTTTTCTCTTTTGTGCCTGCCAAGTTATGAAAACAGATATTTCTCCTCTTGAATCAAGTTCTCAGTGACCTGGTCCCAAAAGTCATTTATGTTTTTCTGGCTGTGCCAGAATCGGTGTGCAGAGTGAGGACCTTGAGGCTTCTACCTGGCTGCCTGTGAGGGTTTCCATTAGCGGAGGGGGAGGTGTGTGTGTGTTTGTGTGTGTACGCACATGTGTACATGCATGTATGTGTGTCAGTGCCTGGCTCTTGCTCTGTTGTGGGGGTGGGATGTGACCAGGGCTCAGGCTCAGATTCAGAAACTCGGAAGTGCATTCTGGCTCCCGAGTCTAGACATAGAGTCGTATCCAGTCATGGGCCCACACTGGTTGCTCCTGCTTGCTTTTTCCAGCTTCCTCTTTTACCACTTTGAAGGATTCATGCCTTTCAGGCTTTTTCTGCAATGCTGGATTTTAAAGGCAATGCTTGGCATGTTGCTGCCCTGCCATGAGGTATAACTTTGCAACTAACTCCTTCTGCTTTTAAAGACAGAGGTTTATATCATTCATTTTTATCATTATTTCTGCTTTAAATCAGATGTGAGTCACAAACAGATTAATAGATTTGTCATAGCTCCCTATAGGCAAAAATTCATCCTAATCCCTGAAATTTAGTATTTGCCTTGTGCTAGGAAACCTTAAGATTAATATTTTTTCTATATTTTAATCTTGCTACTGAAATCTTGGTTGTTCTTGTTATGCATATAACTCAATTCAGTTCTGAATCCTCCTAATATCTAGGTCTCCTGTGATGGTGCTAGGAAATGCTATATGTTAATAATGGTGCTTCCTTTTATCCATATTTAACTTGTTTCTTTCTTTTTCATTGGATCAGTCATATCAAATGCAATGTGTATGAATTCTGTTTTCCAAATCACACATAGTTTTAATGAAAAAGGTCTTTTCAATAGCTTGTATCAAAGAAAAAAAATACTGAACTGTTTGAAATTTGAAGTCCGTTTTATTCCTGTATAACAATTTTATTGTTACCTAAGTAGTTTACCCTTAAATAGTAGTTTATCCTTAAATAATGCATTCTTCTCCTTTCCTCTAGGATTGCTATTTACAAGATTAATTGGGTAATTGAACATGCAGTATTATACAACCTATATACTGTAACAGAACTGTGTTCTAGGTGTGTTTCCTTCATTGTGATTTGAGGCAGAAGAGATGAAGTACAAATTTGTTTTTCTTGACTTGTTTTTGTCTTCTTTTTTTAATGAACTAAATGCATTGTGACATGTTCCTTTGCTTTAGGACAAATATTTCAGGGTACAGAAAATATATTTCACAGTGATATCACTTGCAATGACATTTTAATTTTCTTCCATTGTTTACTAAAAATTACTAAAAAATGAAATTGTCTCTGAGAGGTAAGCCAAATCTTAATCCTAGGCAAATGTTTAACCAAGAGGATATTGGTTATTCTGGGACTAGATTTTAGTAAGAGAAACATTCTATAATCTGCTGGCTAAGTACACTTTTCTGAGGAACTGGAACATGGATTTTTTTTCCTTGGCTATTGGGTAAAAGTACTGGCCTAGTCTGTTTAGTTCAGTAGAGACATTTGGACTGGGAGTCCCAAGTGAAAGACAATACCTTCAGAATATCTCACAATTAGGAGTTTAACTGTCTCAGGGTTGATATCATTGTGGTGGTTGACCCCAGCCAGCAGCCAAATGCCTGCTCCCCTCTCCCATAGGATGGAGAGAAAATAGAAGGAAGGCAAGAAGACTTGTGGATCGAGGTAATAACAGTTAAATAAGAAAAGCATAGGCTGCACACACAAGCAAGCCAAAAAGGATTTAATTAATTACTTTCCATCGGCAGGAAGGTCCAGCCAGTTCCTGGAAAGCAGGGTCTCAGCACGCATAATGGTTCCTTGAGAAGACAAATGCCATAACCACGAATGTCCTCACTTCCTCCTCATTTCCCTGAGCTTTTATTACTGAGCATGAAGCCTACAGCCTACAGCTTCGTCAGGAGGGGGAACGAAGGGGCAGGCGCTGATCTCCTCCCTCTGGTGACCAGTGATAGAACCCCAGGGAATGGAATGAAGCTGCGACGGGGGAGGTTTAGGATGGATATCAGGAAAAGGTTCTTTACCGAGAGGGTGGTCGGGCACTGGAACAGGTTCCCCAGGGAAGTGCTCACAGCACCGAGCTTGACTGAGTTCAAGAAGCATCTGGACAATGCTCTCAGTCATATGCTCTGATTCGGCTGGTCCTGTGTGGAGCCAGGAGTTGGACTCGATGATCCTTATGGGTCCCTTCCAACTCAGGATATTCTATGATTCTGTGATTCTATGATGTCACATGGAGTATTGATTTTATGTGGCAAGCATTTGGTAGGAGGAGCTGCAGGGGTGGACTCTGTGAAAAGAGATCAGAGGCTGTCCCAATATCGGGCAGAGTCAGTTCCAGCCAGGCCTGCAATGGACCCACCACTGGCAAAAGTTGAGCCAGTCAGCTGAGCTGGTGGTGCCTCTGTGATAACATATTTAAGAAAGGGTAAAAACCGCTGCACAGCTGTGAAAGAGAGAGGAGTGAGAAAAAAATGTGAAACAGCCCTGCAGGCACCAAGGTTGGTGTGGTGGATTGACCCTGGCTGGAGGCCAGGTGCCCACCAGAGCTGATCTATCACTCCTCCTCCTTAACTAGACAGGGGAGAAAAGGTATAACGAAAGGCTTGTGGGTTGAGATAAGGACAGGGAGAGATCACTCACTTATTATTGTCATGGGCAAAACAGACTCAACTTAGAGAAAAAATTCATCTAATTTATTATCAAGCAAAACAGAGTAGAGGAATGAGAAATAAAATCAAATCTTAAAACACCTCCCCCCACCCCTCCCATCTTCCCGGGCTTAACTTCACTCCTGGCTTCAACCTCCTCCCCCCTCAGCGGCACAGGGGGATGGGGAATGGGGGTTACGGTTAGTTGATCACACATTGTTTCTGCCTCTTCTTCATCCTCAGGGGGAGGACTCCTTACACTCTTCCTCTGCTCCAGCGTGAGGTCTGTCTCATGGGAGACAGTTCTCCATGAACTTCTCCAATGTGAATCCTTCCCACGGGCTACAGTCCTTCACAAACTGCTCCAGCGTGTGTCTCTCCCGCAGGGTGCAGACCTTCAGGAGCAGAATGCTCCAGCGTGGGTCCCCCACGGGGTCACAAGTCCTGCAGGTGTCTCCATCTGCTCTGGCTTGGGGTCCTCCACGGGCTACAGGTGTAATCTCTACACCCCATCATCCCTCCTCCGTGGGCTGCAGGGGGACAGCCTGCTTCACCATGGTCTTCACCACGGGCTGCAGGGGAATCTCTGCTCTGGCGCCTGGAGCACCTCCTCCCCCTCCTTCTGCACTGACCTTGGTGTCTGCAAAGTTTCTCACATGTTCTCACTGCTCTCTCTGGCTGAAAAAGCTCCCACTAGGTTGCTTGGTTTTTTTTCCTTCTTAAATATGTTATCGCAGAGGCGCTACCACTGTTGCTGATTGGCTCGGCCTTGGCCAGCAGCGGGTCCGTCTAGGAGCCGGCTGGTGTTGGCTTTATCAGACACAGGGGAAGCTTCTAGAAGCTTCTCACAGAAGCCACTCCTGTATCCCCTCCTGCTACCAAAACCTTGCCTCACAAACCCAATACAGTTGGTGAAGAAAGAGGGGAGGAGGTGCTCCCAGTGCCAGAGCAGATATTTACCCTGCAGCCTGTGGAGAAGACCATGGTTGTCCCCCTGCAGCCCATGGAGGTCCATGGTGGAGCAGATATCCACCCTGCAGCCTGTGGAGGACCCCACACTGCAGCAGGTGGATAAGCCCTGAAGGAAGCTGCAGCCAGTGGAGAGCCTACACTGGAGCAATCTCCTGGCAGGAACTGTGGCCTGTGGAGGGGAGCCCATGCAGGAGCAGGTTTTCTGGTAGGACCCATGCCAGAGCAGTCTTTTCCTGAAGGACTGCACCCTGTGGAGAGGATCCACGCTGGAGCAGTTCATGAAGTACTGTATCCTGTGGGAGGGACCCCATGCTGGATCAGGGGAATAGCATGAGAAGGAAGGAGAAGCAGAGATGAAGTCTTATGAACTGACATCACCCCCATTCCCAACCCCCTCCTAGTGCTCTTGGTTGGGAGGAGGTAGAAGAGTCAGAAATGAAGGAGTGAAGTTGAGCCTGGGTAGGGGGGTGGAGGGGAAGGTGGTTTTAGTTTTGTCTTTTTCACTATTCTTCTCTTTTTTTAATTGGTAATAAATTAAATTAATGTTCCCCAAGTCAAGTCTTTTTTGCTTGTGATGGTAATTGGTGAGTGATCTCTCTGTCCTTATCTTGACCCACAAGCTGTTTTTTCTTCTTATTTTCACTCTCTGTCCTGCTGAGGAGGGGGAGTGAGAGAGCAACTTGTTGAGTGCCTGGCAGTGAGCCGCATTTAACCCAACACATGTATGGAATATCACTTTGGTCAGTTTGGGTCGGCTGTCTTGGCTATGTACCCTCCCAACATCTTGCCCACCCCTAGCCTGCTTGCTTTGAGGATGGAGGTGGGGAGAGAATGCCTTGATGCTGTGCAAGCACTGTTCAGCAATAGCCCAAACATTGGTGTACTATCGACACTGGTTTAGCAACAAATCCAAAGCACAGCACTGTACTGGCTGCTATGAGGGAAGTTAACTCCATCCCAGTCAGACCCAGCACAGTCATGTAAGGCCAGCCCTCAGTTCTGGTACTTCCAACTGACTAACTAAAATTTATTGAATCTAGACCTACATTGTTTTTATGTATTCTTTTTTGTAATTATTTATTCTTTTTTATGTACATTTCTATAATTATCACCATGTAGGACTGAAATTTTGTCAGGATGTAACAATTTGCACAAAATGTAGAAAAACCCAAAAGCATTGCTTCCTATTTTCATCTTCATAAGAAAAGCTTTCCATCTGAAGTACAGAAATGGTCATGTTCAAAACCCAAATATGGGTATTGAAGAAATGTCTTTTACGTATTTGTTTAAGTATTTATTTGTATTTAAGTCAGTTAGAAGCTTTAGAATATTTGTTGTGGCATATGTGTTGCTTACGTGATATTCTGAAGGGACTTGTATGATACATAGGCTTTCTTCTGCCCTCCTGAATGGCATGAATACATTTATCTCTGTGTATCCATATATTTGATGTCTGTAATTTGCAAGGTTCATTAAGTGAAGACTGAAATCCATAACGTTTAATGTAGATTGGGGGAAAAAAGCAATGCCAGATCTCTTTGTGTTGTGCAGAGCTCTGTGTCGATTAGTTAAATCAATTTGGTGCTTTTGTTACTACTCCTGTAGCTGTGTGGTGGGTTCCTGCCAGCAACTAAGCACCCAAAAGCTGATCGCTCACTGTCCCCCACCACAGGATGGGGGAGAGAATGAGAAAGGGAAAAGCGAGAAAAACTTGTGGGTTGGGATAAAGACATTTTTATAAGTGAAGCATGAAAAAAAAGAAAAAAAATCAAGTGGTACAAAGGCAGTCCTTCACCATCTCTCACCAATAGAAGAATGCCCAGCCAGTCTCTGAGCAATGACTACTTTAGAAAGACTACCCTCCAGGTTTTATTGCTGAGCATGATGTTATATGGCATGGAATATCCCTTTGGTCACTTTGGGTAAGCTATCCTTGATGTCTCCCCTCCAAAACTCTTTTCCACCCCTAATCTACTTGCTGCGGGTACAGAGTGAGAAACAGATGATCTTGATTCTGTGCAAGCACTGTTCAGCAATAGCAAAAACACCAGTGTGTTATCAACACTGTTTTGGTCACAAATCTAAAATGCAGCACCATACAGGCTGCTAGAAAGTAAGTTAATTCCATTCCAGTCAGACCCAGTACAATCTCTACCCTTTATTCCATACCATTTGCAGCATGCTCAGGTCTCACATTACTTACACATCTAAGTATCCTCTGACCATACCATTCGTATATTTCATTCCTATATGCTACTCAAACCTTTCTACTTACCTAACCCACACTGCATTGCAATATTTGATCCTTCTATCCCAAACCTTTCTTTTCTTTTCCCATTGTATTTCTTATTTCTAGGGCTGCATCAAAAGAAGTGTGACCAGCAGGTCAAGGCAGGTGATTCTGCCCCTCTACTCCGCTCTCGTGAGACCCCACCTGGAGTACTGCGTCCAGCTCTGGGGGCCCCAGTACAAGAAAGACATGGATCTGTTGGAGCGAGTCCAGAGGAGGGCCACAAAGATGATCAGAGGGCTGGAGCACCTCTCCT
>VXBL01002782.1:11060-29087 GCA_013400195.1 Aramus guarauna | reverse complement strand
CCTGCCTGGAACCCCAGGCAAGCTGTGAAATACACAGAATGGGCTAGAAATGGCCCCAGAAAAGCTGCTCCCACCTTCAGTATAGACCTGATCCAAACGCCCTGCTCAATTGAGGTCACCTAGATCTACTTTCCCAAGATAGTGTCCGGACAGGTTTTGAGGATCTCCAAGGGTGGTGACTTCACAACCTCCCTTGGCAATCTGTTCCCATGCTCATTCACCCTCACAACGAAAAAGTGTTTCATGTAGTTCAAGAGTATGCTCCTGTGTTTCCATTTGTGCCCTTAATCGTCCACTGGAAAGAGTCTGGCTCTGTCATCTTTGTACCGTCCCTTCAATAAGAATCAGATCAATGACATGTCCCCAAGATTTCTCCAGGTTGAAAACTCCTAGCTCTCTCAGTCTTTCCTCTTATGGGAGATGCTCAAGTCCCTTCATCATCTTAGTGGCCCCTCTCTGGACTTTCTGCAGTAGCTCCATCTCTCTGGGGATCCCAGAACTAGACATGCTGTCCCAGAGGTGGCCTCACCAGTGTTGAGGAGAGAGGAAAGGTCACATCCCTCAGCCTGCTGGCAACAGTCCAGGATACTGCTGGCCTTCTTTGAGGCAAGAGCACATTGCTGTCTTCTGTTCAAACTTGTGTCCACCATGTTCCCCAGATCCTTTTCTTCAGAGCTGAGATGGGTCACCCACAGAAATGCTGTGCAGGGCTACAGCAGACTGATAGGGCTAGCTGCCTCGAGGGCTGGGGGAGACTTTGCAGGATGCAGGGCAAGAGCATTTGGGGTTGCACAAATGTTATGAGGTGATGTTGTTCAGGGGCTTGTGAAAATGTGTGATGCTTGCAATTGCAGGATGTCTTGGGGAGGGCCCAAATGTGGGAGGAATGGGATGGACCCAGCTGGATGGGAGAGGAAGCAGTGTGGGAAGAGAAGGGCAATCATAGGCTCATAGGAAAATTCATGTTGGAAAGGACACCAGGAGGTCCCCAGTGCACCTGTCTCCTCAAAGCAGCATCACTGAGGAGGTCAGACCAAACCTCCAAGGAGGCAGACTTCACAGCCTCTCTGGGCAACCTGCTTCACTCTGGACTGTCCCCATGGGGAAAAAAGTTTCCCTTTATATCCAGTTTGAACTTGTCTTGTTTCAACACATGCCTACTATCTCTTATATTGAGGGCCTGGCTCTGTCTTCCCCACATGCAAGTTCATAGGTAAGAGAAAGCTGCTCTAAATTTCCCCCAAAGCCTTCTCTTCTCTAGGCAGAACCAGCCCCACCCCTCCAGCTCTCTTTGCAGAGCACATGCTGCAGTTCCCTGAGCATCCTGGTCAGCCTCTGCTGGGCTCACTTAAACCTGACATTGTCTTTCCCGGACTGCAAACCCCAAACCAGAGAACGCAGTATCCAGGCGTGGTCTAAGATGCATGGGATTGAGGGGATCAATATGTCCCTCCATCTCCTGGTTGTGCTCCTACAGCACTGCATGCTGCTGGCCTTCACTGCTACCAGCCCCAGGGTGGCTCCTGTGCTGTTCACTGTCCCCAAAGCCCTGGGGACTTTTTTGCAAAGCTGCTGCCCATGCAGGCACTCTCTGCCTTGCACAGAGAGTAAGTTTATGTTGTTGAAGTGTTTGAGGACTTATTCCAACATTTGGTAGTCTTCTCAACAATTTCTTTTCAAAAAGCTTGGACTGGAATAACCTTCAGATCTTAACATTTTTAATGGGTTCTGTATGAGCTATGATAGCGTCTTTAGCATATAATGATAGGATAACTGAGATAGGAAGGGATCTTTCACAATCAACTAGTCCAACCCTTTCTTAAAGTAAGACTTACTTCCCCATCTTACTATGTATGTTACTAAGGGCCTTATTCAGCTGAGTTTTGACTGTCTGCAATGATGGACTGTCCTTAGTCTTTCTTTTCTCTTTTTTCCTAAGTTTCCTTTATCTATCCTGGGCTGCATCAAAAGCAGTGTGACCAGCAGGTCAAGGGAGGTGATTCTGCCTCTCTACTCCACTCTCGTGAGACCCCACCTGGAGTGCTGCATCCAGCTCTGGGGTCCCCAGTACAAGAAAGACATGGACCTGTTGGTGCGAGTCTAGAGGAGGGACATGAAGATGATGAGAGGACTGGAGCACCTCTCCTATGAGGACAGGCTGAGAGAGTTGGGGTTGTTCAGCCTGGAGGCTGGAAGGATCCAGGGACACCTTATAGCAGCCTTCCAGTACCTGAAGGAGCCTTAGAAATTCAGTGAGAATCTGTGCTGATGAATGACTAGCTCTTTAATATTAGATTATACTCAAATAAGGCATTCTCTCTTTATAGCACAAATTCTCCAGAAACTTGTCTGTCATCACTGTTTTTTGTGTATGAACTCAGAAGATGGTGGAACTGATACAGTGCAACAAATTCTAATGCTATAGTGACATTAAATCCCAAAACTTATTTTTGCTTTCACCTTTTCCATTTCTTAAAAAAACTTTAATCTTCTTTTGACTGTACTGAAGTGCCTATGCCATAGGGATTTCCTCCATTTATAAATCATATTGTATGCTTACTGGGATTTAACACAGGAACTAATGTGTTTAAGATCCATACAGTTGTTTCTAGACCTACTGCATTCTGACGTAATGGATCTGAAAGAAGACACTTGTAGAAAACTATTAACGGTAATTTTTAAAGACATTTCAAACATATTGATGGATTTCCTTTTATTTATTCTATGTCTGTAATAGTGGTACAAGGCAGCTTGGTTTATAAGGAGATGAAGCTTTGTAATAGAAAGAACTACAAATTCTTTCAAAGGAGGTTATCTTTTAATAATGCGTCCTCAATATTAGCATATGGGGTACACTGACACACACCTCATTTTTACCTGAAAGACAGTGCATTGTACTTAAGGGGAAAGCTGATGATTAAAGCACAGCAGAGCACATATATCTATCAGGAAGTTAAAATTAAGATGTTGTAACATTAAAGGAGCATGAAGTAATTTCTTGTGGATCTTATGATAGGCCCTAATATATTTGAAGCACCTGAAACCTTTTCAATGGTAACAAAAGAATGCATAAACATTTTATATCTAACTTTTGTTATTACAAATGAGACTGTTGTACATGATTTAGCAACAATATAAAGCCCACAGCACTCTATATCCTGTGTGCAAAATGACTATGGATAACATAGTAGTTTCCTTTTTGAGTCTTTTTATTTGTCTTTGAGAGACAAATCAGAAATTTGTAGAGCGTAAATTAGAAATAGCGACAGTGAAGTCTTACTGCCCCCAGGTGTCTGTATGAGGATTCATTTGATTAGGCGGCAGCAATATCCTTCAAGGAAATATCCTTCTCTTTCTGTCAAAGGAATCAGGTTCTACACTTTTATATTAGGTATCCAAAGACTTTCACTTTGTTTTAGGATGTGCAGGATTATTGTGAGAGTCAGAAATAATTAAGATCATGACTCAGGCACTGACCAAATGGCTAAGCTGAGTTTTTCTCAAGAAACATTTGATTTCTCTTTTAACTGGGAATGGGCAAACTTTGAATATATAATCTGCATACAGCTAATGGTTTTGAACAAATCAAATCAGATCTTACCCAGCTTACTTCTAGTCACTCAGAGAACAAAACTGGATGTAACTGTCAGAGGAGAAACAGTGAAACAGGACAACAATGATGAAGGAAGCATGATTTACATTCCCAGGAGTACCATAAAAAAAAAAAGAAAAAGGCAAAACATGGAAAAGAAGGTATGATTCACTAGAGGCTAGAGGAGTAATGGGAACTACTTATACAATGGAACCACTGGAGAATTAGTGCTTTATGTTCCTTATTCTGCATATTCATTGAGTTAATTCTGTGACCATGATGCTTCCTGAATTTCCTATGTGATATGTGGGTCACTGAGCAGGGAAGTGCTACTGTGTGACTGAAGCAGGTGGGCTTCCAGTGGGATCCTGTGCTCTCTGGAAGGCTTGTGAACAGGTAGATTTTAATGGCAGTTGCCCATCACTGCCTCATGACTCTTCCCCTATCATCTGGAGGCACATCTGTTGTATTTCAGTGTGCCAGCAGTCTGTCCCACCTTGTGTGGTATCTTACAGGTCAGTAAGCTGAAATGCCTTTGCCTTCCCTCATGCTCATGCTCATAGACCCCACTAATTACTCAAGTAAGAGAGGCTTGTGCTGTAAGATCCCTGCCAGTCCCATCTTGATAAAAAAAATCAGACCAGTACAGCATTTTCTTAATATACATGTTTGTTTATTTAAAATAAGAAAAGCATACATGAGTAATGCTATTCCAGATTACTTTAGAACAAGCTGTTTATGATGCTTGCAAGATAGCCCAGCTGGCCCAGGAATTGAATGGAAAGGCATAGTTTTCCAGGAAGCGGTGATACATCAGATGGCATTCTTGCCTTGACATATATAAAACCTAATATATGCACCCGTATAAAATAGGGAGCCATACATAATCCAATGGGTTTTTGGATGATAGATTAATCTATGCTCTTTAACACTTGCAGTTACTAAAGATTTAGATATTTTAATGTTTAATGTTTTAACTATTAAATCATGTTTCCTAGCCTACAAGAACATGTTACTCTGACTATGATCCTGTCTGCAAAAATTGTAGTACTTGTCATAGTGACCTGACTGAATTACACATGGAGTGTTTGCACTCTATTTAGCAATGTATCGGTAGTTTCAAATGGGTACAATAGGCTTAGTTAATCCTTAACTAGACTATTAAGATACTTTTAATATAAGCAGTGCTACATTCATTCTAGAAGTATTTCCACTTAAAAAATTCTTAAATCTGTCCTGTGTAGGGCTGATTTGTGATTTCCCTGGGGTGAAAGATACTGCCTATACTAAAGATTTTGTTCCTTAGTATCTCTAAATCTAAATAAGAAATGATACATACATATTTAATACTAGATGAGAAAAGCAAAGGCAGTAAGGTTAGTAGAGGATAAATCCCTACCTTTAAATTTTTAAAATGAGAAACAAAAAGAAACTCTATATTGATGAAATACAGTATTAGAGCTCCAATGCCTTTATTTGCCAGCACTTTTCTGCTTTCATCATCCAATTCAGAACTTCTGGAGCTCTTTTCAAGTCACAAAATTAAAGGTCTAGCATTAAAAATAGAACCCAACAGATTATACAAGTCACTTTTATGAAGTTCACAGAATCACAGAATGATTGAGGTTGGAAGACACCTCTGGAGGTCATCTCGACCACTCTCCTTGCTCAAGCAGGGCCACCTAGAGCCATTTTTCTGGACCATGTCCACACAGTTTTTGAGGATCTCCACAGATGGAGACTTCACAACCTCCCTGGGCAATCTGTTCCCATGCTCATTCACTCTCACAGGGAAAAAGTGTTTCCTGATGTTCAGGAGGACACTCCTGTGTTTCAGTTTGTGCCCATTACCTCCTGCCATGTCAGTGTACACCACTGGACAAAGTCTGGCTCAGTTGTCTTTGCACCCTCCCTTCAGATATTTGTACAGCTTTATGAGATCTCCCCTGAGCCTTCTTTTCCATAGGCTGAACAGTCCCAGCTCTCTCAGCCTTTTCTCTTACAGGAGATGGTCCAGTCCCTTCATCACCTTAGTGGCCCTTCTCTGGACTCTCTCCAATAGCTCTATCTCTCTCATGTATTGGCGATCCCAGAACTGGATATGCTGCTCCAAATGTGACCTCACCATGCTGAGGAGCGTGGAAGGATCACCTCCCTTGATGTGTGGTTAAGACTCCTCCCAATGCACCCACTAGGTTACCAGTGGCCACCTTTGCCACAAGGGCACGTTGCTGGCTCATACTCAACTTTGTGTCTACCAGGATCCCCAGGTACTTTTGTGCAAAGCTGCTTTCCAGCTCTTAGGCCCCTAGCATATACGAGGGGTTGTTCCTCCCCAGGTATAGGACTTTGCACTGCCTTTGTTGAATTTCTTGAGGTTTGTGTCAGCCCATTTCTCCAGTTTGCCAAGGTCACTCTGGATGGCACCACAACCCTCTGGTGTATCAGCCACTTCTCCCAGTTTTGTATCAGCAGAACACTTGCTGAGGGTACACTCTGCACCGTCATCCAGATTGTTAATGAAGATATTGAATGGCATCAGACCCACTGTTGACCCCTTGGGTACACTGCTAGTTACTGGCTAGACTTCATGCCACTGATCACAATCTCCTGGGCCCATCCATTCAGACAGTTTTCAATCCAACTTGTTGTCTGCTCACCTAGCCCATACCTCAGCAGCTTCTCTATGAGGATCTTACGGGAGACAGTGTTAAAACCCTTACTGAAGTCTAGGTAGTTAAGTGGGCAATATCCACTGCTCTTCACATATCTACCAACCCAGTCATTTCATCACAGGTTATCAGATTGATGAAGCATGACTTCTTCTTTGTGAATCTATGCTGACTAGTCCTGATCAGCTGCTTCTTTGTGTGCCTGGAAATGGCTTCCAGGTTTTATTATTCCATCACCTTCTGAAGTGTTCCTGGGAGTTTTTGAAGTAAACATAATCTAAAGACTGATGTTTGTCTGGGATAAAATACTTGCATATAATAGCTAAATTTTACCAAAATTTAAATGTGGGGAAGTTGCGCTGAAAACAAAAACTTTTATCACACTTGTCACACTTATTAGTAAAAAAAAAAAAAAAAAAACCCTAATTGTTTATGTCTTGCTATCTTGCCATACTAGATGAATAACATTGCCAAATGGGCTTTCATTTAAGGGTTCCAGCATTGCTTAAGATAATGCAGACATGTGCTGGTTATGCACAAAAGCAGCTGTGTGGAACATTTGTTACAGACAGTAGGTGCTGCCCATCTGGAGGCTGGTGGGGAATGGCAGATCAGCCATCCTTGGATGGCCTCACAGGAGTCAGTCACAGTTTCTACGGATGAAAGGCAGTGAAGGGATCTTCTCACAGCATGTCAACTGGCCTTCACCCATGCCCACTCCCCAATGGGCTCCCTGCTTTGGCTGCTTTACATTCTGTGAGCTCTGTGGTATAGAGCAAATTTAATTGTAGAATGGTATTAGGGATCAGTGACAGCTCTTTCCATGATTCATTGCAGACACCAGAAATATGATAACAGGCTTGTAGAAAGACGTCTGATTTCTCACAAATTCCACTGTTATTCAGTTGTTTATTGTACAGAAAGGACTGCATTGGATGACTAAGGCAATTGCCCACTCTTTTTTTTCCTTCATATATCTGTATATTATATAACTTCAGGATATTGTGCTTCTAAGCAGGCATTAGGAATAGGCATTTAAGTCTTATCACAGTATTTAACAAATTAAATTGAGTCATTGACCCTCCCTATCTTTCCACCAGCAATTTTGGAAAATGCCCAATGCGCATGTTTTGTTTTTTTTTTTTTTTTTTTTTGTCTTCTGTACAGAGGCAATGAATTTTTACATTATGCATGCATCAGACTAGATACAGAGAGTAAATCCATATAGTTTTGCTGACTGAACTAGAGATATGCTGGTGATTTCTGTGTGAATGTGTGTGTGCACTCACTCGTGAAGTTTCCAATATTTGCACATGCAAAAGTTAAAATTTATTTTCTGTTTTTTAGCCATTGGTTTGAGATATTAAGGAATCTTGAAGTCAGAACTACACAATCTACTGATGTTTTGTTGAAATGATTTAGAAGACAATCTTGTCCTCAGCAAGATGGCTGAGTGGATTAATAAAATCTTACTCCAGTTATACAGAACAGAACATATAGATAGATTTAAATATACATCAGTTTGTCCTTTGTGTGTAAATAAAGAAAATAATCAGCTAAAAAAAGAGGAATTAGGAAGGAACAGATCAATGTACCTGTAAGAGAGTTTGTGTGCTTATGAAATACCTGATTTTGACTTGATCATTTTTTTATTTAGCACAATTATGTTCACAATAAATGCTTCTCAGCTGAGTTTGCCACCAGTACCAATTGCTTGTTACAATATGTAATATTTTTAAGCATAGTTTTGGGAAGTGTTTTCACTTACTTTAAAATAACTTAAAAATATTACTATCTTTAGTAAACATGATTGTGAGATAAAGAGAAATATCTAGAAACTGTGTGAATTTGTGACCAAGCTTTCTTACTATTAGGTGAATATCTCAGAATATTCATGTGAATATGTGAGGCCTTTTTTAAAAACAGAGTCACACTTATTTCTCTTGAATGTATCTAACCTCGTTTATTCAGAGTTGATCTTTGACTTTTCTACAGCTTTGTTGTCACCTGAGCTGAAATCATTCCTCTTCTGTTTTACTTCCAAGATCCCAGATCTTTTAGTCCATATGTGTGCACCTCCACACTTTGTATTACAACTACTTTTTACTCCATTTCTAAAGTTCACTCAATTCTTCTGTATTTCAGAAATATTTGTAGTTATGCAATCTTTCCAGACAAAATCTTCCACCTTTACAGTTTATTTCAGTATTGATGTTTTTAGCAGAAACTTCAGCCTGTTTACATTTGAGCATTAACATCATGTTGATTTTATCACAGGCTATTATACAATTAATTACAAAGTAATTGTATCTTGTCTCCTATCAGACAAACCCTTTCAATATAAATTGCATTACATTATACAATTTTGTCCCTGAATAAATAAAAGCACTGCTCTCAGTAGACTATTTACCTATTGCTTATTGTAGAGAAACTACGGAAGGGAAATTCTTCACTTATGAAACAATTTATTTGCCTATGATTTAGCTAAACTACTTCCTGAAAAGGTGCTCTGATTTGATTTGTTCATGGTAAGAAGTGTCTTTGCAAGGACATTTAATCATCAGTAATCTTCTTCCAAGATTTCTTACCTCATCATCTTATACTTCCTAACAAAAGAGTCCTTTTAAAACATTTTGTTCTGCAAAACTACCGGACATGTTCCTGGTACATCATAGCTCTTTCTTAGAAAACAGACCAAAAAAATGACTCAATTTCTATAGCTCATCAGCTTTTAAACAGGTCTTTAATTTGAAGTAGTTACTTCTGCTTTTGAGCTTGAGTCACACAAAAGTTCTAAAAGAGATACAGAACAAAATATAAATGTCTAAACAATTTACTATCCTAGATGTGGAATTATGAGGAAAGAGAATTTGAAAATGAACCCATGGGTTTTTTTTGTTTCTGCAAAGAGCATCAAAGCCTTGTCTCTCCCATAAAGCATATTATACTAACTTTCATTTTAAAATTAATTTTAAAGAAAACTGAAAAATTAGATTAAAAAGAAGAGTAAAGGATTATGTTTATATTCCTTATTATATACTTTCTCTACTAACTTTCAATCAGTGCAAGAACTATGTGGTCTCCTAATGACTCAGTAGGCATATATAAAGAACTCTGACATGATCCCTTCTAGGGAGGAAAGACTTCTGTCCTGATTAGATAAACTTGATAAGAGACAACATATACCATAGATAGAACACAGTTTTCAACTTAGTTACTATTTTTTTGCCCACCATTCCCACAAATATCAAGAAAATTATGATGCATTAGGCTTTGTCCTTTATTGCTCTTGATAAGGTTATTGGTACTTTTACTCCATGCTTGCCTTGGTTTAGCATATTTTAGTTTAGGAAAGCAAAAGAGAAACAGTCAAAGTAAATCACTATTTACTACTCTTATATGAATCATTCAAAATTATTTGAGGCCTCAAAAAGCCTATAATCCTGTACCCAGGTTATCAAACAGTATTTCTTTCTCAAAATAAATAACTGTTTGAGAGCCAGAGAAGGTATAACATGTATAGATTTTTGCCTTAATATCTTTTTTTTTCCACTGAGAAAGTAGTAAATCCTAGCTCAACAGCAAATGCCAAGGGGAGCAAAGAAGAAACAGTATGAAGATTGAGTAGCAATTTCCCAGGATACACTCCCAATGTTTCAGAACTAAAGGCATGTCTGATTCAAATATAGTGTCTTGATGTATTTTTCTTGAACAAATATTTGTTCAGCTGTTCCAGATCCTGCATAAACTTTTAGCATCTACAGCATCTTACATCAGGAAGTTTGAAAGCTTGACTACAATTATGGAATGACTCTAATTTTGATACTCCAAGAGACTACAAAGAGTTATTCTGTATTTGCTGTCTTTATGCCACTCACAATTCATGTTTCACATACAGGTCTCCAGTAAATCCTTCTAATAGTCACTTCTGAACTGAAGAACCGTAGTGTAAATACTTTCTACTGTTATAAATCCAGGAATGAGTATAGCAGGGACAACTAAGTAGACTAAAACTCTCCAGCCTATGGAGAACATATGGTGGGTTTGTGAAATCACGAGAGAGGGTGAGTGAGGAATGACTGTACATTTTATTTTCCAATGTACAGGAGAGGAAACATTGAATGAAGCTATTGTGGAAAGGCTGAAAACAAACAAAAGGAGGTGGTCTTTTGCATAATGTTCAGTTGAACTACGGGATTTTACTGCCATGAGCTGCTGTGGGCTGCAGTGGAAGTTTGCATGGATTCAAAAAGCTTATGAACAAAACAATGGGGAGAAAATCCCTTGCAAGCTATGAGTACAGAGACATTGAATTCAGTCAGTAAGACCTAAACCTGCAATGTTTTTGAAGGTTGCATGAGTATTTGGGAAAAGTACTGTATGCTCATTCTGTTCTAATTTTCCTCCTTAGAAGTCAGCTATCAGAGCATGTATAATGGATTACATGGACCTCTGATCTATGCAGCCCTTTGGATCGGCACTCTCATGATTTGGGTTTGGCATCATTTTAGTTTCTTCTGGCTTTACTTTCTGGAAGCTTTTGCCAAAATTAAGAAAACATGAAAATTCAGATTAGCATCATAGTCTTTAATCAGGGACATCTAGGATGACGATTTCCTTCTAAAGATTGCAGAGTTGTTTTGGTCTGTTGACCCATAAAATGGGCACACTTTTCTAGCTGATGTGGGAGCTGCCAGCACAGTTAATTTGAGGTCTTTTAACTGAAAAATCCCTTTAGCAACATGTGCTCCTTTCTCTGCCAGGTCACTTGCCTGTGAAGCATGGATGCTGACAGTAATATCTTTGAAACAAAACTGCCCTTTGGAATTACTGCAGCAAACATTGCTGTTTCTTATAATGAAAATTTTCCACACTAGAAATTCTCATCTGGCAAATACAGCTCAAACACAGCTTGCTGTAGTCATTATTTCTTCCAAGACTTTAAAGTTAATGGGCTGCATTTTAACTTATCTATAGGTCTAGCAAGAACTAGAAGTTGTACAAATCGAAATACAGATGCTGATTTCTGGATATACAGAAAAATCCCTTTTCTTTCTACATACCTAATTGTATTATTTCTTAGGTTTTACTATATTACAATGTAAGTATGAGTCTTTTTTCAGCTTTATCCTTCTACAAAATAATTTGCTTAATATTTTCAATTCCAGCTGTGTTGGTGAGATAGAAAATGACATTCATAAAATACTGTGAAGCCATCAAGTAGATTTTGACATATTATGTCTTCTTAAAACTGCAATTTGTATAGTGATTCCTCCAGTGCAGGTATTAAGTATAACTCAGGAGGTTAATATTTTTAAGGATTGTTTCATTGTCCATTTTAAATTAGATATCTGATGCTGTAACAATAGTTGGCACTCTGAGTGTAGTAGATCCAGGCCAGAGAGGAGAGGATGATAATGTCCAAATTGGCACATGCGAGCTGATGTCTGAAAGCTTGAAGCAAAACTAACAGCATTATTTTAAAAATAAGGATGCATTTACAAACTTATTTACATAAACACTAGTAAAATCTTTGACTTATTGTTATATATGGCTATAACATAGCCATTTATGCTAGAACAATTTAAGAGACTGCAATTCCCACATGTCTGCCAAGCTATTCTGTCAGAGGTTATTGCCTCTAAGAGGTCTGCTGTTTAAAAAGTCAAGGCCACAGATGTGACTTGATTTTTCATTCTGTTAACCTCACTAGTGAGAAGAGGAAGTGGTGGATGACTATCATGACTGAGGACTGATTTGACAGTGCAGCTAAGCTGACCTTCTAGCCAACTGCTGTCAAGAGGGGTGCCAACACCTCCATGTAGACTGCACCCTCATTCCCCTGATTTTCATCAACTTCCAGCCAAACCTTTTTGATTGTGCACCTCATCAGTAAAAAATTTTTGTGCACACCCAATATATGTATATTTATTTTTTAATAAATTATATACATTTATTAATGTACTAATGTATTATGTACTCTATGAAACATGCACAAAAATAGAGATTAAAAAGGATGAGATTAAGAGAAAATAAACACTCATTTATAATATTTTTTTAAAAACTTTTTTATTAGCACTACAAAACATATTTTCTTCCCAAACCTCAGTGGACTTTCCTGTGAATGCACCCCACTTTGGAGACCACTGGCCTTGTAAGTCAGTTCACAGACAGACACTTTTTAAAAACTAACCCTGCAAAACGAAGTGATTAATTCTTTTTCACTGGATGAACTCTCTAAACAGGTTCGCTGAGAGCTCACAGGAGCAGTAGTGGGATAGGAAGGTCATGTCATCCTGTTTGTGGCAGCTAGGTTATCAGAGCCAGAGAATCAGCCTGCACCCTACCTAATTGCAGGAACTATGTCAGCCCAGAGTTTTAGACTGTCTTCCCATTTTCATCTAATTTGCAAACTGGCTCTAGCTAACCCTTCTCAGGACAAATTAAACTTCCGAAGTATGGCAACCTGTGTTATGATATTGCAGCCTTAGCCCTTGAACCTTGGCAGAAACATGTACTACAGATTTTCAGGCACTTCAAAAACTGGGATCTGTGTTGAGAATGATGCAGTATATCCTGATGTTCCGAGTTCCCTAAGAAACAAAGTTCTGTATTACAGACAAGATTTAAAATCATAAAATTAACTTTTTCTATGAAGGTAAAGGTTAAGAATGTTATTCCTCATTATAGAGCTAGAGTATGTGGACACTGCTTTGGCTTGTATCTATCATCAAGGGAAGCCAAAGCCCTGGTAGAATTAAATTTAGCCAGGGAAGTTAAGGACCACAAGAAAAGTTTCTATAGGTATATTAATGATAAAAGGAGGACAAGGGAAAATGTGGGCCCCCTCCAGAATGACATGGAGGACCTTGTTACCTGGGATATAAAGAAGGCTGAGATACTCAACCACTTCTTTGCCTCAGTCTTCCCTGACAAGCGTTTGAGCCACACTGCCCAGGTCACAGAAAGCAAAGGCAGGGACTGGGAGAATGAAGTACCGCCCACTGTAGCAGAAGACCAGGTTTGAGAATACCTAGGGAACCTGAAGGTGCACAAGTCCATGGAACCTGATGAGATTCATCCACGGGTCCTGAAGGAACTGACAGATGAAGTAGCTAAGCCAGTCTCCATCATTTTGGAGAAGTCCTGGCAGTCCGGTGATGTTCCTGCTGACTGGAAAAGGGGAAACATTACCCTCATTTTCAAGAAGGGGGACAAAGGAGAACCCAGGGATTCTATGATCTTCATTTCTACCTTCATGCATAGAGAAGCAGACAGGTGTATATATCCTCATTTAAGCCAGACCTCCTCTTTTCCTTCTCCCTATACTTTTATGAGCCTTCTGACCAGCCACAGTGGCCAGGGACAGAGATGTCACACACTAATGAGCAGGACATGGCTTTTGCTCATAGTTGCACTTCTATCGTGTCTCAGCATACTTCCACTACCATGTACACAATAGCACTTCTAGCTGTCACTACTTCTTCTGGCTTTGTTACAAAGGCTTTGTTGTCAGCAGTTTGAGCCTACCTGGAAGCTTAGACCTACAGGAGTGTTTGGTAGCAGTGGCACTGGATGTTGCAATGTCTCCTTTTTATCATGGACATTACATACCTCAAAGAAATTTACAGAAAAATTCACCATGCTGAGTTTGGACCCACCTGCACCCCATAGGACATATTCAGATTTCTAGTAGAAAGACCGAAGACAGTGGTACTTGGAAACTTTCTGCTACCATATTCAAAATGCATAACTGCAAGAAATGTCAGTGAGATGAACTCAGACATCCATATAAACTAAGCTAATCTGTTTAATTTGGGCAGAAGCAAATTAGGATAAAGGAACCTTTACCTTTGGGAACTGACACTGTCCACAGCCTAATTCTGTTTCCTGATGTGTAACAAGACATACCTGTTCTTACTGCCCTGTCTACACTGAAATAATATAAACTTTCCCAAGGAGACAAAACTCCAGTTTTGAAGGACTGGAAAAGATAACGGCAAAATGGAAGCACAAATATGTAAAAACAGACAGACAATTTGATCTGTAAACTTAGAAATTTTCTATCTGAACACTTTTTAATGAAGTTAATCTCTGTCAGCTGATCTTGTTTCTTCAGTTCTGCAGTCAAAAAATAATGTCCTTGTTCTGATATTTCAACTTCCTGTCTCAGTTTGTCCTTTCCAGACTCATTTGTTTGGATTGAGAAAGCTATCAATCATGCAGCTTAATCAATGTACACTACTCCTTGCAGCCATCAGCGCTATCCAAAGTGAGTGTCATGCATATTAATGTTGTAATTTTATTAAATCTTTCAAACAAATAATATGATACCTGATGGGACACTGAGGAAGAGAATATAAGACATCAGGACTAATAAGTGAGTGTGGTTTATACTACAGAATGACGGTGAAAGTCCTTTAATCATTGTCCCATTTCTGTTTCTTCATGGATAAAAACCAGTACAAAAAAAACCCTCAAGCCTATGAGTAACTTCAGCTTCTCGTCAATAAATTATTACCAACTTGATATTTCCCTCTTTAATTGCTGATGCATCATGTAAAATATTAATTACTGTTCCTGCATATTAGGTTGAACAGTTGGGAGTCCCTTACAAATATAATGTGATAAGATTTGGGTCATTTTGAAAAGGCATCTCTGGGGATGTGGAGAAGTTTTTCTGAACTGCTGGTAAATTGGAGAAGACAGTAGACATTAGAGTGATTTCATTGGTTAAGTCAGCAGGGAGAGGTGGCTTGCAGGCTGCACGCGAATATCTATGCTGCCTTCAGGTCTGTCAACTAAAATTAATGACTCGCTGCAAACTGGAGAGGACTGTTTTCTGTGAGCTGCTAGGGGATAAAACAGCTTTGCAAGGTCACTTTCTGTGCACACTGTGTTCCTCATTAACCTCCGCCTGGTCCAATCATCAGTGAAAAACAAAATCCCAGTGTAGACATATGATAAAAGGCGGTAATATCTGCTTATATCTGGGAGACTAACAGGAGGTAAGTGAGCTTACTCTATGAACAACTTAGCTAGATAAGGCTTTGGCAGAGCAATCCTGGGTTTTAGTGGAATTAAAGGAAGAAAAATATCGATCTATTCCATACCTAAGAACAAAGTATGGTTCTATGATGTTCACATTATAACATGCATTTCTTTTTTTAAAACACAGATTTCATATGCATTTTAACTTGCTTTATTAATTTTCCATTGTCCGTCAATATTAGCCATAAAGAAAAGTTTTCTTTATCTAAAATGGTAGACATCTAAATTACCTAAATTATCAAGACAACAAGTTTTGTTTTCTCAATTTTTCTTTGGTCCATTTAGACTGCTAAAAGAGAGTTTGTAATGGGAGGAAAGAGAGGAAGAATAGCAGAGACTTGAGATTCTTTGGCAGAAAAGAGTATATTTTGACCTTTAGCCAGGATACTCAC
Source organism: Aramus guarauna (assembly GCA_013400195.1). Lineage (NCBI taxonomy): Eukaryota > Metazoa > Chordata > Aves > Gruiformes > Aramidae > Aramus > Aramus guarauna. The sequence continues at coordinate 13,380 of VXBL01002782.1, read as the reverse complement.
CCCAAACCAAGTCAAAAGCTGTGTTCAGAAAAGCACTATGTTGTGTCTTCATTCCTTTCAGAAACTTAAACTTGGTGTTACATTTCTCCAGATAGGAAAAGAATTATTTCTTTCAAGGTGCTGAGAAGAAAACACATAAAGCAAACTTCAAAAAAAAAAAAATCCACAAACATTTTAGAACTAAAGGTATTGCAGTCTAAAGAAAAGCTTGCATAAAGCTAAAATAATCAAGATTTATTTCAAATAATAACACATGCTTAGTCAATACTGCATAAAATCTATATTGTTCATGATATAGATTGGCATACTGATTGTTTCAAATAACACATTCTTAGCCAATGATTTAGAAAATTTATATGGTTCACATGATATACTTTGGTATAACGATGCTACACTAGTTGTCAGCAAATTATGCCAGGCACTGTGCATACAGTAACACAGTCCATTTTCCAGTGAGCATGCAGACAGCTGGGAAGTGGCCATGTTTTGGAAGCCCCTTGGAGCTGCTATCTTTCTCAGAAAAGAAGAAGCTCCTGAGAATTCCTCAGAATTGTCTGGCTTTCTCATTTTACAGTCTCCCTGGTGGAATGCTATGGGGTAAAAATACATTTTGATTATGCAAATATTTTTCAGATTTGACTTATTGTACCTTAAGAAACAGATACCATAAATTAAGCTTGAGGTATTACATGATTCTCTCTGGAAAAATCATGAGAATCTGATATTTAATATACTGCATAAGGACAAAGCTTTCCTTGTATTTTTTCCATACCTTTTACCATTTCCACAAAGCATTATTTAAGATAAATAGTGAACTACAGGACCTCTCTGCTATTGTCTTAATATAAGTATGAGCTAGAGAAAGAATTTGCCACTTTATCACATTGGAAAGCAGCAAACATACTCAATGAACTTTATTGTTGTTCCTAAACTGATGTATAGGGAGCCATTTTGTTGTTATTTATCATAAAGAGTGAAAGTAGTGTTTCTGCATATATTGTATGGTATATGCTACATATTTCAGCTTTTATAGAATGAGTATGGTTGCCTAATGCTTCGTTAACTCCATTCTGGAAGGTCATGTCTTTTATATTTGTACAGCACATCACGTACTAGCATGGTTAGCAACCATGGGTTATAATGTTGGAATAACACAATAGTGTTATTCACAGTGATTCTAATTGGATCTGACAGGGAGAGTGTGTGAAGGCTGTGCAGAAGGTGACTATCTAAAAACTGCTACTCCACAGAATATTTGCAATAAAGTGTGCACAGATCTGGTATTCAATCTCCTACTGAGTATCCATATTCCTTTTGGATAAAATCTGCGATGCTGGGAGACAGTTGTGAAAACAAGTGGAGCCTTGCTAGGCAAAAAGAGATCTACACCTTTTATGACTGATTTAAGTTCATACTTCAAGCCTTGCATCCTTGTCCTTCCTTGTTTAAAAGGGCCAGTGAAGAAAAGATGGTCCAGATTCATCCCAGTGCTAACTTCCAGCATCTTACTGTGATGCCATACTAGGAGAAGTCCTTTAGCTCAGGCTGCTCTACTGAGGGCAACTTTGAGGCTATCTTAAATCTGAACTGCCACTGGAAGCATCTCTCTCTGCCTCTCCATGAAATGCAGATGGAGTAAGGTACATAGATGTCTAAACAAGGAGGCTAAGTGCCCAAAGTTAGGAAAGAAAACTTACGTTGTCAGAATCCACTGCTCCTGTTGTACTTCTGTAACATCCCACTCACTCCTCAGTGACATTTGTGTCTTCAGTCACACATTTGCCTATCATCTGCTAGCTGTCAAGTGTGACACTATCCCTTGTAGTTTACAGCAAACTAAAATGATTCAGAAACTTAATTATTTGTACAGAAGGCAGTCTTATCTCCTGTGATGTGTGTTGCCATTAGCAGTCTCTGAATGCTTCCAGAAAGCAAACTGAGTACTAAAATGGGTTTAGAAATTTGGGGATATTACATAATTCTCAGTAACATCCTTTAAAAGTATCAGAAACAAAACCAATATGTCTCCAATGAAGACAGGCTGAGAGAGTTGGAATTATGCAGCCTGGAGAAGAGAAGGCTCCAGGGAGACTTTAGAGCAGCCTTCCTAAAGGGGACCTACAGGAAAGCTGGAAAGAGACTGTTTACAAGGGATAAAGTGATAGGGCAATGGCTTTAAGCTGAAGGAGGATAGGTTCAGATTAGATAGGAAGAAGAAATTCTTTATTGTTAGAGTAGTGAGACACTGGCACAGGTTGCCCAGAGAAGCTGTGGATTCCCCATCCCTGGAAGTGTTCAAGGCCAGGTTGGATGGGGCTTT